>MNCI01000003.1:5810-75027 GCA_015680685.1 Gnetum montanum
GACTGGATCGTGCGTGCTACGCTCATTTCGTATGGTTGAGTGTAGGGGTACCTCGCCACTCATCACTTAGCATCCAAATATCCCCCCTTTCTCACTCCACAATAATGAACAAATTAGCAAATCCAAGGTTGTAGTAGAAAAGGAAGGTTTTATAGCATCAAGAGTGGCTTGGCACATGGATTGTGGTGTAGATCATCTTGGCTTCAATGGGCTTTGAACTCTCGTACAAGTGGACCCCCCTTTTTTGCTCATCCAAGCATCATTTTTTGTACACATTTCTCTAACTTATTATTTATTATTTTTTCAATAAAGTTTTAAGTTTTGAGTTTTGTGTTCAAAGATAAATTTATTATTTGTGAATTATTTGAATTTATTTATATTTTCATGTCTTACATCTCCCAAGTCCCTGGTTGATCTGCCATATTGGCCAGGGCATCCAAAATCCCATTTTCATCACAAAGGCCTTGAGGGTTTGAGGTTGAGGAACTACTTGTCTCAAGGATCCTTGGTTCTTGTTCCAAAAATTGAGGTTTTTGATCATAATAGTTTTTCTTGGCACTAGAAGTAGGGCCTTCACCTAAATCCCTATAGCTAGATCTATTATTTTCATTACCATTTGCGAGATTTGCCTTCATTTTTTGTAGTCAAGACCTTTAAAAAATCAACTTTGGTCTTCCCCCCTCCCCTATGACTAAAACTGCAATGTGGAAGTTGTAGGTGGTTGGGTTTTAATTTTTCATAGGCCCAAAGCTAGCATTGATATTTCTTTCCCCATTTTTTTATTGCCTCCAACTTCTAAAAGTGGGTGGTTCAACTAATTTGTGAGTGGACCTCCCTCCACCCCCCTCCAATTTCTCCTTGCTAAGAAAATTAGCAACTTCTTGGAGCCAATTTTAGTGGAAAAATACTAACTTTCAACCTTTGCCCATTTCCACAACACTGCCCCCCCCCCCCCCCCAACCCAACATCAATGTTGAGGTAGGAGGTGTGAGGTTTCCATCATCTCACCCTCCCCCTCTTTCCCTCCTCTACCATACCTAGCATGGAAGCAGTTGGGAGGCCAACGTTACTAAAGTCTGAAGCTAGTTTCATAACTAGATCTACTATTATTACAAGTTGAAATCCATTTTGGAAAACCAAAACTCCCAAGGAATCCAACTCTAGCATTCCCTCCCTCTTGTGGTAGAAACCTCAGCATGGAAGTTGCAAGTGGTTTAGGTGCTAGAATTTCACAACATTTGTTGTGAATTCCTAGAGAAACGTTAGCATGGAAGCATTAATAAAAATTTAATTTTTGTTACCATAATATTTCTCAATAAACCAATGTTGATTTCCATACCAACCAAGCTGAATTTTCCTCATTTTTGGTGAAATTTGGAAACTTACCAAAATGATCTTTGGAAACTACCAAGTTTCCATTTTGGTTTTCAAAATTTTCTACTTCTCTCTAATGTTGTAATAGGAAGGTGAGAAATTTCCATTATCTCACCCCCCTTCTTTCCCCCTACCATACCCAACATAGAGGCACTTGGGAAGCCAACTAGAAGGAGGTTTAAAGCCAACATTACCAATATTCTATTTCTAGTAAAGGGGTAAACCCCCCTTAGCCCCACTTACTAATTATAGTAAGTATATCATTTTTTGCCATTTTCATTTTCTGTAGGAATTTTTGAATTCCATTCACTAGAATTTACTCAAATATTAACATTTATAGCTTATTCTTAAGCACTTATTAACACTATAACCATGCATTTTCAAAAATCCACCAAATTTCCCTTCACCTTCACTAGTAAAGATCATAACCAACAAGTCATGATGGTGTATGATCCTAAAGATCCTATAGTCATTGATTGTAGGTGATCTTTAAGAGTTAGAGAAGAGAGTCCTAATTTTCTAGCCATTACCAAAGATCACTATAACTTCATTTATGCCAAAATATAGGCAGACATGCTAGTTTCCCAAATTGAAGCCAAAGCCAAGATGGAATTTGAGCTCATACATAATGGTGGAAAAGAATACATCCCTTCCCCATATGAAGAAATTCTTCTAAATGACATCTATTCTAGTGTCCTAGCCCAATTGATTGCCACAAAGGAGGAAGATGACCAGCCTACCTTTGGGGAACAACAAAAAGAAGAGGATGAATTCAAGGTAGAATCTAAGCTTAAAAATATCCTTGGATGGATGTTCAACCAAACATCCCTCAATGTCACAGAAACTTCCCCTAATGCTTTTTTTTCTCCATGGGCATGGTGCCACCATCTTCCCTCCTCCACACCCTACTATAGTAGATCCCATGCCGGTTGTAGCAACACATCACACTCAGTCAATGCCACAAACAAAAAATCATAACATGTCAATGCCATTTGCAACATAGCCATGAAATACAAAGTCATCAATGGTGGGTTTTACCATTACAAATTTGATAACTACTCACATGGGGTCGACCATGAGACCCCCCACAACACAAGGATCACACAAATGTTTGTTCCATTTGTGCCTCAAGTACTGGGACAAACATCTTTTTCTTTGTTTGGTCCACAAGCCACAACCATAGCGCAACCTTTTCCTTCTATCATGCAACCCATAGTGAGGCCACAAGCCTCACAACAAATACCACAACCTTATGTACAAACCTCACAATCTATGGGACCATCGCAAGGTTTGGATCAAACCTTCTAAATGATCCATGACCTAATAAAGGAATTGAATTGGCTTAAAGCCTCTACCACACAAACTGTCAAGATTATGGGCTTCTACCAGGATGATCCCATAGGTCCTATAGTCCCACCCTTGAGACTTCCTCTTGGTGTCCCCATTCCACAATTTAGCAAATATAACAAAGAAGGTATTCCTAATGCTCACCTTATCAACTTTTGATCTAAATGTTTGCTCTTGTAGCCATGGCCTCATACCATCATGAGGATTTTCCTTATGTATTTGACTAGGAAGGCACTTGATTGGTATCATGCATTACCCAAAGGATCTATATCCTCTCTGGAAGATTTGGTAGCCCAATTTTTCAATAGCTTCAAGTATAACTTGAAGCCTAACACAACACTTGACCATGTCATGAAGGTCAAGTAAGGTTTCTTAGAATTAGTACAAAAATTCATTTAGAAGTGAAATGGACTACTAAATGAAATAGTAGAGCCCATAGTCAAAGCCCACTTGTTAGCCATATTCAAGGGAGTAGTTAATGACTTCATTAAGTCAAAACTTTGCTACCTTAATCCACGGTCTTCTAGCCATGCATTCTTGCAAACCAAAAACATAGAGGATGTTGCAGAGGCTAGCCATGATTTGGACTATATATCATATAAAACCCAACATGCTCAAATAGACAAAGAAAAGATCAAATAAGGAAACACTACCATAGAAATTTTAGCCAAGAAAAACAAGACCATGAACCAAGGGCCAAAGGTCAACCTGCCCAAGGCCTCCACTAATGATCGAAGTAACCAACTGTCAACTTCTAGGATCGATACATCAACAACAAAAAAATGTAATTTTGAAAGGAAGGATAGGTACACTGAGTTTCCACTAAAACCATCCAAGTTTCTCAACCAACTATTAAAAAGTGGATGCATG
Organism: Gnetum montanum; assembly: GCA_015680685.1. Taxonomy (NCBI): domain Eukaryota; kingdom Viridiplantae; phylum Streptophyta; class Gnetopsida; order Gnetales; family Gnetaceae; genus Gnetum; species Gnetum montanum. Next base: position 9,402 of record MNCI01000003.1, read on the forward strand.
CAACATAAAAAAATCACCAAAGCCACTTGAAAGAAACATGTGCAATTGTGTGAAATTGTCAAAGATCCCTCTTGGGCAACGAAAGATGATCCTCAATTTCCTAGATACTTTAAGCTAGACTGCTTCTACCATTATCATCAAATAGCCCATCATGATATAGACTTCTACTTTGCATTGAAGAATGAACTACCAAGGATGATAGATAGGGGAAATTGGTCTTAGATGCTTCTAATCTAGTTTGACCACATAACCAATCAATGCAGGTCTATAAAGACCTATTGAATGCTAATGATAGCTCTTATGTTATTTTAGCATTCAATATGGATGAAAATTAGAGACTTTCAAGAGAATTATTTGTGATCCTAGTACCCCTTTACAATTAGAGAGCTTCTTCAACTTCCCATATCTTAAGATCTCCCTTTATTGTGAGCCAATGCAATACACTATGGGATGAAATCCCTTTCAACAGCATAAGAAAATGGGATGGTGAGTACAAACTTATGTAGAGTAGGCCTTACTCACTTTCTAATCTTACAAAGATTAGGAAAATTATGCATAAGTGAAATTTAACTTAACCTTCCTATACCTATATGACCAAATGCAATGATAGCCAAATAACCTTATTCTTCTATTGCAATCTATTATATCTTTGTTATTTTATGCATGTAGCCATAAATTTATTTGTTACAACCTTTCTTTATTTTTACAACATTAAAAAGCATCTCTTTCAGACAAAGACTTGCTAAGGCCTAAAATTGGCACTCTAGCCCACTAAGGCCTAAAATTGGCACTATGGCCCTCTAAGGCCTAAAACTAGCACTATGGTTGACTAAGGCCTAAAATTGGCATTATAGCCCATTAAGGCCTAAAACTAGCACTATGGCCAACTAAGGCCTAAAACTAGCACTATGGTCTGCTATGACCTTAAACTAGCATTCTCATTTTCCAAGACATTAAACTAGCACCCACATTTGCTAAGATGTTAAACTAGTATTATGGCTCACTATGGCCTTAAAATGGCAACATAGCCATAATCACAAAATATAACTTGTTCCTGTGATGGTGTAAAACTAGCACACTCTTTTATTACCATATCTCTCATAGCTTAGCGTAATACTGTATCAATTAGCCATTTGATTTTATAATAAAAAAATGTTAGCATAGCCATTTTCAACTTTTATAACATAGCTAGAATGGAACCAACATTTAAAAATTAAAATGTCCATAAATACAATGTGTAGTAATGCCAAAGAATAAAAATATGTAACATAGTCTTGGCTAACCATAGCCATTAACACAAAGACAAAAACAAATAGCCAACAAGCTAAATTGAAGGAGGCTGTTGAGTAGCATCTGGAGGAGGTGATGGTGGGTTACTCCCACCCTCATCACTAGGGCCACTAATGTCTCTTGAGGTCAAAAATGCAACAACATATAGCTAGCTAGTAACTAATAGCCAAAATCATGATTCAAAACATATACTAAAGCATAAAATATATCAAACTTGTGGAGAGTTCAGCTCCATCACTTTTGAGGGTAGATGGGGAAGGGCTTCCTCCAAATGATGAAGGATCTGGTCCTTTGTCATGTCAACCCAGTGAACATCCCCAAGATCAATGTCAAAAGGAATGCTAGATCTATCTATAGGAGTCCAAGTAGGAGGCTCATGAGTAACATCAACTGTGGCAGTCTCACCCACAATGATAGTGATCTAAAGAGTAGGGGATTACTCCACCTTGAGAGTGCTTTCAAAGAGTTGATAAGCACTCTCTGCTTGTATGCCCTAAATGAGTAGCTTTTATGTGTCATTCAATTAACTCTTCTTTATGCCATTTTAGGTAAGCCCCACAATTGGCCTTGTACTAATGCTTTTAGGCCTTTTGTGTCTTGCCCCACTCTAGGACCCAAGCATAGTGATCCTTCCATTCTTGAATCTTTTGGAAGATGAGGTCCATCTACATATGTTCCTCCACTATCTCCCATAGGACCACTATTTTATCTTGAATGACATGCCAATAATGAGCCCATGTGATCTCCTTAGTTCGTAACTCCCTCAAGTTAGCCACTTGGGCTTCTAGAAAGGATTTACAGTCTCAGAGATTCCTAATCGTATCTTCCTACCTTTGAACCTTTTTCCCTCAAGGCCATAACTTCCTTCCATAGGGATTCATTGGACCTCTCTAGATTTCATGAAGCTTTTTCACATGACATTGCTAAATCAATGGTAGTGTCATACAACTTCACGAGTACATTAGACACATCAAAGGAAAATCTAGGGAAAGAGTCTACCTCCATGTCCAAATTGGAGTCCCACTCCACATATGGTACTGCAAAAAGCATAAAATGCAACTGTAAGACACAACCTCAAATAGCCATAATGCAAACAAAGCCTACAGTCAAAGTGCATAAAACAAGATCCTTACCTATTTCAAGTGTAACTTGATGTAGTCGATCATTGATGTCCTTAGCCATTCCACATAGGAACTCCACTTTGTCTAAAGTCTCTACCCATGGTTCATGAAAATCTGAGGGATGGAAGCTTGCACTGGTGGCTTAGGAACTACTATAAGCATAATAATCATCAAAAGGTTAGGATGACAACCAAACGTAACCAATGCAATATAACAAAAATAGTGAGGCATACGCATACTTGGCTCTTCTTCCTCCTCCTCTGGGATGATGATGGGAAATGTACCTAGTACCGCCTCACCAAACAAGGCATCTAGATCATCTATACCAGCATCAGCAAGTCCTTCAAGCATAGGTTGCTTTAGGAGTGTCTCCTCTACAGGTATTTGTTCTGCTTTTGTAGTAGCTTGGGTTGCTATAACCTGACGCTTACCTATAACCACAACCATAACACATGGAAAATCAATTAACACATGAAACCATAAATTAACCACAAAAATTTAAAACATGAAATAGCCAAAGTTAAACAAAGCATGCCTACAACTACTTGCTATGATGGCATAAGCTTAAAATTTAGCTTCTTCAGGGCAAGTTGATTTGATGCAGGGGTGCCTCCATGGGCCTCTTAAGTTTCTCTCTGTTAGCCCCTTTAGCCTCCATGCATCATCATTTGGCCTCTTAAACACTAGCATGAAATGATAGAGGCTTATCATCATCAGTACTCTTAGGAGACTCATACTACCTAACATCAACATTCTTAGGGGTGATGGTTAATGTCTCATCCACTCCCTTTGATGGGTTTTGGGCTTGCATTATTGGATAAATATGTTTTATCCAAGGCTTAGAAAGTTGGCTTGGGTCTTGGGAAACCCATCTCCCATTCCTATACACCACTAGAAACTCCACAAACCTCTTTATATAACTTATGAAAAACGTAAAGTGCGTATGGATTTTCATAGATGTGTCAACATGGAGTCTAAGAATCTCCTCTTGAAGCCCAGTAGCCAAAGTAGTAGCCCAATCAAATTGGATGCCCTCCATCAAGACCTTCTTAAAGGTCCACCCCTATGCTAGGCTGATTATGTTCTTTTGTGATAGTAGTTTTGGGAAAGCATGAGACCTAAATAAAGGATATGATTCCTTTGCATCAAGGTTCATGAAGCTATCCATCAAAATTCTAGAGTGGCCCATGTTGGCATCAAGCCACTCTAGAACTTCCTCATGATGGCCTGATTCCCTCATTGTCTTGACCGGAACCTTACCCTCATTAATAAGGACCCTAAACAAGTCATGAAAGAGGCTAGCACCTATGTTAATGTTCACCTTAACACCTTAGATGATGATGCTAAAGAGACCAACCTTCTCATCAAAAGAGTCAATGACATAAAACATCTCTGTAGCAAGAATGAAAGGAATAGATGCTATAAATACATCACAAGCCTACACACTAGATGTTTTTTTGAACATATCTAGGTGCTTGTCCCTTTAGCCACTCCTACACTAATGCCACGTGACCAAAATTTAGGATGAGGGTTTCTTCATGATGAGAACATGCAAGTGGTATAGTGACATAAGCTAAGGTAGAAGGTCTTGTGAAGAAATAACCAAATGTTAGCATCCATATTAGCAATTTCAATGACTAAGAAAAGTAATAAAACACTTAACACCATAAAACATTATCAGCCATATGTTTACCTTTACTTTTCTTCTATGGTGTAGAGGTTCTAGCTACAGTGGTCTAATCGGTGCTGTCAACATCTACCCACCAACTGTGTAGCATCTTATCATCCTTGCACTTCTTGTATAACATGTTGAACTTGGTGGTGTGTTCATAAAAGTACCCTCTTAACTATTGATACACAGTAGCTCTAATTTGGAGACTCTTGGTGAATTTGTCCAAAGTAGTTTGAGCCATTGCTAGGATTTGGTCATTAATGATCAAACCCTACCCATCGACCTTATACTTGCAAAAAGTAAAATCAAAGAAGTTAGGTAAAGAAGTCAAGCCAAGACCATATAAAACCATAAAAAACATTACAATAACTATGTTTACCCTTGTAGATGATACACAATGCTAGGTAGGTTTTGGAATAGTGTGTGGGATTTATGTGCCACCATCAGAGTATTATTAGTATTATATTGACTATACTCTAGCATCATCCAAATATCCAATAGGTAGCATGGACTTACAACATCTGTGGACCCCCCCCCCCCCCCCCCACCATTTTAGGAACTGATTTATGAGTAATATACTTGGTAATCAGTCTTGATGCCCAAGGCAATAGGATCTCCACAACAACCCTGGCTACATCCAAGGACAAGTGTAACCACAACATCACACTGAAGTTCTTGAGGAGCTAAGCAAGGAAGTTCCTTACCCAGGGTTGAAACCACAATGAGAGCTTCCAAAGAGGCATGTAATGTGGTGGAGTATTAGTTTTGGGATGACCAATTTAGCACAAAATGCCTACCAACTCCATTATAATGAGAATAGGCCTTAAGAAGACCCTGCACAAAATAAAGCAAAAATATTATGGCCAATTAGAATTCCTTAACATGTTTGGAAAACATCCTAGTTAGAGGTAAAATTATCCTTTGTAAAAGCTCTAAGGTGTTTATCTAATAAGCTTAAGGAATTTGACAAAAAGGCACTATTACGACCTTTCAAAACAAAAGCATTATGGCCTATTAGAGTTACTTATCAAATTTAGACAAAACATGTAGTCGGAGGTGAAATTAACCTCTGTCAAAAGCTCTAAAGTGTCTTTTCTGAACAAGCCTAAGTAATTTCATTACAACCTTGCATAACCTTGCACTATGACCAACTGGAATTTATTTACAAATTTAGAGAAAACTTCTTAAGTCAAAGGTGAAATTATCTTTTATAAAAATCTCTTAGGTGTTTATCTAATAAGCTTATGAAATTCGACAAAAAGGCACTATTATAACCTTTCATAACAAAAACATTATGACCAATTAGAATTTCTTAACAAGTTTGGAGAACATCCTAGTTGGAGGTGAAATTAGCCTCTGTAAAAAGCTCTAAGGTGTTTATCTAATAAGCTTAAGGAATCCCATAAAAGGCACTATTATAACCTTTTAAAGAAAAAGCATTATGGCCTATTAAAGTTAGAAAATTTAGATAGAACATCCTAATCAGACATGAAATTAGCCTCTATAAAAAGCTCTAAGGTGTTTATCTAATAATGTTAAGGAATCCCATAAAAAGACACTATTATAACCTTTCAAAGCAAAAGCATTATGGCCTATTAAAGTTACTTAGAAAATTTAGATAGAACATCCTAGTCAGAGGTGAAATTAGCCTTTGTAAAAAGCTCTAAGGTGTTTTTTTGAATGAGCCTAAGTAATTTCATCACAACCTTGCATTATGACCAATTGGAGTTTCTTTACAAATTTAGAGAAAACTCCCTAAGTTAAAGGTGAAATTAGCTTATGTAAAAAGCTCTTAGGTGTTTATCTAAATTAGCTTGAGAAATTCCATTAAGGCATTGATACCATATTTTATAGCCTTTATAACCAAAAACATTATGGCCATAACTATGCCTTAGTCTAAATTATGCATAGATTTATAAAAAGCACCTAAATTATGCATGAATTTGGACAAAAGCAAGCATAAGTTTAGAAAAAGAATCTAAATTATGAAAAGCATGCATAAATTTGGAAAAAATATCTAAAATATGTAGAAATTTTGAAAAAACATGATAAACTTAGAGAATGCCATGAAGCCAATGACATGATCCATACAACCTTAGCAAAAATTTCATAAAAAATTCATTTTATATCCAATCGGAGTAATTCTACCTCCATTGGAACACTGAAGAAAAATCCTATGTAGCCATGACTAGATAATAGCAAAAACCTTTGCTATTTTCTTATGAAAATTTTATAAATCTACATGAAATTACAAAAGACAAATAGCCTAACTATGAAACATTAGCAAAATAGTCATAACTTCCTCATTTCAAAGCAAAATTAAACAAGACAACAACCACTAGGAAGCTTAAACAAAGGGCTATAAAGTCATAACCTTTGATTTCACAAATATGTAGCCATTTTACCAAGAAAAAATACACAACTTGGCTTGCTTTTTTGCAATAGAACTTCAAAAATCCCAAAGCCTAAAGTTCATATAGCCATTAAAACAGTTGAAATAGCCAAACCATTAAAACCCATTTAAATTCAAATCAAAATAATGAGGCAGGAGTTTCTTAAAATTTAATTTTAACAAATATTAAGGCCTAGATTTGAAAAAAATTGTCATACCCCAAGATTTTGAGAAAAAATCACAAAACATCAAGGCGTATTTTGAAAATCAAATTTACAAAAGATAAAGTAATAAAACAACCATAGATCTGCATGGGAGTAGCTAAAATAGGATGTGGGATTTTGTTAGAATTTTGACTTACCATTTGAGTAGATCCGAAAAAAATGGCCCTAACACTTGGAAAGAAAAAACAAGAAAAATCACAAAAAGGCAAAGGCAGAAATAGGTAGAATTGCCTACCTTGGAGTGGTAATAGATGGGCCCTAGATGGAGATAGGCCTTGGAACCTTTCGTAACTCCCTCAAACACTTGTCCATCCTCTAGATTGTGGTATTCTTTCTCTTTCCTCCTCTCTATTTTGGTGCCATGGTAGGTTCAATGTTGAGAAAAAGGAAAATTGGGAGAAGATGAGAGTTCTACATTAGCTGCCTAGGAGATGGGAGGCTTCCATGCTAAAGATTGGTTGCAGCTACCATAAGAATCTCTACTAGAGATCTCCTCTAATGTGTTGTTGCTAAAGAATGATGATTATGACCAAAATTTACAAATTTTGACTTATAAAACTCACCTAAACCTAAACAAAACCCTAGTTACTAATTTAATGCACCATGACTACAAGTGCACTAAAGAAAAAGGGGGAACGTTCAATTCACATTGGTTTTAAGGGGGGAAACAAATTTACTTTTCAAAATTTTAAATCTTTGCATTATGGGCCCCACCTTGTGCCTTCCCTTTTGGCCAAAATTTGCATCAACATTAAGGTTTTTTTTCTTGCCAATTTTGACACTTCAAACATTATGGGAACCTTGATTTCATACATCCATGCAAGGAATGCCATACCCAGCATGGAAACATGCCCATTATCCTATGAATTCATTAGCATTAACATATCTTTTTATTTTTAGTAACCCATATTTACCTTTTTCAATCTCAAATTTCCAAATTTAGATAAAACATGAAAATGGATAAGTACCATGGACTTCCATGCTGAGGTAGTAGTGCCCAATGTGGAAGAAGAGGGGTAACACTCATTCTTATCTTCCAACACTCATCTAGCACAAAAAGTGGATGGCACATGACCTAGAACCCCTCCAAGAATCTCTAGAAGCCTTGGAACCTCACCAAACCTTGTTGAAACTTGGATTTTGGTGTTTTTCATGCTATGGGAGATTTCTTCCATGCTAAGCCTCACACACTTAGTGTGGAAAGCTAGGGGGAATCCAACAAAGACCTAAGCTGATGACATAATAACCATTTCTTGATGCCCAATGATCCCTAGGGCCTACCTGAATCCTCTAGAACTTTTGGAAGCCCCAAAATGGGTCAAAAATGTGCAAATATGTCAAACCCATATCATCCACACTATGGCCACCATTCCTAGTATGGAAGAAAGGGGGAAGTTGCATGAGGCACTTAGAACCCTCCACACTATCAAATCGTAACATCTAACATTGATTGTCGACACCTACAACCTCGAAAGTTGACATACATGGTCAATTAGCTATAGATCTAGCCTAGATCTAACTTTATTATTTCAAGGGATCTCTTCCACATTGACCCTTTCAATCCCAATGTGGAAAAAATAGGAAAGATTGAAAACCCCCTCACAGCCCCCAAAATGACTAGATCTTGAGCTTATGCATTGATGACCAATGTCGGCAACCCTGTGGGCACTTGTACATGGGCAGATCAACCAAAAATCATTAGAAAACATTTTCCCCCAATTTTTCATACTGAGCATGGAAGCCCTAGTATAGGAAAATGGGTAAAGTTTAAGAAAAGGCTTATGACCCTTGAAACAGTCATATTTCAGAGTTAGATGGTAATACGCAACATTGATGACCTTAGGGGCCTGAATGCATAATAAAAAATGGTTAAAAAAATTACAAAGCTTTCCCCCTAATTTTCCATGCTGAGCATGGAAGTCCTAGTGTCAAAAAATGTGGGGAAGTCCAATTAATGCCTTAAAAACCTTGAAAAAACAAAATTTTGGCAGTAGATGTTAGTAGTCAATGTCAACATCCTAGGAAGCCTACATGCATGCTCGAGAGTGGCCAAAAGTGATCAAAAAACTTTCCCCCAAATTTTCCATAATGGGCATAGAAGCCCTAGTGTGAAAAAATGAGGGGAAGTTCAAAAATTACCTTATGACCTTTGACATTACTAAATTTTGATATCAAATGTCAGTAGTCATTGCCAACAATCCCAGAAACCTACATGCATGGTTGAAATCAATCAAAAATCATCAACATAATGCCTATATTTGCCTATAAATATGTGATCACACATTGCATATTTGGCACCATTTGGTTAACAGTATAGCTAGAATCTTACAGTTTTATTTTGTAATCTTAGAGAATAATCAATGAGTGCTTGTAGTATGGATTTAAGTCAAATTATATAGAGTCTTATTTGAGTGGAATTGTACCTAGACACATTCCATGAACAATAATAAGATCGGGATCAATTCCTATTCATTGTAGCACTTTAACTTAGAATAGATTTACTTTCAATGCAATTTATATACCATGTAATTACTTAATATTTACATTTTCATGCACGTTGATCAATTGGAAGAATGAGCATGCCTAGTTTCGAAAGTAAACACATATTCTCTTAGTAATTCCAACAGCGTTATTACTTGGTTCACCTAGTAGTATGACACTTGGTAATCCCAGTAGTGTGTACGTGAGTTCAGGATGTGTACAACAAGCTAGGAATAGACACTCATCACCTTTAGGCTAGCTTAGAAGTTATCATCTTATTATTAATTAGATTAAATAATTAATTTCTATATTACTGTTAAGGTTAATTTAAGGCCCCAACAACATCATAATCATATGCCTCACTCTGGGCTAAACCATATGTCATAAAGCTATCACTAGTCTACATGGAAAGACAACAACTTGTGATCAATACTTAATAATCTAGATACCACACTAGTTCCATCCATATAATTCAACCAGATTACATATGAATGCTTGTGATTCATATTGTTGGACATAGGTGATACTCGCTGCTCATCATTAGCACCATTGCTAGGGATGGTGCTTGTTATCTAAATTAGTTATTTATATAAATGATAGCTGTACAAACATTAATGATTTATATTTTTTGAAAATATTAATATTTTAAGTCACACACATTATTAATTAAAACATGACTCCTTCACATAGAACCAATAACCCATCACATGATGAGAACACTAGTAGGAAAAATGGTAGGATCTATATTGAAGAGAATTGGAGTGAATTACTAAATGCAAGGGTTTCATATGCTCATTTAGACCCTTACTACATTCAAAGACTACATTAAACTGATGTAGACAATCCTAGAGGGGAGGACACAAGTCTTAGAACAAGGAGGACCTCAAGGCCTAGGACCTCCTCCAAACTGAAGAAGAAATAACTCAAGGGATCATTGCGAGAGATATAAGAGCCATGGTGATTCTCCTAGTTTACCATCTTTCTTTTCCTCTTCAACATCTAGTTCTGATGAAGATGAATGTAGGATTAGAGATTGCGATACACTAAGGGGTCAAGATGAAGATAGAAACAAAAAGCAAAGGCAAGGTAAAAGACATTAAAGTGAGCATGATGAGGTCATCATAATCCAACAAATAGAAATAGAGATTATCATCAGTATGTGTTTGATGATGATGAACCCTTATTGACTACTAGAAGCATGATATAGATCATGGAGGCAGTTATAATACCCCATAGCCATCAAAGGAAAAGTTGCATTAAGCAACTTAATATGTATAACATTCCTAAATTTGAGGGAGGCTATAATTCTAATCCACAACATCATTTACAATCCTTCCATGATGCTTGCACCTTGAAAAATATTGAAAGTAAGTGGCAAAAGCTTAAGCTCTTCCATAGGATACTAATAGAAGAAGCTAAAAGTTGTTATAGATTGTTGGAACCAGATTTAATCCACTGGTGGTCCATAACACTTGAGCTATTCAGTGAAAAATATCAAACCTATGAAAGAGTGTCCAATCTAACAAAACAAATCCAAGGGTGGAAGCAAGAAAACCATAAATCCTTGGATGTAGCCTTGGATAGATACTATTCTCTACTACATAGATGTACAAGCCATGGTTTTTCTCAAAAAGAATAGCTTCTCCACATCATAGATGGGCTTCATAATAAAACAAGGATGACCCTTGGGATCTATGCACAAAGAAAATTACCAAAAGTGAGATTCCATCAGATACAAAGGCTAGTTGAACAAGAGGCAAGAAAAGAAGGAGAGTTGTCTAAAAGGGAGAGTTTAGAGGAATATAACTAGAATAAACTCTTCATGAAAAAGAGGTCCATATTTATGATTATAAAAAAGAGCAACTTTTGATGAGTTGATTTTACATAAAACCTTGCCAATACAAAAGTCTATCATTGAGATTGAAGTAAGGGTAGATACTATATGGAAGTTGATAAATGAAAAAGTTACAACTAACTTGAAAATCATATAGAAAAAGGTAAACCAAAAAGGATTATGTGATCAAAACAAGAAGAGGAATAAGAATAAGCAAACAAGTAAGGATGCTTATTGGTAAAAAGGGGAAATAATTGTTGTATAAGAGGTTTCAAACTTAGATACAAAAGAGGATGATGGATGCAACATCTGCCAATATGAACGTCCAAATGACTATTGCCCAGTTATATTACATCTATAAGAGTTTGAGGCTTTTTCTTTAAATTTTAAGTTTGTTAAAAAGAAAATGCCTAGAAGATTACCTTACCCACAAGGTAATTATAGATAGTTCTATAACCAATAGTGCTATCCCAATGAGACTTCTTATCAACCTCAATACTACTATCAACCATAGTGGCAAAACCCACAGTCAAGGAGAATGCCATCAACAAACCAACAATACTCTTATTATTAGCTAGATCCTTATGGATACTATGTTCAACAACCTATTTTTCCAATTGGTTCTACTTCCTCTGCCTTAAATCACTACTACTACTCTCTTGAATATCATCAATGCACAACATCTCCCATGAGATTTCCAACCCATGCCTCTTATCATATGTAACATCCTCAACACTCTTATACTTCCCTTCATCATATGTCACCACCAATAATCTAGGAAGGATTGGCATCATAACCTTAACAAAAGAATGTCACTTGTGTTGTGAACATACAAGTGAATGATAATGTTAGTAGATCTCAATGAAAACCTTGGAAATTTTCTTTCTTTAGGATAGTTTTCACACATGTGAATAAAACTAGTAGACCTACTAGTTCATCAAAACTAGCACAAGGACAATCTGGTGCAACCTCCTTCCTCAAAAAAATAATGTCTTCTAATCCTAAAAAAGAGTCAACATCCATTACAACTCCAACACAAAACATAAAAGATGAACCTATCACTGTGAAGAGATAGAAAGGGGGAAATTCCAAAAACCACTTAGAAAATCTCTAAAAAGACCAGTTTTGGCTCCAGAACCTAGCCCTCAACCCTGATAGCCCTAGAGGTTGACATGTAAATTTTATTGAGGTTAAAATGGATCAAAAATTTACTCCCCCTTATTTTCCATGTTGAGCTTTCTATCCCCAACATGGAAGAAATGGGGGATGCCAAAAAAAACTTAGGAATGCCCAAAAGTATCAAATTTTGACATAGATCCATAGCCCTTGACCTTGGCAATCTCGGGAAGTAACACACATGGTCGATTATGATTGAAATTGGCTTAGATCTAAGATTCTTACTTCTTCCATGCTAGAGTAACCTCCCTAGCTTGGAAACAAGGGGAAAATTTTCTTTTCCACTTTTAGAGGCAAGATGACACTCCCAAAAACCAAAAATCTTCACTCGAGAAGCCTAGGATCTCATAGCCTCAAGATTTCACTTATTTGACCTCATTTCAACCTTAAAAACTATTCCCCAAATTCTTCCATACTAGAGTAACTCTCATAGTGTGGAAATATGGAGAAGACACTAAGTAACCTTAAATAGCATTCAAACGTGTCCAAAATTAGCCAGAAACTTGCAAAATCGAAGTTTGTAGCCCTAGGGGCCTAGAAACCTGGTCAAAGTGCCCTAAAACCACTCTAAATTCATAAAAAAGTGTCTCCCTATTTTTCCATGCTGAAGATACTATACCCAACATGGAAGAAAGGGAGGGAGGGGGGGGGGGGAGAGAGAGAGAGAGAGAGAGAGAGAGAGAGTCATTTCAACACCTATTAACACTCAAAATGGCCTTAAGTTGCCTTGGAACTAAGCTAAGAGATGCAAAAGTTCTCGATCTAAACTCTGGCTACCTATTTGATCATATTTGATCTTATTTTTGCTTGGATTTTGGTTCCCCATGCTAACCCTCCTCTTTTCCATGCTGTCCAATATGGAAACAAGGGGAAAGGCTTCAAAACCTACTTTTTGGCTTTTATAGACCTTCGAGGGGCTCACTTTTGATGGATATAATCCTACACTACCTTTGGAAGGTTCTGAGACTTCAATTTTGGATCTTTGAACATCCTCAAACATATTTTCCTTAGTATCCATATTAAGGACCCCTATTTTCACATTGAACCCAGTGTGGAAGCCTCAAGGCACTTGATTTTTAGGTTTAGATAGCCCAAAAATAGCCCAGATTGATGCTTGAACTCAACTAATAGCCTTGTAGTCTCAAAACATGGCCTGCTAAGCCCTACAGCTGGAAAAACTTAATCATTTTTTACCTATATTAACCAAATTTTATCATATATGGACTATTTTAATTAATGTTTGACTTATTATGTAATGTTTTAGCTTATTTTTTAGACTTATGTTTCCTTATGGACATGGTTGACCTTCTATGACCTCTATATAGCTCTATATGTTCTTTGTTTGTCTTATTACAACTCCATTTTCCTTTGTTCAGCCTATAAATGGTATCAAATAATGGGGTTTGACTTTCCATGACCACCATTTGACACCATATAACCATGGCCTACTAAGGCCTTAAACTGGCATCATGGCTCGTTAAGGCATAAAACTAGCAAAACTATAACCTTTATTAATCATTTGTAGCCTTACTCTATATATTTCCCCTTGTTTAACCTTTATGTAACCTTTGTTCACCTCTAGTGCACTTTTCAAAATAGACCTCATCTCATTAATGACCTTGGATGGCCTTAACTGCATTAGATTTACATATGTTTTATGTTGTATTAACATTAGGTATTCACTTTTACCCATGTGCCACTTAATATGCTTTTGGTTGATATGCATGATCAAAGTATTTGTACCTAGGAGTAAATCAATTTGCCTTTGTGTCTACATGGACCTCACAGTGATACTAAATTGTGTATTAACTATGATTACCTAGATTTTAAGCCTAAGAGTCTTGTAGACCACATAGCCTCAATAGAAAAACCACATAGCCTCAATAGAAAAATCTCTAGAATGGCCTAAAAACCTAGCCAAAACCCTTGACTTAGAAGTAGGAGACAAACCTAAGGACCCTTTAGTTGAGATTCCTATCACAACACATAGTGGTGAGAAGAAAATCCTTAAATTAAGTTTCACACTAGATTCTGAATGTGGCCACAACATATCTAAAGTCTTTAAAATAACATTAAGGCATTTGCCTAGTCACATGAAGATATGTGAGGCCTAGACCCAAGTCTAGTCTAGCACAACATCATACTAGATCCTAAGATTAGACCAGTTAAGCAAAAAGTGCACAAGATTAGATCTGATTTGGCCTTCGCAGTTTGTGATGAAATCTCAAAGCTCTACCAAGCAAGTTTCATTAGGGATGTAGATTATGTAGAATGGGTAACCAACATAGTGGTAGTCCCTAAGAAAAATGGGAGTATCTATATTTGCATTGATTTTCGAGATCTAAATAAAGCCACCATCAAGGATCACTTTCCTTTTTCTAATATTGATCAGCTTATCGATACTATAGCTGAACATGCCTTGTTATCCTTTATGGATGGATTCTTGAGATATAACTAAATTAGGATCAACCTAGAACACCAACTTAGCACAACCTTTATTACCCCATGGGGTACTTTTTATTATACCATGATAACCTTTGACCTCAAGAATGCTAGAGTGACATACTAAAGAGCCATGACCTATATCTTTAGTGATTATATGTTAGGTTTTCTTAATGATTATGTAGATGACATAGTCGTGAATTCTAAAATAGCTAATGAGCATGCCAATGACCTAGATTTGGTGCTTAAAAGATGCCTCAAATATGAGCTTAGGCTCAATCCTAAGAAGTGTGTCTTTAGCATCAAGATCGATAAGATGATTGGCTTTGTAGTCTTTGAGGTAGGGATATGCATAGATCATGATAAGGTTAAGGCCATATCCAAATTGGTAGCACCTACCAACCTTAAAGAGCTTCAAGGATTACAAGGTAGACTAAAATTTATTCATAGGTTTATTGCTAGGCTTATGGATAAGTTACAACCTTTGCATCACTTACTTAAGAAATGAGTTCACTATGAGTGGACAATTCAATGCCAAGAAGCCTTTGAAAACCATAAGCAATAATTAACACAACTACCTATAGCCTATTCTCTGTAAGAGGGTAAACCATTTTACATTTATCTCACCATTTTTGATACATCCATTGCCTCTCTACTCTATCAAAAATGTGATGACGGAGCAAAAATGCCTATATACTACCTTAGCCATGCATTAGTAGCCCACGAGACCCGATACACTAAAGTGAAGAAGCGTTGTCTAGCACTAGCCTTTTCTTTGAAGAAATGGAGACACTACCTCTTTAGAATCCAAGTTAACATAATTTGCAAGGAAAACATACTCAGAGCCACAATGACCAACATTTATGAAAGTAGTTGTATAGCCTGATGGAAAGCCATAACCACAGAGTTCAACCTCCATTACATCTCTCAATCCTCAATAAAAGGTCAAGCTATAGCCATATAGCTCACAATTTCACTAATTAATGACTAAGAAACCATAAACCTTGAGTTCCTTGATGAACACATTAACATAATTAGCTAAGTGCTTGAGGGTTATGATGCAATCATGAACTTTGATGCAGCTTCAACTATCCATGCGGCTAGTGCTGTTGCCATCATAACATTCCCATCTAGTGAAATCCAATCCTTTGCCTATTTTTTTGGATTCCCATGTATCAAAAACATAGAAAAATATGAGGGTTTGATTAGAGGGATGACGATAGCTCGTGACCTAGGTATTAGATTCCTAGCCATCAAAGGGGATTCACAACTCCTGGTTAACCAAGTAACGGAAGTCTATGCATGCAAAGCTAAGTACTTATAACCTTATTGTGACCTAGGAAAGCAATTACTACAATAATTCATATATGTTGATATCCAACACATACCTTAAAATGAAAATTTCATAGTTGATGCAATTACAACATTAGCCCTTAGTGTGACACGATATGTGTTTAGCAAGTTGTCCATCTTAACTATGGACTGCACTACTTCCATTACATAGAACATTGAGGGTACATTTGTGGCCATTGTTCATACTACTTATTCCAAGCAGTGGTATGAAGATATCAAATTTTACCTTATGCATGGTGAATCCTCACAAGGCCTAACTACTTCTCAAAAATATGCCACATGCAAGCAATCGAAGTAGTATGTCATCGTAGGTGATAACACATTATGTCAATGATCCTATGATGACATACTCCTAAAGTGCTAAGGAAAAACCAAAGCTAGAATAGTCCTAGAAGAGGTTCATGAGGGTGTTTGTGGTGTACATATAGGACCTAGAGCCATGGCTGCTAATATTAGATGCTTAGTTATGAATCATGTTTTGATTGGCTCTAATATCATAGACTCGACATCGGATACCCGATGTTGGAGCCTAAGATGCCATGTCAAATATTCGATATAATAGGATATACGTCAACCTATAAATATAGCACTTGGGCTCATGATTTTCATATATATTTTCTTTTCATAGCATAGCATAGCTCTTGTATTTTTTTCTCTAAAGTTTGAATATTTTCTGAGTTCCCACAATAGGAGTCTGAGTGTGTATGGATCTTTGTTTAAGCACTGATGTACTTGAGCATAGTACTGTGACAGGAATAAAAACAAACCCTTTTGATAATCTTTGCAACACTGAGATTAGATTAATGTTTCCTTTAATGCATTTGATATTCATGCACTTTACTTTAATGCACTTTAATTAGGCAATTAATTTCCAATTGTTAATGAACACAAGCATGACCACTTCAAGCATACGTGTAGTGCTTGGTAACCTAGAAATGCTTAACATTCGGTAACCCAGTAGTGCTATACGTGTTCAATATGTGTCTAGAGAGTAGGAATAGGTGCTTGTGTTAGGCTAGCTAGGTAGTAGGTTAATTAGATATTAAATTGTTCTACCTTTCATTCTTGTTCTAGATGATTAAATTTATAAAATACAAAATGATAAAAATCATATACCTCAATTGCACTTAACCATATACTTGTACTTCACAAGTGGAACTGAGAAGACAATAATCATTCCATTTAGATTTCATGTCTTAGAAGTAGTGCACTTAAGAACTTAAGGTTTGCAAAATTTGACCGAAGCATGCATGTATGCTTGAGATTCTTATGGTTGGACATAAGGATACCTTGTTGCTCATTAGTTAGGCTACTATTGGCCCCATATGGAAAATGACTATCTATAAAAGGTTAAGCGATGTAACACATGCCAACGATATAGCAACTTGATACATGTATCACCAACTAAGTTACATACAACCTAGATAACATGGTCATTTTAACAATGGGGGTTGGATATCATTAGACCCATAACACCCAAATCGACCGTAGGGCATAGCTTCATCATCACCACAACTGAATACTTTACCAAGTGAGTTGAAGCTATTCCCCTAAGGAAGAACATATCTAAACAAGTTTGCAAGTTTATCCTAGACAACATTTTAGCTCATTTTTGTGTACCCATGACCATAGTGATAGATAATGGACATTAATTCAGTAGCCAAGAAACCAAGGATTTCTGTCATAACCTAGGCATTAAGCATTCTTTCTCATCACCTTACTACCTCCAAGCCAATGGACAAGTAGAAGTAAGCAACAAGGCCATCATCAACTTGCTCAAGAAGATGCTCAAAAATAGCAAGCAGATGTGCCATTAGAGGCTTGTCCATGCACTATGGGCATACAGAATGACCTATTGCATGGTAATTGACATGACTCCTTATAGCCTTGTTTATGTTTTTGAAGCTATTTTACATCTTTAATTGTAGGTACCATCACTTCTAGTAGCCTTAATCAACTTCATCAATGATTTGCAAAGCAAGGAGTTATAGATAGCAGCACTAGATTCGATGCAAGAGTGGCATATGCAAATGCTTACTCACATCGAGCACTATCAAGAGATGCAGAAGCAAAAACATCACCATAACCTAACCATGCATAAGATCAAGGAGGGGGACCTCATCCTCAAGGCCATCCAAGAGCATGTGGACAAATTCTCAGCCAACTAGGAAGAGTCCTTTCTTATTACTAGAGCTTATGGAAATTGGGCATTTAGAATAGCTGACATGAATGGGAATGAGCTGGACAATCCAATCAATCATTCCTATCTAAAGTCATACTACATGTAGCCGATAGATCGTCAACAAGCAAGCATGCTTTCAATAGTCTACTATGACCTTAAACTAGCAAGATGGACTACTAGGGCATTAAATTTGTACCATGGTTCACCATAGCCTTAAACTACTACCATGGCCCACCATGGCCTTAAACTAGCAACATTGGTGACTTGGATAGCCTGATTCTCATATGACCTCTATGCATTATAGCTTTATAATGTATAATGGTGTTTTGTATTATTTTTTGATGCCTCTCAAGTCAATCCTCCAAACATGAATAAAGAGGGGCCATTGAAACACCACAAAGTTTTTCATGTTATAACCAATCCTCATCATGTAGCTTTCACCCCATTGAACCCGAGGAAAAATTTCATTATAAATGTGAAAATTGTAACCCACAATGGGTAATTTTACATACTTTATACTTTTGGGAGTGAAAAATTCCTCATAAGTTATCAAAGCCTCATTTCCCAAGTGAAAAACATTACCTAGTGTCTATATTTGGGCTTTGGGGGGCAGGGGTGTGGGTCAAAAATGCCTTTTGGAATGCCAAAAAAGTAATTTAATGGGTTTTATGGGGGCTAGATATTTTTCTATCCTAAAATCACATGTAAGGGGTATATCTCACCTTACCCCAGTGTGGAAGGATGAGGGGTTTGAAAACTTTCCCCCCTTCAACGTGGAGACCAAAGGTACGTTTTGGAAACTTTCCCCTTTAACTAGAAAGTTTCACCCTAGCTTGGAAACTCCTCCACCACACCCACACCACCCCATCCCCCCTACCTAGAAAGTTTCCCCTCAACAAAATTCATCAAGTTATGCACTTCAACATTGACCAACCACTTCAAAAAGCATGGTGGAGAGCTCACTGTGGAAGATTGATCTCTAGCATGGAAGGGGTACCCTGGTTACTATTTTTAGTAAACAAAATAGCCATTGGGAAAGCACTTACTATTTTCAGTAACCTCCAAATTTGGACACCAATTTCACTTGAATTTTGCAACCAATTTGCAACAAAATTACATCAAATTTGCAACCATTATTTAGCCTAATCATAGCCAATTTGCATCCCAATTTATGGCCCAAAGACTCTATAAAATCCAAACTCCAACACCATTTATAGGTTCTAAGAAAATTTTCTCAAGGTTCCAAATTTTTTAACAATTTTGAGCATTTTTTGACCAAGTGGAGCATATTTTGACAAGCAAATTCTCACCAAAGTTTTTCCATTTTTCCACAATTCCACACTTGGGGCATTTTTAGGCACTCAAGAGCTCTTGCAAGTTCCCATACTTGTAGTATTTTGAAGCCTAGCATGGAGGCATTAAGGCCTTAAGATTTCATGGATTTTAGTGTTAACACTACACTTCTAGGACTTCAAACCTATCATGGAGCAACTTAGCATCCAAATGTACCCCCTTTCTCACCCCCAAGAAATGACCAAATTAGCAGATCCAAGGTTGTAGTAGCAAAGGAAGGTTCTATAGCATCACTAGTGGCTTGGCACCTAGATCGTGGAGCAGATCATCTTGGATTCAATGGGCTTTGAACTCTTGTATAAGTGGATCCCCCTTTTTGTTCATCCAAGTATCATTTTTTGTACACATTTATCTAACTTATTCTTTATTCTTTTCTCAATAAAATTGTAAGCTTTGAGTTTTGTGTTTAAAGATAAATTTATTATTTGTGCATTATTTAGATCTATTTCTATTTTTACGTGTTACATCTCCCAACTCCCTAGTTGATCTGCCATATAAACTAGGGTACCTCAAATCTCATTTTCATCATGAAGGCCTGGGGGTTCGGTGTTGAGGAATTGCTTGCACCAAGGATCCTTAGTCTTGTTCTAGTAATCTAGGCTTTCAATCACATAGTAGGAAACACCACAAATGATTCCTTGGTTAAATTACTCATTTTAATCTAAAATGCTAAGGAGAAAATCCTAAAATCAAGCTCCTTATTAGAATCTTAGTTTTCTTTGGATATCATTGAATCCCTATAAGGAAATATTAAACCCTTCACATGACCTTAATTACATCTAATATTGACATGTTTTCTTGAAGCATTGTTGGCCTTTATTTGTAGATTTTAACAAATACTTGGCACTGATAGCTCTAGTAGCCTACAACAAGTGACCCTGCATGACCTCATATCTCTCTTTGACATCTCAAAATGTTGCAAGCTTTGTATGAATATGCAAAACAAGGAAAATAGTTTTCATGTTCTACTAATTATATCTCATGATGACTTATATTTGCTTATTGTCTGATGCAACCTCCTATAATAGCATGTGTTCTTTGACTTAATTTCTCATCCTCTTAGAGTTGTGTTTTCAAGATGAGCTTGAAGTCATCACAAATATGTGATTCATCACAATGATGAGTTACTATGTGATCTTGATGCATGAAATTTGACTAGCTTGTTAGATCTTACTAATAGTGCTTACCTCAATCATCTTTGTTACCCCTTCATAGCCAATAGCCACCCATCAAGATTATCCTTTTGTAACGTTTCCAATGATGAAAGCTTATGTTTGACACCCATGTATCATGGCCTTGTAACATCTCCTACAATATGCTTCAATACATCAATTCACTAAATCTTCATACTTTTCATTTACTAAGAAAATGAAATTCAACCTTGATAATAAAACCTAAAGAAGGTTTCACTCCAACCAAAATAATGAGAGAAATGCCAAAGAATCCAAGAGGTCAATGAAGCATAAAGTGAAAAGAAATGACTCTAAAACAAAAAGAAGAGATCCAAGTGATCAAAGAATCCTATGATAAAGTTTTGGTTTCTCTAAACATTACTGAGTGACCAACAATTCAAGTTCAAGCATGGAGATCTCCTTGTTTAGTAGAACATGTCACCACTATGCCATAACCATGATGTCAACACAGTTTGAATAATTTATTAGCCTATGTGGCCATTCTCTGATAGTCAATATAGGCATCATCTCACCCAAAATTCTTCTCACCTCATTGTAACCTTATTTCATATCCATGATCACTCCTTGACATGATTTGACAGCTAAAAAATCAAGTGTAGAGAGATAGCATTTGTGATGCATCTACAATTGTGTTTCATGTTCTTTGTTAATATCTCTTAGGTCAATCCTCAAAACATCAAGAGAAGTCAATGAAATACCTCAAGAAAAATTCACATTACAAGTAAAAAGTGTGGTAGCTAAAATTTTAATTGTAATTTTGGTAGGAATTCAAGAGTAGAAACAACTGCTTTGTTTTCCATAAAAAAATCCTACCTAGTGACCTTGTTTTGGCAAAAAAAATATTGGATCTTTATTTAATGTAAAATGAAGTTCATAGCTCACAAGCTATGAATTTTATTATGCTTGCATATGGTAGCTAAAAAGCCAAAAATGCTATCAAATTTGGCACAAAATTCAAAAATTCTAGTGGCCCATACGCTATAGTTTTGGACCATGAAATGATCCAAAAACATTGTCAAACATGATAGAAAATGTCAAAAACACTAGTGATGAGTACATCACCAAGCCCTTATGTAATCCTTAATGTATCTTCGGTATGTATGTATGTTGTTTGTGTGTGACTTCTTGTGTTGACCTTTTGATGATGATTCAAAGGTTCTTTTCCATGTTTGGGAGTGTTTTTGACTTATTTTGATGAGTCTAGAAGGTTCTAGGAGCTACAGAGACTTGTCTGGAGGTGTTCAAAGGTTTCAGGTCTTAAAACAAGCATTTTTAATTTTGACTCGAGCAAGTTAGACATCTACCCTGACAGTTAGATGTCTAAGTTGCATATTAGACATCTACACACTCTTAAGACATCTAATCCAAGATGTCTAACATGATTTTAATGTCTACTCTATCATCTCAACACTCGAGATAGATGTCTACTATTCCCTTTAGATGTTTAATGTAGATTTTAACGGACATCAAATTGAATGGTAGACTGGAGGGAAGACAAAAAGTTACACCAAGAAGCTATAAATAAGAGAGAAAGAGTAACATACTATAAAGAGAGATTTAACAAGTTTCTTGAGAACTTGTCAAGAAATGTTTAAGTAAGAGGCAAGGAAGAGCACTTGAGAGAGGTTAAGAGAATTTCTTACAAGTGTCTTGTCTTTAGCTTTACGTCCATTGTGAGAAATTGAGGATTGAAAGGAGACATGTATGGCCTCTAAGATCCTTAGGAGAGGCTTGAGTTGAGCTTGGCTCCTCATTTTTTATGTAATTCCTTGCATATTAAGAGTTTTCTTATAAAAAGGAAAATTTTCTCCAATTCATTATCTTGTTCTTGCTTCTAAGTTGAATTTTTCTTAGAAAGCTTATGGAATGGATCTTTTTTGGAGTCTATTGAGGTAGGTTGCACATCAGATTGGTATCAGAGCATTGGTTTGGAGAAATCCACACATAAAATAGTGAACTTCTTCAAATTTTTGAAGAATTTTAAAGATTTATAGCCACTTAGGATTTGGAGAACCTAAGATTGGTACAAATTACTTGAATCTTCCTTATGAAAGGTATGGCTCCTAAGAAGAAGACTAATCAAGAGCTTGGACAAGAGCTTTAAGACCCTAAAGACTCCTTTAAAGCTTTTGTTGCTAAAATGCAAGAAGTACTTCCTAAAGTAATGACCAGCAAACATCAAGATTTTGAAGAAACTTCAAGAAGAAGTGAAGAGGATATTTAAGAAGAGAATCCTTTTGGATCTATGCAAATATCAAGAGAAAGAAATGATCAAAGGTTTAAGGAGAGAAGAAATTAAAACTCAAAGGTATGAGCGAAGGTTATCTTTTCTTCAAAATAATAAGGAAAATGATTATGAAAGAATTGTAAAAATATTAAGAAGTGCTATAAGAGTTCCTCATGTGGATATTCCCATCTTTAAAGGTGTTGAAGATACATATTTCTTTCTTTCTTAGCTTAGAGTTGTGAATTAGTATTTTCTTATTAAGTAACTTCCTAGTGAGTCAATGATTCATGTTGTTGAGTAAGCTTGAAGGATTAGCAGCCAAATGGTGGAACAAAGAATGTCTCAAATACTTTGAAGAATATGGAAAGCCTATCAATTCATGGAATTCATGAAAAAGAAAAAGTTTTAGAAGACATCCTTTTGTCATGAAGCCATCAAGAAGCTAAAATTTCTTAGACAAAGAGATCTAGAGGTAAAAGATTTTTTATGTTGAATTTTATAAAGTTTTGAAAAAGGCTAGTGTTCATTGGACTAAGTATGAGCAAGCTTATAACTTCATTAGTGGATTAAGGATGCAATATCAATAAGAATTAGCATTCTATGAGCCTGATACTCTTGATGAAGCCTATGATCTTACTCTCAAGGCTAAAATAAAAATCACAAAGTTTGGCTTGAAGAAGGATAAATATTACAAGAAAAGAAATAATAAAGACAAAACTCACAAGTCAAGGAAATAATCCAAGAAAGATGGTGAAGATGAACCAAAGAAGAAGGAAAGCAAGTCTACTTCTCCTAGGAGGGTTTGAAGAAGGGAATAATCTCTAAGAGGTAAAGATATATGTTAGAATTGTGGTGAATCATGTCATAGACAATGGGAATGCAAAAATCCAAAGAAGAATGTTGTTAAAGGTAAGGAAATTCAAACTATGTAAGAGGAGCCTAAATCTTCAAATAAGATATGTGAACATGATCCCTTTTACATTACTAATCAAAGTGAGTTGAATAGTTGTACTTTTGTTGGACATGTTAGTGCCAATGAAGATGTTATGAGGAAGAGTTTGTTTAAAACTCATTGTAATGTTAAAGGTCATTCCTTGAGTGTGCACATCGATCGAGGAGCACAAGAAATTGTGATTTCTACCAAGGTTATGAAGTCATTGCATTTAGTTATAATTCCTCACCTAATCCATACAAAGTATATTGGTTAATGTAGAATCATTATGCACAAGTTAAGGAAAAATGCCTTATTGATTATTCCATTAGATATTTTCCTGATAAAATTCTTTGTGATGTATTGCCTATTGATTGTTTAAATCTTATATTTGATACACCATGGAATTGTGATAATAAGGTTATTTTTGATGAATAAGATAATAGTTGGACTGTAAGACAAGGCAATCATAAGTTTAGATTATTGTCCACTATTGTTGATAGTGAGGTTGGTAGCTTGAATTCTTCATTAATGCTTCCTAGTTGTAAGGAAAATGTGATGGTGAATGCTATTTGTGATGAGGAAATTTTCTTTGATGCTAAAGAGAATGCATTTAATATGGACACTATTACTAATTATGTGAAGTCTCACATGAATGAGAAAAAATTTTTTTATGCCATTGTTCAATCTTGGATGTTGATGGCAGTAGTATGTTGTTTAACACTTTTTGGCACTTGTCTGAGTGTTGGGCTGAAATTTGTATTAGCAAGAAGATGTTGGAAGAATAAGGAAGATAAGTTCATAGAAAGTGGAGAAATGCCATTAGTATTTGGACATAGGGAAAGGAGGCCTACTCCATGGATTGATGCTAATAATTATTTTTCTAAGTTCTTGTGCCATTCTTATGCATGTTTGAGTCATCATGGGAATGCAAGGGAAGCATTTTAAATAGATGCTTAAATAAAGAAAGCATGGTGGGGAATGAGGAAAAGCATTTATAAGCAAGGGAAGCTCAAAACCAAAACTTCAACTGATACTCATTCTCATATTTTTAATGCATTGAGTTTTGATTGTTGTTCTAAAGATGATGACCTTGAGTAATGGGGACATAGTGCCTTCGAACTTGTGAAAGATCAGTAAGCATGATATTTTAAGGGTGGGAGAGATGATGAGGTTCTAGGGGCTATGGGAACTTTTTTTGGAGGTGTTCAGAGGTTCCAGGCCTCAAAATAAGCATTTTTAATTTTGACCCTAGCAGGTTAGATGTCTACCTTGATAGTTAGATGTCTAAGTTGCATATTAGATGTCTACACATTCTCAAGACGTCTAACATGATTTTAAGACATCTACTATGGCATCTCTGCACTCAAGATAGATGTCTACTATTCCTTGTAGATGTCTAATGTAGATTTTAACAGAAATAAAGTTGACTGAAAAATTTGAGGAAAGATGAGAGATCACACCAAGAAGCTATAAATTAGAGAAAAAAGATAGATTTGAGAGGTCTCTTGAGAACTTGTGCAAGAAGTTTTTGAGTGAGAGACAAGGAAGAGCACTTGAGAGAGGTTAAGAGAATCTCTTATAAGTGTCTTTTCTTGAGCTGTAGGTCCATTGTGAGCAATTAAGAATTGAGAGGAAACATGTGTGACCTCTAAGATCCTTGAGAGAGGTTTGAGTTGAGCTTGGCTCCTCATCTTTTATGTACTTCTCTACATGTTGAGAGTTTTCTTATAAAAAGGGAATTTTCTCCAATTCATTATCTTATTCTTTCTTCTAAGTTGAATTTTTCTTAGAAAGATTATGGTTTGGGTCCTTTTTGGAGTCTATTGAGGTAGGCTACACATTAGCTACTGATCCATATGCTACACTTTTTGACCTTGAAAATGGTCTGAAAATGCTATGTAATGGCTTAGAAAGAATATAAAAACATAACTAATGCCAGAATATCAATTTCAAGGTCTATTTATACCAAACTCAACACCATTCAAAGGAATTTTTGGCAAATCATTTCAATACATAGAAAAGAGCATTTTCTAGTAAAAAGAGAGACCTAGTTTTAGCAAAGAATGGAGAAATTAATGCAAATTCCATAGCCTTTTGCAAAATTTTTAGTGTAGATTTATGAGAACAAAGAGATCTTGTAGTAACATTTATTATGTAGATTAATGAGGAAAGATAAGTACAAATCCAATTGCAGAACACACCCTACCTCTTGCACTAGATTTTAAAGATATTTTCTATATTCTTAGGCTTTTGAAAGTCTCAATCTATACCTTTCTAAACCTCTAATTTACAAAATATTTTACAACATTAAATACAAATTTTTTCTATTCTTTGTTTATCATATTTTTGCGCATTTCATACATTGTCGGTTTTTGTTCTTAGGTCAACAATGTATCATCTTTTTATGCATTACAATTTATTTTTGTTTTGTCTCAATCCATAACAACATTTTTTTTAAGTCCTTAAGTGATTGGCAAGACCACCTAAGGTGCCCCAAATCATTTTCAAGGCCCATGGATCTTGGGGTTAAAACTATTTTGTATTGATTCTTTTAAATTTTTAACACCAATTTTTTCCATCACTACAATCATCCAATATCTTTCAAAATATAAAAAAAATATAGATATAAATTCAATAGCAAAAGATTGATGATACTTGTTTTAATTTATGGACACCTTAGTATATATGATGGTGAATTAATTTTATCTTTTAATCTATGATATGGTGATTTATTTCTTAATTTTTTTTACATCTTATTTATGTTATAGTATATTTTGAGAGAGATGATGCACCTAATGTCTCTAGTCATTCCTTCTATTATTTTAAAAGATTATTTAATGCCAAAATAATCTATAATATGATCAATTTATTAAAAAAGAACTACTCACTATTATATTTAGATCATTTTTTATTATGATTTACTAAATTAATAATATTTGCTAATTTAATTCAAAGAATGTTCTATTGAAATAATTTTAACAAGGAATTTTGCTTTGGGCAAACTAACAATATAAGAATTAGCAATGGATTAAAATTATCGATTCTATATTATTATTTTTTGAGGAGTGTTTAAGTGATTGAATATGTTCCTTTGATCACTCACCTTTATAATCTTAAAACTATTGCCTATGTAGTAAATAAAATTAAATATTCCTAAGAAAAGTAGAACAATATATGATGAGACATGATGATGTTAGGAAACTTCGTCGACGCATCCCCATTGACGTGTATGTGTGGATGAAAATGCATTGATGCATTAATAGGAAACACATCTTAGATGCATTAATGTAGCCCCATCAACGCATCCTCCTCGATGTAGCTAAATGCATTAATGCATCCCTATCAACATAATGCCTATATTTTCCTATAAATATGTGAGCACACATTGCATATTTGGCACCATTTGGTCAATAGTATGGCTAGACTCTTATAGTTTTATTTTGTAATCTTAGAGAATAATCAATGAGTGCTTGTAGTATGGATTTAAGTCAAATTGTACAAAGTCTTATTTGAGTGGAATTATACCTAGACACATTCCATGAACAATAATAAGATTGAGATCAATTCCTATTCATTGTAGCACTTTAACTTAGAATAGATTTACTTTCAATGCAATTTATATGCCATGTAATTACTTAATATTTACATTTTCATGCACGTTGATCAATTGGAAGAATGAGCATGCCTAGTTTCGAAAGTAAACACATATTCTCTTGGTAATCCCAGCAGCGTTATTACTTGGTTCACCTAGCAGTATGACACTTGGTAATCCCAGTAGCCTGTACATGAGTTCAAGATGTGTACAATAAGCTAGGAATGGACACTCATTGCCTTTGGGCTAGCTTAGAAGTTATCATCTTGTTATTAATTGGATTAAATAATTAATTTCTATGTTACTGTTAAGGTTAATTTAAGGCCCCAACAACATCATAATCATATGCCTTACTGTGGGCTAAACCATATGTCATAAAGCTATTACTAGTCTATGTGGAAAGACAACAACTTGCAATCAATACTTAATAATCTAGATACCACACTAGTTCCATCCATAGAATTCAACCAGATTATATATGAATGCTTGTGATTCATATTGTTGGACATAGGTGATACTTGCTGCTCANGGTCTCATATGCTCATTTAGACCCTTACTACATTCAAAGACTACATTAAACTAATGTATACAATCCTAGAGGGGAGGACACAAGTCCTAGAACAAGGAGGACCTCAAGGCCTAGGACCTCCACCAAACTGAAGAAGAAATAACTCAAGGGATCATTGCGAGAGATATAAGAGCCATGGTGATTCTCCTAGTTTACCATCTTTCTTTTCCTCTTCAACCTCTAGTTTTAATGAAGATGAATGTAGGATTAGAGATTGCAATACACTAAGGGATCAAGATGAAGATAGAAACAAAAACAAAAGGCAAGGTAAAAGACATCAAAGTGAGCATGATGAGGTCATCATAATCCAACAAATAGAAATAGAGATTATCATCAATATATGTTTGATGATGATGAATCCTTATTGACTACTAGAAGCATGATATAGATCATGGAGGCAGTTAGAATACCCCATATCCATTAAAGGGAAGGTGCATCAAGCAACTTAATATGTATAACATTCCTAAATTTGAGGGAGGCTATAGTTCTAATCCACAACATCATTTACAAGATTTCCATGATGCTTGCACCTTGCAAAATATTGAAAGTAAGTGGTAAAAGCTTAAGCTCTTCCATAGGACACTAATAGAAGAAGTTGAAAGTTGTTCTAGATTGTTGGAACTAGATTTAATCCACCGGTGGTCCATAACACTTGAGCTATTCAATGAAAAATATCAAACCTATGAAAGAGTGTCCAATATAAGAAAGCAAATCCAAGGATAGAAGCAAGAAAACCATAAATCCTTGGATGTAGCCTTGGATAGATACCATTCTCTGCTACATAGATGTTCAAACCATGGGTTTTCTCAAAAAAGAATAATTTCTCCACATCATAGATGGGCTTCATAACAAAAAAAGGGAGACCCTTGGGATCTATGCCCAAAGATAATTATCAAAATTGAGATTCCATCATATACAAAGGCTAGTTGAACAAGAGGCAAGAAAAGAAGGAGAGTTGTGTAAAAGGGAGAGTTTAGAGGAATATAACTAGAATCGACTATTCACGAAAAAGAGGTTTCAAACTTAGATACAAAAGAGGATGATGGATGAAACATCTGCCAATATGAACATCCAAAGGACTATTGCCCAGTTATATTACATCTATAAGAGTTTGGGGCTTTTGCTTTAAATTTCAAGTTTGTTAAAAAGAAAATGCCTAGAAGATTACCTTACCCACAAGGTAATTATAGATAGTTCTATAACCAATAGTGCTATCCCAATGAGACTTCTTATCAACCTCAAAACTACTATCAACCATAGTGGCAAAACCCACAGTCATGGAGAATGCCATCAACAAACCAACAATACTCTCATTATCAGCCAGACCCTTATGGATACTATGTTCAACAACCTGTTTTTCCAAATGGTTCTACTTCCTCTACCTTAAATCACTACTACTACTCTCTTGAATATCGTCAATCCACAACATCTCTCATGATATTGCCAGCCCATGCCTCTTATCATATGTAACATCCTCAACACTCTTATACTTCCCTTCATCATATGTCACCACCAATAATCTATGAAGGATTGGCATCATAACCTTAACAAAAGAATGCCACTTGTGTTGTGAACATACAAGTGAATGATAATGTTAGTAGATCTCAATGAAAACCTTGGAAATGTTATTTCTTTAGGATAGTTTTCACACATGTGAATAAAACTAGTAGACCTACTAGCTCATCAAAACTAGCACAAGGACAATTTGGTTCAACCTCCTTCCTCACAAAAATAATGTCTTCTAATCCTACAAAAGACTTGACATCCATTACAACTCCAACACAAAACATAAAATATGAACCTATCACTATGAAGAGATAGAAAATTCCATGCATTACTAATAATGATAAAGGATGTAGTTGTGGGTTGAAAGTTCAAAGTATCAACATGATTCCTATACTAATTCACAACAAAGTTAAAGAAAAAGTGTGTGTGCAAAACCAAGTCTACACAATAGCCACTTATGGAAATGAAAATACAAAACCATTTAAAATATGTATGAAAACATCCAACCCACTTATTACTTCTTGTCCTAATAAAATGAACCAAATAGAGAACTTAGAGAAGAGCATCTTACACTCTGACTATACATCAAAAGAAGATGTTAAACAAGAAGACACAAGAACTAAATTAGAAAATAAACAAGGAAACATGTCTAGACCCCTTAAAAAGAAAACACCTTCTAGTCCAAAAAAGGATATGTCTCCAAATGATAAAAACATTATTATTATCAATGTTAAATGTGCTACCAAGTGAAAACCTAAATCATTAAAGATGATAAATGGAAAAATTATGGTGTATAATCAAGGGAATGTGTGGTCCATTTTTCAAATGTTCACCCATGAGCTTAGGTCATGGGGGAGATGCCTGATCTTGAACCAAGAACTAATCAGTGCATTTTCATTTTTTTGTTTTACAATTTTTTATCCTTTCCTTATTTCTTCAAACTTTTATGATACTAAATATGTTTTCCATTTCTTGCTATTTTTATTTTCTTTCTAATTTTCTCTTTTCTTAAGTCATGTCCTTTGTGTTTTATGAATGTCTACTATGTTTTTATTAATAATATTTCTAGTCATGATACAGAAGTCAATACCATGTGTTGGGTTTTTTTCCTATGCTATCAAGTCGATTGGGTAAATAATTGTGTATTGTAGTGAGACCACATCATCAATCCCTTAAATTTCTTTAAATAATATATATTTATGATGAAAGAAATATGGTTCTTCTTACATGAAACTAAAATTAACTACTGATCATTGTGCCCTGAAGAAAGAGGGAAAGATCAAGCAAGAATGGAAACAGGGTGTGACCTCAAGGGGATTTGTTGGGTTCTCTTCTTAACTTCCTTCTTATGGTCTATGACTCAATATGGAACATACCATCACTCTTATTGTTGACCAATAAATAGGAAACATGTCTTCGCATGGTGTGGTTCCCATGAAAAAAAAAAGAAAAAAAAACAAGAGGGAAAAAGGAAAAGATAATGGGAATTCAAAGAACACACCTTAGACAAAAAAAATGGGCTACAAGCATTACCCTTCCTTCCTTCCTTCTCCTTTCTTCTCTTTTTGTAGTGATGTTCATTCTTTGTGGTTGTTGTGGACTTATGATGGTAGGCAAAGAGGAACACATCAATATAAGGCCACTATTAATGATATGTACTTAGTATGAAACTTGGATAGATAGGTATGATAGTAATTTTAATCACAATTGAAAAAAGAATATATTGTGGATATGGTTAGGTATCTCACATCCTAATCTCTACAATCCCTTCTCATCCCATTATTCACCTCACTATTGCATACATTTATGAGCCTGATGGTTTTTTATAGTAAAGTGCAAAATTCTAACCAAGGAAATTATGTGTTCTTTGAAATAAAGACATGATATACATTTAACTTCTAAGGTGCCCATGGACATCTATGGAAGTGGTTATGTAAGGGCATTATGGTAGGAGCCTGCTTTTGGGGACAACCCACTTGCATAACTTTTGTCGATAATGACTTTGAACTAAACCTCACATCTTCAAGAACATCATTGATGGTTTCTCTAAATTTATGCATGATCTTGGGACTACTTCTTATCAATTTCAATGAATTTTTACTACTTTTTATTAAAATATCCTTCAAATTCAATATTTCTTGGTCATCTTGTGAGCCAGACCTTCAATTTTAATTGTTTGAAAACTTGTGCGCTTTTGAAGTTATCATGGGGGGTTAAGGATGTACTTTTTTAAATTTTTTTAACACCCCATTTTTTAGCATTATGGTAACTAATGATAAAAATAATGAAAATAACTTGAACAAATTAACAATTTTACTTACCCTAAAGCCTTGGAAAACATTATTATGGAATCATCTTGAGCTTACATGTTGAAATCTTTTTGAATTTTGAGCTACCTAAGGATTCAAGAAGGGTTAATCATTAATGAAAAATTATCAAAACTATTATTGATCCTTTGGTGATTTAGATGATGCCAAAAAAAATCCCTAAGGTTGAAGGTCTTGTAAAAGCAAAGAAAATGAGGCCAAGAGAAGAACAACGAAGGCTATGCCCATGGACAAATAGTAGCACATACAAGGATTAAAGCTCAAACATCACATGTTTGTTGGATCCATGGGACAATGAGAATAAATTTCAATACATCCTTAAAAAATGTTTTGCATAAAAAGAGAAGCATCGACATAACAATCAAGGTTGGAAATTCTACCACTAGTAGCGACAACAAGAAGATTCATCTTCAGCGGAGTTTTCAAGACCTCTACAATTTTGCAAACTTTGATGTCTGTCTAGTCTTTTTATCATTTTTTAATACATCCACTTAAATAAAATTTTGTAATGTAGCACTCCAATTTTGTAATGGTAGCCAATCGAGTCATGGTAATCCCACAATTTTTGTAATGAAACTTTATCCATTTATATATAACTTGAGGATGAATTTTTAGTCAATTGTGGGGGTATGATGAGACATGATATTATTGACACATTTAAGCCATCCTATGAAGCAAATTTTTTTAAATTAATGTTTGGGTTTTATGAGATCCAAATGTTATTAGTGAATTCAAGATAGTGTGCAAGTGGAAAAGAGACAAAAGTTTAATTACTATCTTTGTAGAATGGAAGTGTGTTTATGAACAAGTAGGGCGTCTATTTTTTACAATTGTAGAGCTTGGTTTCAATTTTCATCAATTAAAACCTTTGAAAAGAGAAAAATAGCAGTATTATAGTTATTCATCCAAGTGAAACATAGCAAAGGGAATCATAATCATTCAACATTGTTTAAAGATATTCTAGAACCTACGAGCTATAGAGCAACAAGAGATATTTCATAGAGTTCCAAAACATCAAATGCTGGATTTGATAAAATACCATCATCTACATAAAAATTCTAACTATTTGCTATCCACTGTGTAAGCCTTGGAAGTTTAATAACATGAGAGTGTAGAGCTTAAGAAAGCTTTACAAATTCATAAATATTTTAAAAACTATTACAACATCATCTAGGATTTGAAAATGAACAACAAAAATTTAAATTATCAACACCAAAAATGCATCTTGAAACACTAAGAGATATTTCTTATTCAACAGCTCCCATCAAAAGCAGAAGAAATGAATAATGAATATATGAAAATTAGTAAAATTTTAAGCCCAAAATTAGTTTTAAAGAGTATATATATATTCCATTGTTTTAAAAGATGGAAAAGGTTTATGTATTAGAAGAAAAAGATTTATGAATATTTGATTAATCTAATTTTACTTTTCATAGGAAATTATGTTTAATTCTCTAAGATATTTGTAGTCTCTTATGGGACACATACCCACTTTGGCATATATTTCTTAATTTTTTTGTAACTTCCTATGGTGATCTACATGATATTTAATGAATCACTATTTTCTAGTCACCATGATGCCTAGTACATGACATCAGGGCTATGATGTCAAGTACATGATGTTAGGGTCTTGTTGTGATGTTAGGTATCCAACATCAAGGTATATAAGTTGGCCTATAAATATAGCGCTTAGGCTTCCATTTTGAGTTAGTTTTCAGTCAA
This sequence comes from Gnetum montanum, assembly GCA_015680685.1. NCBI lineage: Eukaryota > Viridiplantae > Streptophyta > Gnetopsida > Gnetales > Gnetaceae > Gnetum > Gnetum montanum. Next base: position 42,991 of record MNCI01000003.1, read on the forward strand.
AGTAGCAAAGCTCTTGTAGTTTATTTTTCTCAGAGTTAGAATATTTTTTGAGTGTCATAGAAGTAGTCTAAGTATGTACGGTTCTTTGTTCAAGCATTGATGTACCTAAGCGTAGTAGTATGATGGGAATAAAATGAACTCTTTTGATAATCCTTGCAGCACTAAGACTATATTAATGTTTCTTTTAATGCATTTTACTTTTATGCACTTTACTTTACTCCATTTCAATTAAGCAATTTATTTGTAGTAATTAATGAATGCAAGCATGACCACTTCGAGCATACATATAGTACTTATTAACTCAAAAATGCCTAATGTTTGGTAGCCCAACAACACTATAGGTGTTTAGGATGTGTTCAAGAAAGTGGGACAGTTACTTGTGTTAGGCTAGATAAGTAATAAACAAGTTAAATTTTAAAGTACTTCACTTTTCACTCTTGTTGTAGGTGATTACATTTATAAAACATAAAATGATAAAAACCATCTACCTCAATTACAGTTAAACCATACCATTGAGCCTCACAAGTGTAGTTGGGAAGACAACGAACATTTTCAGTGCTCATTTCACTTCCTAGAAGAGCTAGTGTACTTAATAACTATAGGTCCATGAAACACGACCAGATCACATGTAACACCTTAGTGATTTGTATGGTTGGGCATAGGGATACCTTGCCATTGATCAATATTTATTACCAAGGAAACACTTAGTCATCATAGCTTAAATTTCTAATAACTTCCTATGGAAGTTATAGCTTTTGAGGTAGTTATAAGTTAATATCCCTAAATATTTGTAATACCCTTAACGTTTCATGATTATTGTAACTACCCAAGGATACTATAAAAAGGCTTACAATGGTAGATTGAAAGAGCACTAAGAATGTGGTCATTGATCACTTATCTTAGTTGCAATGGGATGATATAGAGGAAGAAGATCCATTGTCTGATATGTTTCCTGATAAACTCCTCTTTGCTAGGGCTATAATTAAAAAATTTCCCAATGAGCCAAAATGATATGATGGCATTCTCACCTATCTTATCACTCAAGAGATTCCATAAGGGTTAGACCATCAAAAGAAATAGCAGTTTCTTCACCAGGTAAAACACTTCATGGAGATCAACAAACACCTTTACAAGGTGTGCACTGATAGCCTAGTTTGTTGGTGTGTCCCTAATGCTAATCAACTACATGTTCTCCAAGATGCTCATGAAGGCCCATGTGGAGGACACTATGTTAGAAGATGCATGGCCATTAAAATCCTAATGGTAGGGTACTATTGGCCAATAATCTTCAGGGATGCTCACCATTATGTCCATGCTTGTGAATGATGCCAATAAGATGGTGGGATGACTACTCAAATGGAGGGACCTCAACAATGGATTCAACCACTAGAACCCTTCGACATTTGGGGCATTAATTTCATGGGTCCCACCATGCCCATGTTAAATGGAAATGCATACATCATAGTCGCTATTGACTATTATATGAAATGGCTAGAAGTAGCAACCATCATCAACTATACATCTTCTACTGCTACTCAGTTTGTACAAAAAAATGTTGTAAATAGGTTTGGTGTGCCACATGCATTAATTTTTGATAATGGAACTCACTTTATAGGCACCACCTTTTAGAAGCTCATGCAACACTACACAAATTCACAACACCTTACCACCCCCAAGCTAATGGTCAAGCTGAGGTTACTAATAGGAAAATCATAAGGATACTAATAAGAATTGTTAGCAAGTGTAGGAAAGACTGGAGCACAAAACTCAACGATGTCCTTTGGGCCTACCACTTAACATGGAAACTTCCTTTAGGCTACTCTTCCTATGAGCTTGTGTACAAGAAATTACCAATACTTCCTATTTAATCTAAGCTTTGTACACTTTCAACTACTTATGACCTTAACCTTAACTTAAGTCTAGCCCAAAAAGAGAGATTAATAAATCTCAACCTACTAGATGAAAATCAATTGGTAGCCTTATCATCTAACGAGTTGCACAAGGCCTATAACAAAAAGCATCATGACCTAANTCATATAAGTAGCTCTTTAGTTCTTCAAATTTTTGTTTTATACATTTTTTGTTTTAAAACTTTTTATTTTTATGTTATTAATCTATTTTAATTTGTATTTTACACCATCATTAGTACATATGCTATTTCTTAAACATTTTACACTTTCTTTTATATTTTCTTTTATTTTATTTTGGTGTGATTTTCTAACTTTTTGTTAATAAGTGTTAGGTACAATGGTAATGCATTGCTTGATGGTGGTATGTACTTTTTTGTTATTTGTTTATTGGTGTCTAGTTTCTAGCTTTGAAGTTCAGTATGGACAATTAGGATATGGTTTCTTTTTTATGCAATAGACAGTGAGTCCACAACATCCACCCATCCACAAACTCTATGGTTTTCCTTGTTCTAGAACCATGTAGTCCCTTTTTATTTATAAAACTTTAATAAATTTGTGACTTTGGTAGTTTCTAGAATTGGGAAGGATTCAAAGGTTTGAATAGGGTGTGGCTTCAAGGGGATTCAATATTCTTTGTGCCTTTCTGTTGGCTTGGGTGCATGTGTGTTTTCATAGATTTCTTACCATTTCATGTTGACCAATAAAGGAAGTTGAATAAGTCCTTGCATGATGTGGTTCTCATCAGAAAAAATAATAATGAGAATTTAAAGCACACCCCTTGGATAAAATAAATGCATACATCCTCACATGGTGTGGTCCTCATCGAAAAAAATGAGGATTTAAAGCACACCCCTTACACAAAATAAATTCATGTGTCTTTGCATGGTGTGATTCCCATTTCAAAAAAAATGATGGGAATTCAAAGCACACCCCTTAGACAAAATAAACTAGCTATAAGCACTGGTTATGGGACTAGTCCCTTCTAACTAAGGCCCTTCCTTACTTCCTATTTCTCCTCTAATAGGGAACAATGGTTGCTCTATGGGAGCACTCTTGTGTCTTAGGGAATGGACTAGTCTTAGAATGATAATGCGAAGTCACTAAACATGGTTGGTTTTGGTCTAGACTAAGGATGGATCCTATCAAGTCATTTAACCATAAAATCCATAAGGGACTTCATGTAACTATAATTAAGAACTCCATTCCACTCTCTCTCTCATCCATATATGCTTTTCATGTCTCACCTCACTATCGGTTTCATGTTCTAGTTCGATGTCCTAGTTTGATGTGTTAGAATTCTTAGTTAGTTTCTTTCATGTTTGTGTACTTAAACCTTTTGTAACCATTAATCATCTATAGAGTCCATGAACTCTTTAGTTGGAAGTTATGCAAGGGCATAAAAGACCTATGCCTGCTTTGGGCAGGACCCACTTACATATCTTTTGGTTGGATTAGTTAAGTTCTTTATCCTTAGAAACTTTTACAATTACCCAATCAATGACATCCAATTGTACACATCTTCAAAATAGTTTTTAGTGAATTCTAATACCCTCTTCAAATACTTCCTTGTGTTGAGCTTTTTCCAAATTTAATGGACCACTTATCTAATTTACCCTATTTGTCAGCCTTCCTACTAACACTACCAAAGGAACCAATCTACCACAATCACAACCTATAAGTGTAACCACCAACAAGATAATGTAATTAACAATTATGTGTTACAAATTGCATACTAATTCATAATATTGTTGTGATTATAGTGGAAAGCATGGACTGGAAGCAAGACTATCTTTACCAAGGAGGACGCAGTAGTACCACACAATGAGGACAGTTTGTGATCATTGGATCTTCTTTCTCTCTCATTCTTCTACTGTCAAGAGGTGTTGGATGTCAATGTTATCCAGGGTGTTCACTTATCTTATCATGAACATCCAATTTTGTAAAAATTGTAATTTTATACACTTGGGCACTCAGAGTCTATTTTTTTATTTAAGTCAATTTGTATGTTAGTCAATAATCCCACACCTACCCACTATTTTTGTAAAGAAATTATTTTTCCCCTTCTACACTCAAGGATGAGTTTTTATTCAGTCATGGGGGTATGATGAATCACTATTTTCTAGTCTCTACAATGTTAGATACACAACATTAGGGCTGCGACGTTTGGTAAATGACATCAGGTCTTGCTGCAACATCAGGTGTCTGATGTTGGGGTATATACATTAGCCTATAAATATAGCACCTAGGCTCCTATTTTGAGTCAGTTTTCATGTTAGTTTTCAGTCAAAGTAGTGAAGCTCTTGCAGTTTATTTTCCTCAAAGTTAGAATATTTTCTGAGTGTCACAGACGGAGTCTAAGTGTGTACGGTTCTTTTTTCAAGCACTGATGTACCTGAGCACAATAATGTGATGGAAATAAAATGAACTCTGTTGATAATCCTTGCAACATTAAGATTATATTAATGTTTCTTTTAATGCATTTTACTTTTATGCACTTTACTTTACTACATTTCAATTAAGCAATTTATTTCCAGTAGTTAATGAATGCAAGCATGACCACTTTGAGCATACATATAGTACTTGGTAACCCAACAATGCTTAATTTTTGGTAGCCTAGCAGCACTATATGTGTTCAGGATGTATTTAGGAAAGTGGAACGGTTACTTGTGTTAGGCTAGATAAGTAGTAAATGAATTAGATTTTAAATTACTTCACTTTTCACTCTTGTTGTAGGCAATCACATCTATAAAACATAAAATAATAAAAATCATGTACCTCAATTGCACTTAAACCAAACACTTAAGCCTCACAAGTGCAATTGGGAAGACAATGAACATTCTCAACATCATACTTGATAACTATAGGTCCATGGAACTCAACCAAATCATGCATAACACCTTAGTGATTCATATAGTTGGGTGTAGGGATACCTTGCTACTCATTAATCTTGATTACCAAGGAAACACTTGGTCATCATAGCTTAAATTTTTAATAACTTCCTATGAAAGTTATAGCTTCTAAGGTAGTTATAAGTTAATATCCCTAGATATTTGTAATACCCTTAACTTTTCATGATTATTGTAACTACCCAAGGCTATTATATAAAGGATTTAAGGGTAGAATTGAAAAAAAAAAGAGAGGGGAGAAGGTTGGGAAAAGATAATTGAAGATTATTTGTAAGATGGCTTGCTAAAGACATTAATTTAGCTACTTTTCTTTAATCTTATGAGTTCATTTCTTTTCATTTTGTTTTAGTTACTTACTAATGGTTTAGATAGTATCATGCTTGGAATTTAATTTTGGGATTTTTCTAGGTTGCTTTTATAGCTCTTTTTTTGCACAATATTAAACTTCTATTGAGGTTTTCCATAAAAGAGCTTATATTCTTAAAAAGCCTCTAGAGCAATTTAATATTACTATCTTAAAGAAATTTCCTATTTTGCGCATAGAAGATCTATGAAAATCTTTGGTATTTTGAGATAACTAAAATACCTTCATTATTTTAAAGTGTATTACCTTGGTATTTTAATCCTAAAATTAACAAATTTTTTGAAGGCTCTATTGAATGTAATTCTTGAAAACTATAACTAGCCAAAATATAAGCTCTTACCTTGTCATTTACAAAGCATTTTTGGTAGTGTAATAAGATTATCCTTTAAGAAATTACTTGTTGAGTTCAAAGGGTTTGGACAATTCGTAGTTAAATTGAACTGGAATAGCTTTATTGTGAAGTGTTTCCTCCTACTAATTTATGTTGCTTAAATATTTGAGATTTCACACAAATTGAATTTCTTTTCTCTCTTTCTAGCTTCATTGGATCTTACTCTATTTCTAGTTTTCTTGTGAAACTTTCTCTTTGGGGAAAATTAGGAGTAGATTAACAAAATTGTGCTCAAAAATTTTTGTAAAATTTTATTTGTTACAACTACCTTATTGTAGGGACTATTACAGTATTTCACAAAGTTAGTTGAATTTCTTTTATTCTAGCCAATTAAATTTTCATACATAACCTAACCATTTCAACATTCACAATAGCAAACACATACTCACATTTAGTTTGTTTCATAACCACTGAGTCTATTTGGAGGTATCAAGGCCTTGTGTTGATAAAGAATAGCAAGCACCTAAACTTTGATTCAAAAACACATTTACATCTCTTTAACCCAAGTCATAATACCAAAGGCCCCTAATGTTGGCAGTCCCAAATAATCACAAAAAGATATGTTGGGCAACTTTGTCAACACATCCCCATTCATGAAGCCTCGTCCACGTATCTTAGATGCATTGAAGCATATGTGTGGATGAAAATTTGTTAATACATTAATGGGAAATACATCTTAAATGCATTGACCCAACCTCGTCGACACATCCCCATCGATGCATCATCATCAATGCATCCCCATCGATGTAGCTAAATGCATTAATGCATCCCTATTGATGCAATGCCTATATTTGCTTATAAGTATGCTAGCACCTACTACATATTTGGCACCATTTAATTAGTAGTATAGCTAGACTCATGTAGTTTTATTTAGCAATCCTAAAGAATAGTCAGTGAGTGCCCACAGTGTGGATTTGAGTTAATTCTATGGAGTCTTATTTGAGCGGCATTGTACCTACACACATTCCATGAATGAAAATAAGATTGAGATTAATTCCTATTCATTATAGAACTTTAACTAAGAACATATTTACTTTCAATGCAATTTATATTCCATGTAATTAGTTAATATTTACATTTCCATGCACATTGATCAATCAACAGAACAAGCATGACTAGTTTTAAGCATAAATATGTATTCGCTTGGTAATCCTAGCAATGTTATTACTTGGTTTTCCCAGTAGCATAACACTTGGTAATCCTAGTAGTGGGTATGTGAGTTTAGGATGTGTATGGCAAGCTAGGAATGAACACTCATTGCCCTTAGGCTAGCTTAAAATTTATCTTCTTGTTATTAATTAGATTAAATAATTAATTTCTATGTAATTATTAAGGTTAGTTTAAGGTCCCAACAACATCATAATCATATGCCTCACTTTGAACTAAACCATATGTCATTAAGCTACCACTAGTCTAAGTGGAAAGACAGTGACCTACGATGAATGCTTAATGAGTGGCGAGGTACCCTTACACTCCACCATACAAATACGAGCATTACACGCGCGATCTGGTCGAACTCCATAGATGGACTAGTTGTGGCATCTTGACAATTAGCCTTAGGTCGCAATTCCTTGTCTTCCCACCTAGACTAGTAGTATCTTTTTCACGTACGATTTAGTCCAAATTGAGGTGTATGATGTGGTTTCTAATCTAACACTACTCTTGAAGGCAATGGAAGATACTATTAACTAAGTTAAGGGAGAAACGGTGAGAAGGAATCTAGCTAGCCTAAGTGTGATGAGCATCTTTTTCTTAATTATCTGTACACATCTTAGACTTCGTGCATGNAGGATGTTGTACAATTACATTCACCACACTGCGGGCATACACTGGGAGGAAAAGGGTTAAGAGGAAAAACAAGAAATAAAATCAAACTTAAACTAAAACTGACTTATTTCCTAATGATGATAACTGATCTGTCTACCTCTTATTTATAGATGAGGAGATAGGTTTCAATATCGCGTATTTGAGATTGCGACTAGGCTGCGAGATTGCATACACGATATCGCGTTGGCTATGATACCGTGGGTGTGATATCATGGGTGCGTTATTGTGGGTGCAATATTGCGGCTATCAGAAAATTCATAACTCATCAATGCTTAACAATCTAGATACCACACTGGTTCCATCCATGGAATTCAATCAAATTGCACATGAACGCTTTTGATTCATATGGTTGGGTGTAGCAGATACCCATCACTCATAAATATACATATGAAAAAGAATGTTAAATTTGAGGGATAGTATTAAGGATTTGGTATGTTTATCAAAGTCAAAATTCTAAAAATCTCTATAATGTTTACCAAGTCTATATATTATCATTACCCTAGTGATGTCACCATCATGATGAGATACTATGTTTATGTTTAGAAAATTATCTATATTTATTACTAGTTTATTAGTGTTTAACATATAATTGTGTCATTATCCAATTGACATGATAGTTAAATTACACCTATAAATACTCACAAGAATTTACAAGTTAATGTGTAAAGTGTGAAGTACAATCCAAGACAAGCTTTGAACATGAATTTTCTCTACATCTCATATAGCTTTTTGTTTACTAAATATTGTACTTCCATATATGTGATTTTGTTCATGATGTTTATAGACACTACAATGTTAGCATTTAATTTATTAATTAAACATCAAATAATATTAACATAATTGTTCATTAAATCCTTGGATCTTGTGGTGATATAGATCACATAAAACTTAACACTTTTTAACCTTTCTTCTGAATTCGCATTTAGTACTACATCATTTGAAAAGACTAGAAGTTGTTCCCATGGTTGATCCACTTTAATATCATGATTTATAGGTACCTCTTTAATATACTCTTATAGCTCATCACTAAAAATGATGAATAATGTTACTAAAGGAGTGCAACCTTTTTTTACTTATATATTATTGCAAAAGTAATAAAATTATGTAATTTCTTCACCTTGTAATTAAAAAACTATCTCCATAAAAATTTTGGATGCTATTAAATAAATTCAAATCAAGTTTAACTTTGATAAGTTTGCTCCATAATTATTTTCTTACAACAAAATCATATAATTTAGCAAAATTAACAAACCACAAAGCACATAAATATTTTACTTTGTTTTTTATTTTCTTGTTCAATGAAATATTTAAGATCAACCATATGATCTATTATAAAATACTTGAATTTGAATCTTGTTTGCAAAACTACACATAGATTATTTTCTTATGCTTAGCATCCTAATTTTTTCTCCAAAATTGTACCTAAGAATCTTTCAAATAAGATATTACCTATGATGAATTTGTGTTTATTTAAATTTGATTTGTCTCTTTTTTAAAAAATCATAGTAGCTCTAGTGATCATCCACTATTTGGCCAAATGATTTTGAAGTTTTTCATCAGACATTTTCCAAGTCTCTTTTTAAACAAACTCTCTTAGAATATATGCTCTTAAGTCAAGTTAAAATCATTAGTTTCTTAACTTAATCCATCAACAATTATGAAGGTTACACCTTTTCACTAATAGTTACAACTGCTTATGAAGTATAAAAGAACATAAGTCCTTACTTTGTAAAATTCATAATATAGAATAAAGCTATAGATAATTAATTAAAAGTACAAACTGATGCAAGTTACAAGTACAAGAAGACTTAAAACAAGAGAAGCTGAAGTTCTTAATATACCCAACATATAAAAAAGGAAAACTAGTTCATCGCAAACTTAAACAACTTAGTAGAGCAAGTTGAATCTATGCATGACAAAGATAAGTAGTTACAAAGACTACTTAAGGGAGAGGGAGAGGGTACATTGAGGTAGTAATCCATTAATTTTCATAAGAGAGGCTCACTCAACTTAATAATAGATCATTGGAGTCCAAAGTAGCCCAACCCATGTAAGACTAAAAATAATAGCTCATAGTAAGTTAACTAACAAACATCATAAGTGTGTTGATGAGCGATGAGGTACCCTTATGCTCAACCATACAAATCACAAGTGTTCATGCACGATCTGGTCGAATTCCATGGATGGGACTAGTTGTGGTATCTAGATCATTATGCCTTGATCGTAGTTTGCTATCTTCCCACTTAGACTAGTGGTAGCTTTGTCACATATGATTTAGTCGAAAGTTAGGCATATGATGTTGTCTACTTTCTACACTACTCCTGATGATGAAAAGAGATAAATTAATTAAACTAGGGGATAATGGAAAAAAAGATCTAAACAAGCCTATAACAATGAGTATCTGCTCTTAACTATCTATACATGTCTTGGACTTTGTGAAGCTACTTTTGGGATTTCCAAGTATACATCACTATTTGTGCTGAATAATACACCTCTAGATTATCAAGTATTTACACTTAAATGCTCATGATTAAGGTATACACATTCTACTTAATAATAAGAATAGTAAATAACAATAAATGAAAATTTTTAAGGAAAGCATTAAATAATTAAAGTAACAATATTAATCTAAGTGGATGCTATAATGATGGGAGTAATCTCAATCTTTATTGACAGTCATGTAACGTGTCCAAGTACGTCACACTCAAACAAAGGTGTCATACGATTACAAACATCATGCTGTGAGCATGCATTGGGAATAACAAATTGAAAAATGAAGAAACTGAAAATTAAAATTATCTCCCTAATTCCTATGTAATACATGCTGTCTCATTTGAGAGCCCAAGTACAGTATTTATAGGTGAGATCTCGATGAGGCAATTTTGGATATCCAACATCACTTATTAGCCCTGACATCACTTATTAGCCCCAACGTCACATAGGGTACATGATGTTAGGACTCTGACATTGTGTATCCAATGCCAAGGCCCATCAAATCTCAACTCATAAAACCCCCATGACTAAATGAGAACTCATCCTCAAGTTAAAAAAAGATGAGGAACAAGTTATTTACAAAGTATTGGGCAGGTATGGGATTATTGACTAACTCAAATAATGGATAAAATAACTGACTCTTTACATGTCTTAGTGGTGCAATATAAAAATGGGACACATTACTACAAAACAAAACAAAAACAACACTACAAAGTTCATGTATTTCCTCAAGGCAGTGGCTCTTCCATTAGTTTCTTTCCTTTATCTCCAAGTCATTGAAAATTGTATCAATTGAGCAAAGCTTGTAACTTTTCTTCCTCTATTCTTGGGTCATGCACCATCCAAGCTACTATGTTGATGTGTGTTAGCACTAGTACATTCCAAGGACATGGTAATTATAGAAACATTTGATTTGCTTTTACATATTATGCCGCAAATTTTTGTCGTTCTTCTTGGAAGGTCCTAGCTTTATCTTTGAGCTCATGATAATTCGTCAACCTATGAGCTAGGTTTGAGGGTACATCTTTTTGTCCCTAATAACTAGCTTTAACCACCTCCAACTCTGAGTTCACCACCTACAACTTTTGCAATGCATCTTTTCGATCTACAAACTCTTTCTCATATAAAGAATAGGTGGTCATCACTTATTTTTCTAGCTCACTTTAGGGATGACCTACTATTAACATGGCAAGGTTGGCATATATAGGGTTATCCAACACCATGTACTCTTTTCAATCCTCTAACTACAAGTCTCTATTTTTTGCTTTCGCTTGTTTAACCATGGCATAACTATCCAAGATGGCCTGCCATTCAGAATTCTACGATGACAAGGAGCTAATGTGGGCTTGGCCATCTTGATTTCCTTCTCATTGAGTTTCTTATACATGCCAAATTGGTCATGGAAGTGTTCTTTTAATTTTTTATGCTTTTTGGCCTTGTTCTACTATGCACTAATCGCAGTTGCTAACTTTTGATGAATAGCATGTACCTCCTCCATGGATAGGGTTCTATTTTTCCAAGCCAATCTACTCATATCATGGTTGATCCTCACCAATTATTCTAGCAACTAGTGGACACTTTCCTCCAAGATGTTCTTTTGTTTTTCTACAATGGTTAACTAGGAATTCTCTACTATGAGCTACTTATTTTCTTCTTGGATGGTAGTCAGCGCATTTTTATATGCGTGAGATTGCCCATCTATCATAGAGGCATTTCAAATTGCCATCTCCTTCTCCCGCTCTATAGCTGCTCTCTCCTTTACTGGCTTGGCAAGCTCTTCCATCCTGAACTGCTCTAGTTGGTACAATGCAACAAAATAGGCAGGATCCCATTGTTTAACACATAGGGCAACCAACTCTTCTTGTAATCTTTGTACCTTAGCTTTTGCATGTTCTTCTTTGACCTTCATCATGACCAAATTTCCTTTGGTGGTGATGAGGTCTAACTATGCTACAATGACATCGCTAGGGATGTCAAACAGAGTGGTCATCACTTAACCTAGCTACAACAAATGATCAAGCACGTCCTCATTCACCACAAGAGTCATTCAAGTCCCAGCCAACATTTGTCCATCTCTAGTTCCTACTAGATCAATCAAAGGCACAATAGGAACAATGAATGACTCCTTGATGTGATCAGTGATTAGCTCTGCTACACCTACTGCATCCTCATATTATAGCACCATAATTATGGTGCCTTCTCCAATTTCCAAGGTGACCTGAAAGGATACAACATTTCCAAAGATCTAGCATGATCATTGGGATCCCCCTTCTTCTAATTGAATTAAGATCTCTCCCCTTGTTGGATCAACTAATATGATAGATCATACACGTTGTCCATAACCTAGAAGAGATTTGCCTCATCCTTGCTTCCCCAACTAATAGTTTTAGTGATTCTCTATAGGTGGATCATTAATGGTCTATAATCTTATGGTGGTGGTGAAACCTGTGCTTGTGAACACTGCTCAAGCTCTTGTTGCATTTTTGTTCTTGGTTCTGCCTCCTTTTCTGCTTCTTGCTTCTCACTAGAACCTTTTCTTGGTGCTATGATTTTTAGGAGTTCTATGAAGGAGGCATGCTAAGCCTTATGAGGGATATCATTAGTATATCCCAAGATTCCAATACACTTGTATAGCTTTCTGATCAAACAAGGAAATGGAAGTGTTGGTCTCCCTAACTTTGTTTCTTTGAACTACCATTGGATTTTTGTAATGTAATATTGAGGAAGGTTGACTACAGATTTTCCCATTAGAATGGCACTTCCCCTAGCTGCATAAGTCGAGATTCGATTGAGCCCTTTGGTAGGAAACAGGTGATATATCTCAATCTTAAAGTAGGTTCTCTCTTCCAAAGTCATTTCATGGTATGACTTTTCCTCTTTACCATATACTTGTCTCAGCCATAATTTCTTTGTTTTAGGGTCTGATATGGTGGACAAGTGAGCAACCTTGGCCCCTTCATTGGGTAGGTTGAGAGCTGCAACAATGTCCTTGACCGAGTAAGAGATAATCACCCAGCAAATATTAACAATGGTGCCCTCATCTTTGTTATGCTAGAATTGATGGACTTTTCCCAAGTACCATTCACCATTGTTAGATAAGATAGGCCATAATGGAAATGCTTTGAGTTGCATCCGCACTACTTCTAGAGAAAACTCCACGAATGAATCGAAGTTCCTCCATAATGACCAAAGCCAATGTGGATTTCTTCAAGGTGGCAACAAGGTAGTTGGGGGGCAATGTGAGACATTGTCCATGTTTGGGTGCTGGTACTTCTTCTACCTCTCCTTGGGCTAATTTCTCAATAACAGGGGCCTCTTGATGGATACTAAAAGATAAGGCCTCCTATTCAACATGTTCCTTATGTTCTCCTTGCTGGCCACAGATACCATGTGGATGTTTAGTGGCTCTCTATGAGGGTTCACCCTAAGCACCTCTTTTTGGAACCATATGTAATCAAGAAAAAACCAAGTGTTACCAAGGTTATGTTTAGTATTATTAATCAATTTATACCTTAATCATAACCTTAGTTCATTAAGCTCATAATGCATATAATTGCAAGGTTAGGAAAATTTTCAAGAAAAATCCCCCACAAAAGTATCTATCTCTTTCTATGACCCATCACAAATAGTTCCTTTTCGTTACTTGTGGCTTAAAATAATGGTTATGGGCCCATGGGTTACAAAAATTAGAAATCTGGCATTATTGTTAGTGATTTTGCATTATAATTCCTAAGGTTTTTTAACATCCTTACCCTTATGATACCTTCTGGGCTATAGCAAATCAGCACAAATTTTGCATGCAACCAATTCCCCTCCCCCCATGACTAAGGTGAACACTTTAGGTTAGATAGATTTGAACAACAAGGCAACTAGAGCATTAAATAGATAGATATCGCAAGTGGAAGATGGAGATATAGAGCTCTAAGTTGCGAGAAAAGATTTCAACAACTCCCCTAGTAGCAAATGTGAAAATTGAAGTTTTGATTTCCATGGAGGTTGTATTTATAGTTATTTTGGAATCCAACGTTGGGTACGCAACATTGGGTCAAACCCAACGTTGGGTACACAACATCAAGGTCCAAAAATTTTGATTTTATAGGGCCAATGAACATAAAAACAGAAGCTCTAGGATTGATTGGAAGGTTTGAAGTTAAGTTTATCATGTTGGGTAAGTGAAAAATGAATTTGAGGCATCAGAAGTAGGATTAAGATGAAATCGTCAACGTGAAAGCATGAGAATGAGCAAGAAAAAGACATTGAAAGCTTGAGTGTGGGATAGGTGACTTTCATGATAAAGGAAATAATAAAATATAATAATTTGAGTGCTTGTAAGGTGAAAAATGATGTGGCATGTTAAACAAGTACAAGTCACAAAAGTTACACAAGTGCGTCCTCCCCAAAATAGGCTCTAGACATTGATTCCCTTGCGGAACCATGCTTAGAATGTTCATGGGCGCTAAAGGAGTTTAATGTAATGCATACTTGTGAAATAAAACACACATGTTAAAACCACCAAATTGAGATTAAAAAACCCTATGTTACACAAGACCACAAGTTATAAGCATCTGAACAACGAGATGAGATGGATCATAGATGGGATCATAGAGATCGGGACATGAGGTATCATACCATAATCACAATGGAACCTTGTGTGTTATTGATGGTTAAATAACCATGTGTCCATTTTTTCAGAATTCAAACCAAGTCCAGACCACCTTTCAATGACACTGCATTGTTTCATCCCATTGGTAGACAACTATAAGACTACCAAAGTTATGAGGAGTAACATCACTTGGCATTTTGTCCAAGGGAGGAGCGTATTATGACACAATTATTTAGTATGTGTGTATATATATATTTTTTTTAATGTTTTGAGAAGTCACCAACCTTTACACATGGGTACATGCCTTTCTGGTGGAACTCGTAGAAGTTTATTCAATGCCGTTTAAAGTTGCTCTTACTCCCATTTTTCATTAAATATACAAGGATATGGTTACAACCTTAGCAACATGATAGAACATATAGAAGTCACCAAAGTCACCATGAACATAGAAATTTCCTTCACAATTTTTTTGGTGACAATGAACCCCTTTTGGCCACTACGAGCCTAATGCATATCATAGAGGCCATTAAGATATCTCATAGGCATCGCAAAAAGAGTCAACTACCTAAGCTTCACATGAATAATATTCCAAAATTTGAAAGAGGCTATGATTCAAATACACAACATCATTTACAAGCCTTCCATGATGCCTATGCTAACTATAACATTGAAAGTAGATGGTAAACACTTAAGCTCTTTCCTAGGACACTAATTGATAGAGCCCAAATGTGGTAGAGATCATTACGACCAAACTCAATCCGATGATGGTCTACAATGATAAAAATTTTCAGCAATAGCTAAGAACACAAGTGTTCATGCATGATCTGGTCAAATTCTGTGGATGAAACTAGTTGTGGTATCTAGATCGTTATGATTTAATCATAGTTCACTATCTTTCAACTTAGACTAGTGGTAGCTTTGTCACATATGGTTTAGTCCAAAGTGAGGCATATGATGTTTTCTACTTTCTACGCTACTCCTGATGACAAAAAAAGATAAATTAATTAAACTAAGGGATAATGGAAAATAAGATCTAAACTGGCCTATGGCGATGAGTATTCACTCTTAACTATTTGTACACATCTTGGACTTCGTGAAGCTACTTCTAAGATTGCCATGTATACATCACTAGTTATGCCAAACAATACACCTCTAGATTACCAAGCATTTACACTTAACACTCGTGATTAAGGTGTACACATTCTACTTAATAACAAGAATAGTAAATAACAATAAATGGAAATGTTTAACTAAGGAAAGAATTAAATAATTAAAGCAACAATATTAATCTAAGTGGATGCTATAATGATGAGAGTAATCTCGATCTTTATTTTCAATCATGTAATGTGTTCAAGTACATCACACTCGAACAAAGATGTCGTATGATTACAAACATCACATTGCGAGCATGCACTAGGAATAATAGACTTAAAAGAGAAGAAACTGAAAATTAAAACTATCTCCCTAATTCATATGTTCTACATACTATCTCATCCAGGAGCCCAAGTGTAGTATTTATAGGTGAGATCTTGATGAGGCGACATCAAGTATTCGACATTGCTTTTTAGCCCTAATGTCAAGTACGTGAGATCAGGACTCCAACATCATGTATCCAACATCAAGGTCACAAAAGGATGACTCATCATGTGTCATTACCTTATCATGTAAACTAAGTGCAATTCAAAAGGAAGATGCATTATCAGAGAAAGAGCAACACCATTGAAAAATAAGAAGTTTTTATAATCTTAATATGACTGAAAAGTTAGTGCTATTTCTAGAAAAAAGTTAGTAAGACATATGATACTCATAACTTTATATCATTGCCAAAAGTGGTTACCTTAAAGAAAAGAGTTATGATCTTATACACTACTCATTAAATCTTGGTATCTCAAGGCATAAATTCAAACTCCAAAAAACTCTCTACCACATTTTAATGATTTAACATATAACACATCTACATTTATAACTTTTCCAAAAGCTAATTTTTCAATTTCTTCCACTACTTTAACAGATGTGAGTTGTAAAATATATGGAAGCATGTAGCTATTTGCTTTATGATGAAACAAATTTTTTTTAGAAAACTTTAAAGGAATGTTACTATTTAGAAAAAATTTATTTCTAAATTTTTTTAAAGAATATCATAGTTTATTATTTGTACCATAGCCTTTTTTATTTTTTATGCTTTTTAAAAATATTCTTTCTTTTTCTATCAGTGCATTTTCATATACTCCTTATTATAAGAATTTTCTATAGCTAACCTTGCTTATAAACATTCTTCGTCAAACTACTTATTTCTACCTATAAACTTTTGTTGTATATTAACATTTTTCACAACCTTTAGTAAAATGTCTTATAACGAAGCTTAAACTTTTTTTTATTTTCAAAAAAATTTTATTCCTCTTGTTGAAAAGATAAGAAAAGTATTGTATCTATGAATGTAATATATATATATATATTTTTGGCATTACATATCGCTAGAATAGCTTCTTAAACGGAAAACAATAGAGAATTGTGTAGATGTTTTATTTGTTTACCAACCTAAAAGTCAATCATATCTAATTCATTTTGAAAAGTAGTTAGAGTAAAGCAATACATAAACATCTTTCTCCTTTTTAGAGTAAATCTTGATCTTGATGAATATTTCTAAATCCTATTTAAAATGATAAGATCAAGGCATTGTTCCCATTCCAATATGTGTTTTGCTTTCCTTTTTTCTTTTAATGTCCCCTAATGTTCTTTTCAATCTATTTTTAATTTGACCATAATCTTGTACATCTAGCCATCTTTAATTATTTTGCCACTCTAAAATATCAATACACTTGAAACAAATTCTAGCATTAAAGTCACCATATAGACATTTCATTTTAATTTAATTATTAAAAATAACATTTTTCTATAAACCTAGCTATGCATAGTATGCTTTATCCCATGTATGAAAGTAACAATTAACAACGAATAACAAATAATTAAGGTGAAAAAAATTAATGATTTAGATTAGCAAAAAGCCTAGAATGGTAAGAATTTTCATTTCAAGTAACTCTAATAATAGTTGCAAAACGTTTCATGAGCTGCCAATGAATCTAATAAATAAAACTATAATTCTAAATTTCTAAAGAAATCCTTAGGTTTTAGAAGTATAATGAATTGCAGTAATGGCTTTTTCCCATTAACATAGATGTATATTAAGGTTTTAAAAATGTGCAAAACCTTGTGAATGTTAAAGTTGAAAAGTGCATAGAATCGTAAGTCAAAAAATCAAAATCACTTCCACCCTAAAAATTTTGGGAGGAATCATGATTTTAATGAAACAAAGTTATCCTCAATCGTTGATTCAAAAGATAACATCTATTAAATAAAGAAACCCGATATGCAATTGTGTCAAATAGCTAAAAAGTGTTTTTTCTAACAATAAAAAGCTTAATAGTTTTTCAATCACAGCATTCTAACAATAAAAAGCTTAATAGCTTAATATTCTGGATAATAAAAAGCTTATCTATTTTTTCTAACAATAAAAAGCTTAATAGCACACATTAAAACCCAATAGCATAAACTAACTCCTAATAGGTTTCCTGGATTTTGGCTTTTTTAAAAAAAAAAACTTAAAGAGCTTTGTAAATTGTGAAGTTGTTTTGTATTCATTTTCATTTTTTTTTTTGTTAAACATCATTTGCAACTATGTTACAAAAAATTTCTCCATATGCTAAAAAATTGGGCAAATAGAGAAATCTTCTTATTAATTGCTACTAAAACATGCAAAGGAGTAGCATAGTTATGCTATTGTGAACAAAATTGAAAGTAGAAAGTAGAGAAGAAAAAGGAGAAGATAAGGAAACTTGAGTAAAACATAGCAACAACCATAACTATGATCTAAAAAATAAAGAAATATTTAATCTTGAGCAACAAAATAAGGGCATGTTAATTGTCACAATGGCAAGAATGATGCAATCAAGTGGTTGGTGAGATTTGGCTTTGAAATCACAATCACATAGTTCACGCAAGAGCCTCCCTCAAGTTGATGTTGCAAAGAAACACATCAAAGCTTGCTAACAGAGTGAACATCATTGCCTCCCTCAAGCTTACAATTAGTGTTGCCAAAGCCAATCGAGTGCAGGATGGTGTGAAACTAAACATGACCAAGACCTTTGGTGAATGTTTGCAAGTTGAGAATAAGAGGGCACAAAGACAAACTGCAATAACTTTTCCTCATATTTTTGGTGAACAAAATGACAATCCATTTTAATATGTTTAGTCTGCTCATGAAAAGTTGGATTGGTTGCAACGTGGATTACAGATTGATTATCATAATGTAAAGGCATTGGCCTTGGAACCTTAAAGACCATGTCTTTGAGTATAGTAGTTAACCAAACTACCTCCTTTGTTACCTTGTCCATAGCATGGGACTTGGCCTCGGTTGATGAAAGGGAAATGGTAGGCTACCACTTTGAACATCATGTTAGGGGGGCATTACTTAGAAAATAGATGAATCTTGTCATAAACCATCACATCATCAAACATGCACCCTAATCTACATCACATTAAGCCTTTAAAATAAGATCATTGATGACTCATCATAGTTTGGCCACCTCAATGGGATGTCATTGATATGATCCCATTGATAGGATCTCTTCAACATGATCCTACCAATGCAGGGTTTGACCCATTGACGTGTACCTGTCAATGGGGCATCATGTTTTGCTTATAAATGTGTGCCTAACCGTCACATTTATGACATAAGTCTCATAGTTGTAATGAAGATCTAGTAGTTTTTCCACTCGAAAGTTAGAATATTTGTTGAGTGCTTGTAATAGGAGTCAGAGAGTGTATGGATCTTTTTTTGAACACTATTGTACCTAAGCACTTCAGTGTGTGTGGTAATAAAAATGAGCTTTTCTAATAAACCTTGCAACACATAGACTAGATTAATTATTTCCTTTATGCATGTAATATTTGAGCAATTTCATTTCATGTTTTTAAGTAATTAAGTAATTGATAACAATTAAGTAGTAAGCATAAGTACAACAACTTTGACCATACATCTAATGCTTGGTAATCCCAGTAATGCTTAATGTTTGATAACCTAGTAGTGCTATATGTGTTTAGGATGTATACAAAAAGTGGGAAGGGATGCTTGTGTTAGGATTAGTTAAGTATTAGCTAGTTATTAAGTTTATTTAGCAATTAAATTACTTTATTCTTTATTCTTGTTCTTAGGTAACTTAATTCATAAAATAGAATATGATAAAAATCGTATACCTCAGTTACACTTAAGCATACCCTTCTACTTTACAAGTGAAACTGGAAAGATAACAATTGTAATGGTTAATTTCACCTCCTAAAATCTAATGTACTTAGAGAACTAAAGTTTGCAAAATTCGACTAGATTACTAAGTGAAGGCTAATGATTTGTATGATTGGGCATAGGGTATACTTGCTGCTCATCATTGGCACCATTACCAAGGACTTTACTTTGATACGTGTGTCATCTAAGACTTACTAGAAAATATTCAACATCATTGGATCGAGAATTAAAATCACAATCATTTTAACTAATAATAATAAAGCACACTAATTTTTCTTCTAATCTAAGATTTCTTCTTCTCATAGGGATGATTCTCCACTAAAATTTAAGCACACATCTAATCAAAGGAATGAATGATCAAATCAGCTAGTGCCCTAGCAATGTTGTGTGGTATATACTCATCCCGATGAGTATGTGTCCAACTTCACCTTCATCCTACATTAAGATGATCAGATGCAATGGAGAGACATGGAGGACAACACTGTGTTACCATCTGATTGATCAGTTCCTACAATGCTCCAACAAAATCTTATGAGGTTGGGCATCTAGGGACTCCATGCTGAGTATGTTGTGCAAGATCATAACTCCACAGATTACCATCTCCTTGAAGCACAATGAAAAATTAATTAACAATAGGAGATGCACTATGAGGCTATGAAGGGAAAATGGTTTAATAGTTCCTTATTCCTACTAGGCCAAAAAGATATTAAGGATCCCTTCTCTGAGGATTCTCATTTCACTGACTCTTTTTTCCTTAGTTTTGACAAAGGGGGCTTGAACCAAAATTTACAATCCACTATAAACAATCCTAGTTTAGGCAAGAATGTGTCTCGTGATAATGGGGAATCCAAAGATGGGAGTTACCACAGGGACAAAGACAAACATCATGATGATGATTGTCGTCATGACCATCGAAGAGGGGGTGGCAATCACTATGATGCTAGTCCTTCTTCCTCTTCACCTTCATTATCCTCTTCTTCTTCCTTTAGCTCTGACCAAACCTACAGAGGATGTGACTATGATGGAAGTGATCAATAAGACAAAGATGCTCATAGTGCCCATTGGACCAATTGAGATTAGGGGCATGGGTAATTAAGGAAGGCCCACCATCATGAGAAAAGGGACAATAGAGGGCATCATAGGCATCATAGCCATCATAGAGGCCATGACTATGATAAGCTTTTGCTTACAACTCGGCTGAATATTGCAAAGGCAATGAGAATTCCAACAAGGCATGTGAAAGATAGTTGAATCAAGTGGTTAGATATGAACAATATCTCCAAGTTTGAAGCAGGATAAAACTTAGATCTATAGAATCATCTACAAGCCATTCATGATGCCTATGTCTTACAAAACATAGAGAACGAATGGTAAAAACTTAAGTTGTTCCCCAAGAAACTCATAAGAGAAGTTGAATGTTGGTGCCAATCTTGAGAGCCAAAACCAATCTATAAATGGAGTATGATGCTTGAGCTATTCAATGAGAAGTATCAAACATACTCTTAAGTATCCAATTTAAGAAAGCAGATCCAAGGCTGGTGACAAGGAACACATGAACCCTTGGACACAATCATGGACAAGTACTATTCCCTTTTGCATAGATGTCCTACCCATGATTATTCTCAAAGGGAGTGGCTTCATCATATCATAGAAGGGCTCCAATCAAAAATGAGAAGAACTCTTGGGATCTATGCCCAAGGAAAACTATTAAAAATTAGAGTCCATTAGATCCAAAGGCTCATTGAGTAGGTTAATAAAGAAAAAGGAGAGCTAAGAAAGAGAGAAAGTGTAGAGGAGTACAACCAGGATCCTTCCATCAAAAAAGGGAGGTTCAATTCTATGACAATGAGGAGTCACCACTCAATAAGTTGGTGCAACAAAAGACATTGTTGATCCAAAAATCTGTCTCCAAAATTTCAACTTAAGGTAGATAAGATGTGGGACTATTTGAATGAAAATTTCCTATAATCGCTCTAAAAATAGCAAAGGCATCCAAAGAGTAAAGTGGTGATTGTGATCACACAAGAAGCAAGGAAGTTGAACATGCCCACTAAAGGGTTAAGGGCAAGGCTATTGCAGTAGATGAGGTTGTGAAGTCCAAATCAAATGATGCAGTGGGTGTGACATCTACCAATAAGAACATCCTAAGGGATGCTACCCTATTGTGTCATACTTGTAAGAATCTGGGGTGTATGCTCTAAATTCTAGATTGTCCAAAAGGTAATCATCTAGAAGATTACCTTATCCTCAAGGAAATCCAAGGTAGTTCCACCAATGATAAGCCTATTATCCAAGTGGAGCTCTACCACAACCTTTTGAGTAGCATCCTTAGTGGTAGCATCCATAGTTGTGTGGGATACCACCACCAAGGCATCAATATCCATACATACAACGTAATCCATATGGATACTATGTTCAGCAACCCATTTCTCCGTATGAATCTTCTAGTCACACCTCATTCCAATATCACTACTACCCTCCTGACTACTATAAAGCTCAACCTCCATCTCTGAGAGGGGAATCCCCATATTCTTATCACCCTCCTTATCCTTCTATGCATGTCCCTTCACCTTTAACCCAATTACCACCTACTTCATCAATGAAAGGTGAGATTCCAACCTAGCTGCAACAATGAAATGCTACCAAGGCTGTTAACTTATAGCTGGCTCCTCAGCCGAGTGGTTTGGAAACTAGATCCTAAAAAAGACCATTCTTCCAAACCAAAATTCCTACAAATCCCCCATAGATTCATGCGTTTGATAATCATACTTCTCCCTCATCCTTTACATCCAATCTGTTTGAATCCCCTTTAAACTAGACACCTTCCAAGGTGCATACTGCCATGTTAACCCATGCAATAACTAATTGGATAAAGGTTGGCCACCTTCCTAGGAAAAGATCTAATCCTAGGAGTCTCTTAATCTATTTGGAAATTATTGGGAATGAGCCATGCAGGCTCTTCTTGATTTAGGTTCTAGTGTTAATCTGATTTCTCATGAGATGTAGAAAGCTTGGAACCTGCCTCCACTCAAGAAGAGTAACATTTATCTTGGCTTGACAGGATTAGTCCATCATTGTTCCTTTGGAACTGGTGGACATTGTAACCACCGTCTATGGTTGATCCTATCCTGCTAATTTCCTAATGATCCAAGTTGATAATTACAAGGGGGACTTCCCAATCATCATGGGAAGGGCTTAGCTAAGTATCATTTATGCACAACTGGCCATCAAAGACCTTTCCTTGGAGATTTCTAAGGAAAATTCATTTAGAAAGATTAAGAAGAAGATAGTTCCATGCATCGCATACAGTGATACAGGGTGCAACTGTGTGCAGAAACTATGGACCATAAAAACTACATCAATCATAGCATGAAAACAATGTGTAGATGAGAAAAAAATTCAAAGGTTCCTATACATAGTAGTTACAAAACAAGAGGGTATCCAATGGCTGACTACTGATCCTGAAAGTAGCACACTTTGTGTGGGACCAACTAAGAGCCTAAGGAGTGTCTATGTTGAAGGCATGGATGAATTAGAGTGAGTTCATCACTAACTCTCTAATGATGAATCTGATGACACTTATTGGGAAGAGTTGGAAATCCCTAAAAATTTTAAACAAGGGCCCTTATAGTTGAAAACTCTACTTGTTGGCATGGAGTATACTTTTCTAAACAATAGCAAGTTGGTGACAATCAATGCCAACCTTGCTCTTGAATAGAAAGAGATGTTGTTGAGGGTGGTTAATAAATGGACAAGAGCCTTTTCTTGGTCAAATCCTAAACTCACTGGGATTTATCCTAGGTATGCTAGCATCGCATCTATATTGAACCTTCCATAAAGCCAAAGAGGAAGTTGCAATGGTGGTTGAACCCTAAGTTGAAGTAGATCATCAAGTAGGAGATTGAACAACTCCTCAAGTCAGGGTTCATCTATTCCATTACAGATAGTGACTGGGTTAGCCCACTTGTGATCATGCCAAAGAAAGATGATAAGTGGAGGATCTATATTGATTTCAAGCTATTGAACATCGTGACGTACAAAGATCATTTCCCATTTCCATTTGTGGACCAAGTGTTGGACACTATATTTGGGCATTGCTTTTACAACTTTCTAGATGATTATAATGGTTATAACTAGATTTAGATTGCACTAGAGAACTAGGCCAAAAATACATTCACAAGTCCCTAGGGGACTTCTACATAGAAAAAGATGTCTTTTGGTATGTGCAATGCTCCTAAAGCCTTCCAATGCCTTAGCCTTAGCATTTTTCAATAGCAAATTGGTAGCAGGATGGAGATTTTCATGGATAACTTCTCCACCTATGGTGCTACATTTAAGTAAGCCTTGGACCACCTTGAGTAAGTGCTTAAAAGATGTGTGAAGATGAATCTTCACTTCAATTAGTGAAAGAGCCATCTGATGGTCTAGGAGGGTATTATGTTAGGGCACAACATCTCAAAAGTAGAGATTGAGGTGGATCTTAAAAAGAATAGGATCATCCAATAAATTACCTACCAACAAGAAACTATTAAAGATGTCTAATCATTCCTTGGACACACTGGCTAATACTAGCAATTCATAGAGAATTTCTCTAAGATTGTTAAACCATTGGTGAAGCTGACAAAGAAAGATTCTTTATTCTTATAGATGGAGGAATGTGAAAAGGCATTCCAACAACTCAAAGACAATCTTGTAGAAACTCCAATTTTATGAGTACCTAACTAGTCCAGACCATTTTACATCATGACAGATGCATCAAACTATGCCTTAGGAATCATGTTCATGTAGTTTAATGATCATAAAAGTCCTTACTACATCTTCTACCATTGCTTGGTTTATATAAAAAATATTATAAATAAGTTTGGGGTGCCATGTGCACTGATTCTAACAATGGAATTGATTTTATAGGCATCACCTTTAGAAATCTCATGCAACACTTGTAGATAAAACATAAATTAACAATACCCTATCATACCCAAGGCAATGGTCAAGAAAAGGTTACCAATAGGGAGACCTCTAAAATTCTAATGAGAATAATTAACAAATATAGGATAGACTGGAGCATAAAACTCAATGATGCCCTTTGGGTTTACTACTAAACATGGAAACTCCCTATAGGCTATTCTCCCTATGAGCTAGTGTACAAAAAATTACTAACTCTTCCTATTCAATATGAACTTCGTATACTTTCAATGGCCTATGATCTTGATCTTGACCTTAGCCTAGCATAGAAAAAAAGATTGATCAACCTTAATGTGCTATATGAGAATAGATTAGTGGCCTTTTCCTTGAATGAAATGCACAAAGCATTCAACAAAAACTGCCTTGACCTTAAAATAAGGAAAGTAAAATTTCAACGTTCTTTATAAGAATCCCATACATGTAACTTAAAAAACTAAGTTCTAAACATTGTGAGAAGGGCCTTATATCATTTATGAACCCTTTTCTTCTATGGCCATGTTGATCTACAAACCTAAGAGCCTAAACAAGAAACAACTCATCAACATGCAATAAGTAAAACATTTCCATGAGCCCAAACGAGGTAGTGCAAGCAACACCTCATCAAATGAAAAACCATGCTTAATTTTTTAGATCTCCTCCTTAGTCATGGGGGAGATGGCCATCCATGCTAACCAATCAAGTGGCTCTTCAATTTTTATTTTTTTCGTTTCACTTTTTTATTTTACACTTTCTTTGTTTTACAGTTTTTATTTTCCACTTTTCTTTTTTTCCCCATTTTTTATTTTACAACATCATTAATATGTTTTAACTTTCTTGAATATCTTACAATTTCTTCTATATTTTACTTTATTAAGTTTGTTTTTCTAATAAATTTCTTTATTGTCAATAGGACACAATGATGCTATAGATGTTTTCTAATGGTGGTTTGCACTTAATGTTTTTGATTTCTAATGTCTAGTTTCTATCTTAGAATTTTAATATTAATAACTAAGACAAAGTTTCTTTTTCATGACATAGGCAGTGAGTCCACATCATCCACCCATCCACAACAATCTATGGTATTCCTAGTTTTAGAAATATGAGGTCCCTTTCCTTAATGAAACTTTAACAAACTTGTGATACTGGTAGTTTCCAAACTTGGGAAAGATCAAATGGATTGATAAGGGTGTGACTTCAAGGAGACTCAATTCTCTTTGTACTTCTCTACTCACTTGAGTGCATGAGTGTTATTCATGGATTTCTTACCATCTTGTGTCAACCAATAATAGGAAGCTAAGTTTTTTCATGGTCTGGTTCCCATCCAAAAATCCATAAAAACATAAAATCTTAAAAAATGATGGAAATTCAAAGCACACCCCTTGGAAAAAATAACTAGCTACAAGCACTAGTTATGTGACTAAAAGGACATGTTACCCATGCTTGAAGGTCCCATCTAACTAAGGCCCTTTCACTTCCTACTTCTCGTTTCTTCTTAATAAGGAATGATGATTGATCTATGGGAGCATTCTTGTGTCATGAGAGGTTAGACTGGTCTTAGAGTATTAATGTGAAGTCATTGAAAGTGGTTAATTTTGATCTAGACTAAGGATGAACTTTATTAGTCATTTAACCATCAAATCCACAAGCAACTTCATATGACCCATCTATGTATAGACCAACAATGAGCCACCTCAATGAGGTGGCCTAAACCATAAGTCAGATGGAAGGTGGAGGGCTAATTTTCTTAGCCCAAAGAATGCAGATGCCCATGAGGTTAAACCCTAGTGCCTAAGAGGTAACGGTATCTCTCTCACAATAGGAGCAATTTCCAGACATCTCTGGGAATGCTACTACCTTTTCGGTGCATCTAGAAGAGGGTGAGGAGGCAACCATCTTGGTCATGTAGCACCATGGGTAGGAGACAGTAGTTGAAGTAGTTGTTGTTAGAATTGTTGAAGCACTGAATGTACCTATGAAATCTGTACTAAACATTCTTGCACTGAAAGATGTGCAAACATTTGTAGGAACCATTAGCAGTAGATTAAGTGTAGTCGAGCAAGAGAAATTGCTAGACCGATTGGTGGAAACTAAGTAATTGATTCTAGATGTCTTTGATCTTCCAAATACCATTACTATAACCTAATCAAAGCTACTCAAGGCAAAGGGAAAATGCATTATCCTAGAGGGGCAACTTGAAATAGCCAAATAACAAAACCAATGCTTGGCTATGGAAGTTGTCAATTTAAGGGCCTAGCTTGCTAATCCCACATTTCTCAACCAAGCAATCATAGGAGATGAAGTTTTTCAACAACTATAGAAAAGACTCAAGGAGGTTGAGGATGCCGAGTCAATAGTCTTTGACTAGTCCTTGACCAATGCCACAACATACAAAATTCAAAAGGACTTGGTTCAGACTCACCATGAGAATGAGAGCTTGACCACAAAGAATCATCGCCTACGAAATGTTGATGCATAAAAGCAACAAATGGTAGATCTTATTTATTAATAGCAAGAACAGCTAGCTAAGGTGAATAATGAATTGAGGAGATTAGCAGTGGAAAATAGAAACCTCTCCATGGAAAAAGTCTATGCCCTTTGTTAAAAGTTTACAAGAGAGATAGCCACCTAGAAGAATGAGGCTCTCAAATTTAAGAGATTCAAGAACCATTACAAAGATCAAGTTGATCTACAAAAAGAAGTTAATGAAAAACACATCCAATTGGTAAAGGAAAAAGTGAATGAAGACCTATAGAAACTCCAACAAGGAGGTGATGTTTGGTAGCATATCTTTGATGGATTGAATGCATACAATAAGGAAAAAATCTACATGAAGGAGCTACAAATCGAGGAGATGATAGAGTACATGGAGAGTACATGGAGCTTGCCAATCTCTGGTATGTAAAACTAGCAATGCTGACTATCAAAAAGCTACAGTCTAAATTGGAGAAACAAGTGGCCAACTTGTACTTGTATGAGGCAGAGTTCAAGCACCACAAATAGACCAAGCAGAAGCTTGACACTACAAATGCCAAACTTGAGGTTCTCAAGGCCAAGTTCATTGATCAACGATCAACCATTGAGAACCTAGAGAAAAGGACAAATGATTACCAATAGCTATAGAATGTACACATAGCATTAAACATTGAATGTAAACAATTCACTGCCTAGTTCATGAATGTAAAGGAGTTATTTTCTACAATGCCCTATCCATGGAATATTCCCATTCAGGCCCATGTTAGTCATGCTACATGGACAGTGAATGATCCCTGAAGTAAGGAGGAGAAGATGAAGGCACTATTGGATGTCTTTCATCTTCCATCAAAATTTGCAGCTGTCATAGGACAACCATAACCATCTGAACCACCATGTGTGCCTAAAGTAGGAGAAGGTCCTTTAGAACCTTAGGATATCCATCACCTACGACCATTTGATCTTCTTCATTATCTTCAGGCCATCATAGGAATTATGTTTGTTAGTTTTGTCCTAGTGTTCAATTTTGTTGTCCTGAACACCAAAGCTTTGTAATGATTGTAGACTGTTCACTTGGATACTTAGTTTTTGTTGTGCTTGTTTTGTTTGTCTATAGTCAGTCAATAATCCCATACCTTCCCAAAATTTGTAAAAACTTGAGGACAAGTTTTCATTCAATCATGGGGGTATGATGAGTCATCATGGTTTGGTCACATCAACAAAATGTAGTCAACACAACCCCGTTAACATGATCCTATCAACACAATGTTTTACCCATTGATGTGTACCTATTGATGGGGCATCTTTTTTTGCTTATAAATGTGCACCTACCCATCACATTTATGGGATAAGTCTCATAGTTGTAGCGAAGCTATAATAGTTTTTTCACTTGAAAGTTAGAATATTTTCTGAGTGCCTATAGTAGGAGTTAAAGAGTATATGAATCTATATTTGAGCACTATTGTATCTAAGCACTTCAATGTGTGTCGCAATAAAGACAAGCTTTTTTGATAAACCTTGTAGCACTTGGACTAGATTAATTATTTCCTTTATGCATTTAATATTTGAGTAATTTCCTTTAATGTTTTAAGTAATTAAGTAATTAATTAATTGATATCGATTAAGTAGTAAACATAAGTATGATCACTTTGAACATATATCTAATGCTTGGTAATCGTTGTAACGCTTAATGTTTGGTAACCCAGTAGTGTTATACGTGTTCAAGATGTATACAACAAGTGGGAATGGATGCTTATGTTGAGATTAGTTAAGTGTAAGCTAGTTATTAAGTTAATTTAGTAATTAAATTACTTTATTTTATATTTTTATTCTTAGGCAACTTAATTCATAAAATAGAAAATGCTAAAAATCATATATCTTAGTTATACTTAATCATACCCTTGAACTTCACAAGTGGAATTGGGAAGATAATGATTGCAATCATTAGTTTCACCTCCTAGAACCCAATGTACTTAGAGAACTAAAGTCTATGAAATTCGACCAAATCATTGAATGAATTCTAGTGATTCATATGGTTGGACATAGGGTATATTTTCTATTCATCAATCATTGTTTCTTGGATAGAAGAAACTATTGGATGTTATTGCACTTATGTACTGAATGACATGTTTAGCCATATTTATGTGTGGATCCTTGGGATGTTGAAGGCATTGGCTAAGAAGGTGTATTGTGTAGCATAAGTCTAGGTGAGTCAAAGTCAAGTAAAAAAGCCTACTAATGAGTCATCTATATCCTTGGCCATTAAAAAGAGGTGCTCCTTCATCTGCCAAAAGACCGTGTTGTTGTGGTATCAGTGTATCGACCTTCCTCATGTGCTAAACATCTACTTCTCTAATAATATCCTAAGCATACTTCCTTTGATTCAAGTAAACTCCATCTATGGTTCACTTGACCTTGAAACTAAGAAAATATGTTAATGCATCTAAATCCTTGATTTGGAATTGGCTTTGGAGATACCATTTGAATTGGATGCACTTTTCATTGTTGTTTTCCATAACAATAATATCATCAACATAAACCAACACAAGGAGCTTGTCATTTCCCTTATTCATGGTAAAGAGAGAATTTTCTAAATTATTTTCATAAAAACCATAAGAAAGCAAGGCATCAAAGAGCTTACCAAACCACTGTCTAGATGCTTGTTAAGACCATATAGAGATTTGTGCAATCAACAAACAAGCTTGTTGTTTTCAATGTGAAACCCTTGAGGCAGCTTCATATATACTTCTTCATCAAGGTCCTCATTCAAGAATGCATCTTGGACATCAAGTTGGTGTAGATACCATCTGTTGGTAATAGCAACTACAATGAGACATTTAATAGAAGCAAATTTTACCATAGGAGCAAAAGTCTCATTGTATTCTTTTGCTTTAATTTGACTATAGCCTTTGGCAACCTATCTGGCCTTGTATTGGTCTACTATACCATTTAGTTTATGCTTGATTTTCAACATCCATTTTGAACCAATAGCCCATTTTCCTTTTGGCAACTCAACAACACTCCATCTTTGGTTATCAGTAAGTGCTTTCAATTCTTTCTCCATGGCATCTCTCCACTTAGAGTGTTGTGATGCTTCCTCAAAATTCTTGGGCTCAAGTAATAAATTTTATATACTGTTGGATTGTCAATAGTACATGCATGTTTGGCAATAGTCATCAAAGCATTAGTATTTCTAGATAAAGATTCAGTTTTGGATGTACCTTCATACTCTATCTTGGACAACTTAGGTTTGATCAAATTAGTTTGATGTGAAGGGGGACTGGCTTCAGTGTTAACACTGAGCACATAATCATCAAGATATGTTGGCATTTGGTGTCTCAAATTGGCCTCCCTATCTCATTAATAAGTTCTTCATGCATGGCATCTCCTACGAGCATATTTTTCTCATTTTCTTCCAAATCCTCATCATCTTCTATTTCTTCATCATTTCAGTAAATTGTGATATTGTGAGGCATTTGGAAATGGTTCGCCTCTCTTTGAACGTTGTTTTGAAAGGAAAAAGAGTCTTTGTAGAAGATCACATCTTGTGATTCAAGGATCTTCTTGGTCTCAAGATCTAGCATCTTATACCCCTTCTTTCCCATTGTGTAACCAAGAAAGGCACACCTTTGAGACCTAGCTTCAAACTTATCATGTGTCTTTGGCTTGATGTAGACATAACATAAGTACCTGAACATGCGTAAGTCCTCATATGTTGGTTTTTCTCCAAAAAGCAACTCATAAGGGGTTTTTCCATCAAGATGCTCACTTGGCATTATGTTGATCATATATGTTGCAATCATAATGCACTCACCCTAGTAGTGTAGCAAAATGTTGGACTAGAACTTCAAGGTGCAAGCAACTTCAAGAAGGTGATAGTGTTTCCTCTAACCTACACCATTTTGTTGAGCTATATGAGGACACATAGTTTGATGAAGCATTCCTTGGTCAACTACAATTTGTCTAAAGCTTCCAAAGACAAACTCGAGTGCATTATCAAATCGAACTTATTTGACCTACTTTCCAAATTACATCTTGACAAGTTTAATAAAGTGCTCAAAAAATATTGGTGCCTCAAATTTTTGTCTCATCAAATAAATCTAGGTTCTTCTAGAATAATCATTAACAATTGTGAGAAAATATGAGTAGCCATTATGTGTTTTGGAATGATATGGGGCCCAAGTATCAATATGAACCAAATCAAAAGTATTCATTGATTTATTATTCTCAATAGGAAATTTCTTTTGACATTGTTTAGCATGGTGGCAAACATCACAAGGCCTTGGCTTCTCCTTATTTTACAAAACAAAGACATATGGAGAATCTTTTATTCTAGATAAAGGAAAATGCCCTAATCTTCCATGAAACAAACTAGCTTGCATATTAGACTCAGTTGCACAAATCTTCTAACCTGATCTCTCATTCAGTTGGTAGAGCCCCCCTCTTAGCTTACTTGATCCGATCACTGTCTTGTTGGCAAGGTCCTCTATGATGCATTCATTTTGTGAAAACATAATAGAATATCTTAGTTGTTATGTCAATTTTCTAATAGGGATCAAATTACAATTGAAATTAGGCAAGCATAAGACATTTTTGAACAAACAAATTCCATTTAACACTACATCACCAATTAACTTTGCTTCTACCCGATCTCCATTAGGCAAGACAACTTTAATTAGTAAAAGGGGTTTAATGGCATTCTTTAACAATTTTGCATCTAATATTACATGATCAAATGCTCCACTATCAAGAATCCAAGTAGTGGAATTGATATTACCAATAAAGTTAACTGTAGGAGTGATCTAATTCTCCTCAGCCAACAATTGGTTATACT
>MNCI01000003.1:82575-95962 GCA_015680685.1 Gnetum montanum
GTTGACTTCCCGTCGCTGCCCATAGCCGCAACTTCGCCTCCAGTCTCTTTTGCTGCTGCTACACACCAAGCAAAGGTTGCCGAGAACTACACCTGCTGCTGTAACAGTACAGTTCAGCTTTGACATTTTGGGAAAAAGTCTCTCAAAGGGTGGTGGCCGCTACTGTTCATCTGAGGGCTGTACAAGACATTAGTTGGCTAGGTTCCGCTTCCACAGCACAGCAGCAGTAGCAGCAACAACGAGACATGAAATTTAGCTTTGAATTATTTATTTTGCAAATTGCACAAACTATTCTAAGTTCCAAACATTAAATTAAGTTGAAGTATTTCAATATTAAATTAAATCTAAACTTTTATCTTGATATTTCATTTAAAATATTGTTATTATTGTTTGTCACATTGCCCTTTCCAGCTGAGACTATTCCCGGGTTTCTGTACCCATACGGGAGGCGCCCTAGGCGATAATCTCTTAAAACGAGTTTTCACAAGTGTTCGCATGTCCAAAATTTACGCATCAACAAGTACATTGAAATTGTCATTTCACCTTATCATGTATTAACAATCTCATGCTTGATTTCTTGAATTTTTGGTCCACTTCCCTAAGTGAATCTCTCCTCTAATTCCACCCACATTCCTCTTGCCCTATCATGATAAACAATGCTATCATGTAGCTCTTCATTCAGTGAATTGAGGATCTAGGACATTACCATAGAGTTACAGGTGATCTAGCTTTCTTCATCTCGGTCTCCTTTGGCTAATTTCGAAAGTGTGCCATTCACCAAGACAATTTTGTGCTTTGAGACCAAAGCATTGGTTAACTGCACATTTCCATGTAGAATCGTTAGTCCCCTTGAGTAAGTGTGTGACTAACTAGTCTTGTGGCCTGTCTGAGTTATTGAGAATGTAGTGTAATGGCTTCTGCCTCTAGACTGCCATGATGATAGGCTGGTTTGTGAGCAATCAATCCCTGATACCATATAATTTAGAGAATAGAGAATTCTTCTTATTGATTGCTGCTAAAATGTACGGAGTAGCATATTTATGCTATTGTGAATAAAACTGAAAACTGAAAGTAAAGAAAAAGGAGGGGGAAAAAGAAACTTGATTAAAACATAGCAACAGCCATAACAATGATCTAAAAAATATAAAAAGACTTGATCTTTAGCAGCAAAATAAGGGCATGTCAGTTGTAACAATGTCAACAATGTCAAAAATGACGCAATCAAGTGGTTGGTGATGAGATTTGGCTTTACAACCATGATCACATATACAAAAGAGAGACTATTTTTCTTATGTACGATGTAGTTGGGAAGCAGATGTTTTGGGTTTTTCGTGACAAAGATGTTATCGGATCCACCATGACGGTAATGAAGGCCAAGCTCTCCAATGAGGCCTCGGGACAGCAGCAGCGACACCCTGCATGGCACTGTATCCCACTAAGATGTTTGGATCCATTGCTGTGTACACTCCACTTCCATATGCCTTGCCATTCTTCACTTGCGCTCCATCTTCTCCACCAACCTTGAATCCCTCTTCTATAATTTTCTCTATTGCTTCTTTACCAGTTGCATGGAACACCAGCATTTCTTGCACTTTCTTTCTTTCATTTTCCATTTCCTTGTTCAATTCCTCCCTTGCTGTCTCAAAGTTCTCTTGGAGCAGTTTGTTCATAATCAGTTCTACCGTCTCCACCTGATGATGAAAAAATGATCAAAATAAAGATTACAAACAGGCAACATAAGATCAAAGTGATACAGCACATGATAAATTTATGGTGCCATTTAGGATTAAGTGAAGTTCAGGGTTGGGAATTCATGATCCATGAAAGTAATGCACAGAATTGAAATGAACCAAAACGAAGAGAGAGGTTGACTGTCACGTATGTGCTCACCTTGTATTGTTGTCTGCTTGACATTCTGAAGAATTGGGACTCTGCCAACCGGAAATGGCCCTCTTCAGGGCTGCCTCCTAAGAAGGTTGGAGACTTCTCGTACTTGATTCGAATAAGTTGTCGGAGGAAGAAGAGACGGTTGTGGGATGTAGTTTGCAGGGTGACATTTGAGATTCTTGTAATGAACCACGTACCTGGGAATACCTTGATCAGGATTGTAGATTACGAACTCATCAAACTGTGTGCCTCCTCTGTCTTTGTTGTCCCTCTTTGAGAAGATGGAATCGTACTCTTTTTTGTTCAGTCTTTCCTTGTTCATGTCAGGCATGGCTTCTTGCACTCTGCAGCATCATTGATGCCCATGTTCTTTAAAATTAAGAGTGAGCTGCAAACTACTATTTCTCAAAGTAAAATTGAATTTATTTTTACCCCCACACATAAGAACTTCAATATTACTTAATCCCAATACAATTCAAAGACTGCAACTCTCGTCAGAGATCGGCCCAGGAGAACCTCGCACAGCAGAAGCTTGTTGATGCCTTTGGTGTAGATTCCCTGCGCGCTCTTGGAGGCATCTGTGGCAAAGTAGATGCCATGTATAAAATACAAAACAATATCAGAACAGAGTCTTCTAAGCCTGACAATTTTCTTTTTTTTAATTTTTTAACCGTGTCAGAAATTGCCCAAGTAAAAGTAAAATCATCGGTAACCTGACCGGACATGTTATTGCGATTAGCAGGTGGCAGACTGAAGCCGTTGCTGATGATTCCTGGATGCATTCATCACTGGTTCCATGGAACAGCATCTGCGAGGGGGCCCTAGGGTTGCGCAAGTCTCTGTTCGCCTGCAGAAACTTAAACTGAAGCGTGGGCGATCGAACCTTCTCGATCTTGGTAACAATAAGCACAATCCCGTGCTTCGACTGGATAAATTTCTCCGTGCGATCCTTGACCTGCAAAAACTCGGCAGCACTGTCTCCTTCCGAATCAATTTCCAGGCATTGCCCATCCTGCAATTCATTGCCCGCCTGCTCCTTGCTAAGCTCCTAAATAGCCTGTTCCAGCTGCTTCAGTTTTTCTGCAATTTCCTCTCTTTCAATCTTCCGTTGCTGTTTGAGCTTCTCCTGCTGGATTTTGAGGCAGAATTTGCAAGGGTTGGATTTGCAGTCCTGGCAGCATTGTGCGCTTGGTTTCTCCTTCATTGGAGCAGCTTGTGCGCTTGGTTTCAGGGTGGGAATGGCACCACCAATAGGAAGAAGTAGCCATGCAAGAAGCAACTCTGTTTCTATCAGCTGAAATTTGATCGCAGATACGGATAAATGAGTGTCAGCATCGGCAGGAACTCAGTCTCTTGAACGGTATTTGCTTGTGCTCAATCAATCTCTCGAACATGGACAGCCCAAAATCATGGCTGCAAGCCCACCAAATTTCATGGTAAAAAACTTTTAAAAAATTATTACATTATGTATATTTTTTTAAGTTCAAACATGATTATTAGTCAAACAATATATATATGTACCAATGTTTAAGGTCGTAGCAATTGGCCTGCGGTGAGAGCTCATACCGGTCGCCGAACATAACCAGATGCTGGATTTCTGGCTGCAACACAGCAGGGAGTTGAGCCTCCAACATCTCAGAAGCCTCCTCTACCAACACCACTTTTGATTTCAGTCTCCTTAGCAGTTCATGATGCTTAGCAGCACCCTGAATTCAAATTCATGAACTTTTTAAAACCATTTGTTAATGACTTATTATTGTTATTTCTGTAAATGTCTCTGTTAAACGTTGGATAATTTTTACAAATCGTGAACTTTTTCAAACCAAACAATTATGCATCAACATTCAGCCTTAACACATCTGCATTGCAAGTCAAGGTTGCTGATATGATCTATCCTTTTTTCTTTTCAACTGGTAATGAAATCCTGCAGAGGAGGATACCAATATTGTTTGAAGTAATTTAGAGGCAAAACAGTACAGTGCTTAACGGTAGTTGTCACGGCTACCATTTTGGTATTCTTGAGAAACTCCAACTGCTTATGAACATGCTCTTCACTTGATCATTGGCAGCCTTCATCGTACGTGGCTTTTGAATCCTCGATATTCCGAATGCATTTCTGGTACCAGAAGTGCACGGCATTGCGGGTTCAAATCCCACGGGTTCGCCTGAAGAAGCCAGTGACCTTCATCCGGCTGCATCTCAGAAAACCAAAACAAATTATTCACACACCCCATTCATTCTCAGCTAAGGCCAAATCTTATATCACTTTAGAGTTATCATTCCCTCGCAAACTTCATTCAACGTCACCAAACCAACATACCTCTTCTTTATCTTGTCTTCTCATCGTCTATCCATCCAAAAGCATTTCTACATTTGCTTCTGTTTTTGGGATAATAAAATCACCCAAAACTGTCTGCAATCAGTTGTTCATTGCCATACTGCTGTTAGTTACATCGTTTCAATTCCTCTGTCATGATTGACCATACCAATGTTTTCTTCAATTTCAAGTTCTCAATGGTAAACGTAAGTGTAACTATTGTTATGTGTTTTCCGACCTTAGAGCTCATCCTTTTTATTGACTGATATGTTCTATTTAGTGATGTTCATAAATTAAATTAACAAAACAGTGCTGGCAAGTAAAGCATGTTTCAACTTTGTAGAGGTAGGAGCAAAATTATTTAGTTTACCGGAAAGTTGGAGCATGCTGCTGTAACAGATCTGTAGCAATCGGTATTGGAACGGCAAACAAAATGGGAATCCTCGAGCTAGGACTTCTTCTCAACTTTCCCCTAAATCAATTCATCATCCATTGAATACTCCTCGTCTGACTCGACTTTAGAAGCATCTTTATCAGTGTTTGTAGTTGGAGCATATTTTGCAGTGTTTGCTGAGAGAATGTTATGAAAAGCAATGTTTGCAGATGGATCCTACCAAGCAGTAGGTTCAGCAGAGCAGAGCTCCTGGAAACTATATGAAACACCACCAAATTTGTCTAAGTATCAACATGAGGCAAATTTTTTCTAAGTGTTGGGACTACGCTCTCCACTACCCCATAGCTTAGTTAGCTAGGAGAGCATAGTCGGCTCCAAAGACTGATTTTTTGCAATTTTGCCTAAGTGTCATCGTAAGGCAAAAAGCTGCAAATTTTCTTTAAGTGTTGGGACTACACTCTCCACTGCACTGAAGCATAGTCAACTCAGTAGAGAGCATAGTCAACATCAAAGGCCAATTTACAAATTTTTCTAAGTGTCAGGCCAACAACTGTATATTTTTCTAAGTGTAGAGACTACGCTCTCCAGTGCCCTAGAGCATAGTCTAGTGTAGTTAGCATGAAAGAACCAATTTGGCAAAAATATTTCTAAGTGTTGAGACTACACTCTCCATCAAATTGAAGTGTAGTTAAGCATAGTCAACTGAAAACTAGATTTTGCAAAAAAATTTCAAGTGCTGGAACTATGCTCAACCCAAGTTGGGAGTGTAGTCAGCCTCCCATGGAGAGCATAGTTAGCACATAGTCACTTTTCTACAAAATTTTTCTAAGTGTTGGACTACGCTCTCCCCCACTCTAGAGTGTAGTCAAGCGTAGTCAAGCATAACAGCATCCAATGGCCTTCACAATGCAACACTAGCACTCAACTCAGCTCTAACACACCTACAATAAGCGTAGTTAGCAAAAATGCATATTTGTTGTGCTCTCTTTTGTCCCCAAATTGTAACTACGCTCAACCCCACTTGAGACAATGGAGAGTGTAGTCCCAAAGCGTAGTGTCCAAAGTTGTAGCATTTTTTCAAGTACATTGCGATCCTTTTCGACTCACTAACATGCAGTTGACAACGCAGTTACAGTCTGGCAATCTCGCAGAGTCCATTGGTGCACACTAGAGCATAACACTCCTTGCATCAGTGGAGAGCGTAGTTGGGTGCAACATAGTCCCAATTGTCTCACTACCACATGGTGACCAATGTGCATTTCACGAGAACCTTAGGCCTATAAATACAATAGCTCTCGATGTTTTAAGGGTTGCCAAAAATTTTGAGATCGGCAAGCTTGAAGGTTGGCACTCTTGGCATTTGGGCATTTTTGAAGCGCATTTGGCATTTTTGGTAAGACAAGGCATTTTCAAACCATAGCAAATCACAGAAGACCACTGCAGTCCACTGCATATGACAATGGCCAACCCAGTAGGCACAAACACTATGGCCAAATGTCAGTCTTCCTGGCCAAACACCCCTGAGACTATGACCACACTGTCCACTATGTCTGCCATATACCTGCGTACCTTCTCACCCCTTCTAAGGTTAACTATGCTCAACCCCATTTGGAGTGGTGTCGCTTTCTCTCTCACTTTCTCCTCTCTACATTTTTCAGCATTTTCACAAGCATTTTTGGCATTTTACTTGTATTTTTTGTTGTTTTAACGCACCACCGCACATTGACACCCTCATTTTGCACTAAAAACCTTGACTACACTCGCCCCTACTAACACCTACTTTAGTATCATTTGGCATTACATTTGGTAAGTCCTTATTCAGTTGACAAGACTGTTCTAGGAACATAGCCTCCACCTCTAGTAGGCCCTCACATAGACTTAAGGTTAAAGTTGTGCACCTATGAACCTCTCTGTGTTCCATTTTAGGCGCCGACATTTTCAATTGCTACACTATACCCAAAGAAAAATAATCCTCAACCATATCAAAGAATTTCTTCTCGAGCATCCATGCTTCAATGCACTTGAACAAAGTAATATAGAATTTTGGAACTGCAAAACTTGTCTCTATTTCTGATCCCCTAATGATGTGCTTGATGGTCAAATGGGGAGGTAGAAACTATAAAATCTATCTACCTAGTCTTGTGCCCACCAAGAATTTGCAAATCTAGGCAACCGACATTACCTCCACAAGAGTCTCCAGACTAAAAACATTGCTAATTTCCAAAGCTTCCAAGGCCTGTTCCATATTTGCCTATAGATCACTCCTTGAAAACATTTTCCTGGAATTATTCATTGTGTTCTAGAGATTATGGGGCTCTAGCTTAGGTTCCTTGCATCTTCCTCCTATCCTCACCAGATTCTTATAGAAATCCAAGTAGGATAGCAGAAAATGGTCTAGGGCTAGTTTTGTAGTTTATGACTAGTATGGGACCTTGTAGTTAATTTCTCTTATAATGTAACTACACCAAGCTTATTTAACCCCTTTTAATTTTTTTCACACTATCATCACAATACTTTAAAAACATTGTTGTAACTTCAACACTCAACGTAAGTTATCTTTGCAATATTCTGTAATACTTTAAATATTTTGTTTCAATATTTAATGTAGTTTTAGTTAAATGGTTGCTTGGCTATATGTGATAGATACATAATGTTTCTTCAAGATGCTTAGAATGTTATTTACTAAATTTGATCAAGTCTATCTATTTGCATAAATATTGAATTTAAAAAGGCTTTTCCAATAGAGCATCTATGAAAAAAATCTACAATTAACTTTTCTTTACAAGTTAGCATAGAAGTCTCATTTTGTTCAACAATGCATAAAACATTAGGTTATTTATGTTACTATCTACTTCTAATGCTATTTATTTTAGTACTAGAAATTTAACACACTACTTTTTCTATAGTTTTTTATCTAAAACAATTTTGCAAACATGAAAGTTACTTGATTACTACTCATTCCTTATTTTATGAGAAAAATGTCATTCCATTGTGTTCGAGCAAATTTCGTTTATAGCCTGTAACTTTGTAGTGATCAAATTTATGAAACTTGATCTTTATTCTTTAATATATGAACTTTTTCTTAAATATATTATTCTTTTTTAGCACTAAATATTCAAAATTTCAAAGAAGTCTTTATTGAAATTTCTAGTTAAATCACTATTCCTAAAATTGATTTTTATGTGTTAACAAAATAATGTTTCTTGTATAATAGATTTCAATTTCAAACTTTATTTATGCAATATGTTTAAGTTTAATATTTAAAATCATGCTTAAAATGTTTTAAAGAATTATGTGTATGTGTGTGTATTCATGACAAATAAAAAGAAAATGTAAAAGGAATAAAATAAAATAAAATTTCAAAGTAAAGATGGATGTATTGAAACCTTGGAATAATTGTAACATAGGTACACACCAAGATATATGGTCCAATTAGAACTTTATAATTCACCCATGACTTAGAGCTTTCAAATCAAAAATCTTACCACTAGGCTAACACTTTATTATTTGAAAGAGAAAATAAAATTATGCCCTTTGTAGAAAAAGACATCTAACCCTTCAAAATAAGAGATTTTAACTTAAAACATACTATTGTTCATTCTTCACATGTATAATTCTTTAACATTTATCATTTTTCTCTATAAAATTGAAATTAAAAATGAATTTTTATTTGCATCCACTAAGACATTTTATATATAGCTACCTTGTTATAACTTTATTCCAATCACTACCCCTACCTTTGTTATCCTTCCTTCCCCTTGTAGCTAAAGTAAAAACTTCAAACATGGGCAACTCCTATAGTGTAACAAGCAATGTTTACATGGCCCAAGAATGAATTAAATGCTTGATGATTACTAGTGATTCATGCTTTATGTAGTCAAGTTAAAACTTACAATACCAACTAAGTTTTGGTTTTTGAAATTAGCTTAC
Organism: Gnetum montanum; assembly: GCA_015680685.1. Lineage (NCBI taxonomy): Eukaryota > Viridiplantae > Streptophyta > Gnetopsida > Gnetales > Gnetaceae > Gnetum > Gnetum montanum. Next base: position 91,104 of record MNCI01000003.1, read on the forward strand.
CCTCAAAGGGGGTTGTAGTCCTTTATCCCAACCATTGTATCATATGCAATTTAAATTAGGATAAGATTTTTGAGATTAGCTTTTCCTCAAAGATTTTGATGAGTCATCATTGTGTCAGCCCTAATATTGGGTACCTAATATCAAGGCTTTGATATCGGATACCCAATATCAAGTCCCAAGAAACGATGTCGGATATCCAATATCATCTCTTCTATGCTAGCGTATAAATACAACACTTGGATGCACAGTTGGGATATAGTTTTTGTTCTCAGTTTTTGATAGTCTTTCTTAGATTTCTAAATTCAATTTTTGTTATTCCCTAGTGCATGCCCACAGTGTGATGTTTGTAATCATATAGCACCTTTGTTTGAGTGTGACGTACTTGGACATATTACATGACTGGAAATAAAGATTAAGATTACTTCCATCATTATCGCATTCACTTAGATGTATTATTGCTTTAATTATTTAATTATTTACTATTTTCTTTAGTTAATGTTTCCATTTATTGCTATTTACTATTCCTTTCATTAAGCAAAATGAATACAACTTAATCACGAGCGCTTAAGTGTAAGTACTTGGTAATTCAGTAGTGTATCATTTGGCACACCCAATGATGTACGCTTAGCAATCCCAGTGGTAGTTATATGAAGTCCAAGGCGTGTATGAATGATTGGGGATAGTACTCATTGCACGTAGGCTAATTTAAATCTTATTTTCCATTTTTTTATTAGCTTAATTAATTTATCTCTTTATCATCATTAAGAGCAGCATACGATTAGACAACATCATATGCCTCACTTTGTACTAAACCATACGTGACAAAGTTCTCACTAGTCTAAGTAGGAAAATAGTAAATTGCAATCAAAGCATAATGATCTAGATGCCACAACTAGTCCCATCCATGGAATTCAACTAGATCATGCGTGAACACTTGTGATTTGTATGGTTGGGCATAGGGGTACCTCCTACTCATCATTGGCACCATTGCTAGAAATGGTGCTAGTTATCTAGATTAGTTATATTATACATTATCGCTGTAAAGGTATTAACAATATATCTTTCAGAAAATTTTAAATCACACACACCATAAACCAAAAACAGTGTCTCTCTCATAAGAAAATGATAATTCACTGTGTAGCAGAAGCATTCATTGAAGAAATAACGAGATATACAATGAATAAAATTGGAGTGAAAACCTTATGCAAGGATTTCATATGTTCATGACCACCCTGATGACACTCAAAGACTACATTCACCTAAGGCAGACAACCCTAGGGAGGATGAAGTAAGTCCTAGACCAGGGGAGGCCTCAAGGGCTATGACCTCCTTGAATCCAAGAAAAGATAAATCAAGCAACTCTAGGGAACACCACAGAAGCCATGGCAATTCTTTCAGTTTCTCATCTTCCTCTTCCCCTTTAATGTCTAATTCTAATGAAGATAAATGTAGGTATAGAGATAAAGCTTCACTAAAGGGTTGGAATAAAAATAAAAATCGAACCTACAGAAACACTCAAGGTCATCAACATGAGCATAAGAAAAATCGTCATAATTAACCAAATAAAAACTCTTATTACAACATGCTCAATGATGATGAACCCTTGTTGGCCACTAAGAGCATGATGAAGATAACAGAGGTAGTTAAGATATCTCGTAGGCATCGCAAAGAGAGTTTCCTAGCCAAGCTTAATATGAATAACATTCCTAAATTTGCAGGAGGCTATGATTTGAATCCACAACATCATTTACAAGCCTTCCATGATGCCTGTGTCTAATATAAAATTGAAAGTGGGTGGCAAAAGCTTAAGCTCTTTCCTAGGACACTAATTGATAGAGCTGAAGTGTGTGGTATAGATCAATAAAACCAAATTCAATTCAATGGTGGTCTACAATGTTGGAATTCTTCGATGGGAAATACCAAACCTATGCAAGGGTATCCAACCTAAGGAGACAAATCCAAGAATGAAAGAAAGAACAACATGAACCCTTGGACATGGCCTTAGATAGATATTATGCCATGTTGAATAGATGCCCATGCCATGGTTTCTTGAGGAAAGGTAACTTTTTAACATCATAGATGGGCTTTATAATGAAATAAGAGAGACCCTCGAGATGTATGCCCCACATCAATTATATGAACTACGAACCCATCAGATCTAAGAACTAATCAAACATGTGGCAAAAGAAGAAGGAGAGATATATAAATGGGAGAATTTTGAGAAAAATCACTAGGACCCAACTCTTCAACAGAAAGAGGTCCATATCTATGATAAGGAAAAAGAGACTGCTCTTGATAAAGTGGTCCTACAACAAACCATGTCGATACAAAAGTCTATTAATGAACTTCAAGCAAAGTTTAATAGGATGTCCAAATAGATATATGAAAATGTTACAACTCTCATTAAGATGGTCGAGGAGAGGATCATGCACAACAAGCTAGACAATCATAGTAAACAAAGGATACAAAATTAAGAAATAGCTGGGAAAATTTTTTGGTAAATAGGAAAAATGGATAAAGAAAGTGAACCTATAAACTCAACCATAGATGAACATAATGGATGTCACATATGCCTATATGACCATCCAAAGGGCCATTGCCTAGTCTACTTGCATCTACACGAGTATTAGGCAAGTGCCTTAAATCTAAAGTTTGTACATAAGCACATGCTTGGGAGATTTTCTCTTCCACAACATAATTATAGATAGTCCCACAACCAATAATACTATCCTAGGGGGACTTATTACCAACCTTAACACTGTCATCAACTATAGTGGCAATAACCAAAATCATGGGGGAGGCCACTACCAAATCAACCCTATCCTTCCTACCAGTCAAAACTACATAGATATTATGTTCAACATCATGTTTCTCCAACTAGTTCTACGTCCTCTACTTCAAATCGCCACTACCACTCTCGCAAGTACCATCAACCCATGACATCTGTAGAGGGATAACCACCTCACATCTCTTACCATCCATCCTACCCTTAATATTCTCGTACTCCATCTCATCACATGCCACCACCAAGGACATAGGAAGGTTCAGCACCACAATATCAACAAATAAATGCCCCTTGTGCTATGAATGTGCATAGACATGCTGATACCAGTGGGTCTCAACCACAATGTCGAAAACATCCCTCCTGGAGGAAAGGTTTTAAGCTAAAGCAAACCACCCATGAACCTAACACATCATCCAAACTAGAACAATGCTAATCTAGTGCAACACCTCCCTTTTCACAATCACTGTCCTCTAATCTTAAACAAGGGCCACCATCCATCATTCCTCCATTTCCAAATCCAAGCAATGAATCTAACAGTGTGGGGAGAGAAATAAATCCATGCATACTATGTCTTAATCAAGGGTGCACTCATGTGCCCAAACATCCGTAACATTAACACACCTCATAGCCTGATCCACCATACATTTACCAATCAAGTGTGTGACCAACAATTTGTCTACCCAGCTGCCACAATAGCAACTAACACCTAGTGGCTTGGTCATGAATGGTTACCAATGGTCTATGTGTGCATGGATCCTATCTATCCACTTATTAATCCTTGTCACGACCAAATGATTAGTCGTGGGGGTCACCCCCCATTCTAATCTTTAGGATTCTCAAGATTTTTTCATTTTTTTTGTTTTACAATTTTTTTTTATTTTCCTATTTCTTGATACAATTTTTCCTATTTCTTCCAATTTTTTCTATTTGTTGTTTCCATTTTCTTTGTTATGTAATCTCAGACGTCAAAAATGGGAGTATGTAGCCCATTTAGATAAGGTTTTCTCTATGTTGTCAAGTCATAAGGGATTGATTATTCAGACATTGAGACCACGCCATCCATCCATTCATTTGATTAATAAGAGTTTCTTACCCTGGCATAATTATATTCCTTTTCATCATCCAACCTAATAATACATTCATGATCATTGTACCTAGGCAAAAGAGTGCAAACCCAAGGGGGCATGTAAAGGGTATGACATCAATGTAATTTGTGGATTCTTTTTGGCCACTTATATATTTTTTATCATGTTGCTAAGGTTGTAATTATATACTTGTAGATCTAACAAAAATGGGAGTAAGAGTAACCTAAAATGGCACTCAATAAATTTTTAAGACATGTACCCATGCCTGAAGGTTGGTGGCTTCTCAGAACTTCCATAAAAAAAGACATGTGTGCCATAAATAAGCACCTCCCTTGGACAAAACATCAAGTGTTGTTACTCCTTGCAACTATGATAGTCTTATGGTTGTTCATTGACGTGATGAAATGATGCAATGTCATTGAAATATTGTTTGGACTTGGTTTGAATCTTAGAATAAAGGCCTCATGATTATTTAACCATTAATAACACACAAGGATTCATTGTGCCCATGGGAGGGCACCTCATGTCCCAATTTTTGCAATCCTTTCTATAGTCCATCTCATCTCATTGTCTGTTTAATCCTAATTTGTGGTTTTGTGTAATATGGAGTTATTATCTCCAATTGGTGGTTTTAACATGTGTTTTTTGTTTCACAAGTATGCATTGAATTCAACCCTTTTAGTACCTATGGACATATTTAGATGTGGTTACACAAGGACATCATAGGCTAGAGCCTGCTTTGGGGAGGATCCACTTGTGTAATTTTCATGACTTGTACTTATTTGACACAACCACATCATTCTTCACCTTCCAAGCACTTAATTGTTACATTTTGTCATTTCCCTTATCATGTAATTGATTTGTTCCACAACCTCGATTTAATTCCCTTTTTCTTGTATCCTCCAAAGCTTTTAATGTCAACGACTCCACCTTCTAACACTTCCAGTGCCTCAAACTAATTTCCCACTTACCCCAGAACTATGGACCTA
>MNCI01000003.1:96165-107306 GCA_015680685.1 Gnetum montanum
GTGCTACTCCTAAAGGAAATGGAAAATAACTTTAATTAAGCTAGGAGGAAAAGGAAGAGAGAATCTAAGATAGCCTAACTACGATGAGCATCTGTCCCTTAATCATCCAGACACATCTTGGACCTCATGCACGACTACCACTAGGATTACCAAGCACATGGCCTAGGTACGCTACTAGGATACCAAGTAGTCACACTTGAATGCTCATGATTAAGTCATACTCATTCCATGTTCAAGGAGTTTAGGGTGAAAAGATGTTAACTATGAAAGCAATAAATAACAATAACAATTAAAGAATTAAACTAAGTAAATGCTACAATGATGAAGTAATCTTGATCTTTATTTCTAGTCATGTGCATGTCCAAGTATGTCACACTCGAATAAAGATTCCATATAATTACAATCATCACACTGCAGGCATGCACTGAGGAAAGGGTTGAGAGGAAAAACTGACAAAAAGATCCTACTTTAATACTAACTTTCTATTGACTTTCTCGTGTGCCCCATTGTGTATTTATAGGCTCACATAGGAACCACGATATCGTGCATCCGATATCATGAGCCAAGACATGATATCACATACACGATATCACATATGTGATATCACAAGTGTGATATCATGGTCTAATGAATCACGATTCATCATACCCCCATGACTGAATGAAAACTCATCTTTAAGTCAAATAAAATGAGAACAAGCCCCATTGATTACATAGTGGATAGGTATGGGATTATTAACTAACTAGGAATTCATTCATGCCATAGTGGAGAATTGAATACAAAAAAATTGGGACATGAACATAAAAATTACAAAATTTTGTGGAACTCATGTGATCCCAAGTGGTGATGGATCCTCCATGGGTCACTTCCCCTTGTCTTATGCTCTAGATTTTGGAATTTGATGGCTCTGCAATAATGCCTAGAGCTTTTCCTCTTCAGTTTGGGGGTCTTGTGTCATCCATGCTAATGCTCCAATGTTTGACAAAGGTGGCACCTCCCATGGACACTGTAGTTGCAGGAACATTTGATTTACTTTAACATACTAGGCTATAAACAACCATCGTTCCTTCTTGTAGGCTCTGGCTTTGTCCCTGTACTACTGGAAATTTGTAAGCCATCAAGCCAAGTCTGCTGTGACATCTTTCTGGCCTTGGTAGCTGGTCTTAATCACCTTTAGTTCAGAATTTATGACTTCTAGCTTCTGCAACATTTTCTTGTGCTCCACAAATTCTACTTCATATTTGGCATAGGTGGTAGCTACCTACTTCTCGAGCTCTGTTCTTGGACATCTTGCTGTCAACATGGCTAGATTGGCATATCATAGGTTTGCCAATTCCATGTACTCTATGAGATCTTGAATTTGCAGGTCCCAAATTTTAAGCTCTGCTTAGTGGGCAAATGCATATGTGTCCAATATGGCTCACCAATCAGTTTGTTGAGCAATAAAAGTATTGATGTGGGCCTTGGCCATATGGATCTCCTTTTCTATGACTTGTTTGTACATCCCTACCTAGTCTCTAAAGTGCTCCTTTAACTTTTCATGTTGCTTGCCCTTGTTTTACCACATGCTTAGTTCGATGGTTGTCTTCTAATGGATTTTTCGTACCTCCTCCATTGAGAGGGTTTGATTCTCTCTAGCTAAATGGTTCATGTCTTGGTTGACCCTAACCAATTTTTCTCATAATTGCTAAAATTTTTCCTTGAGAACATTCTTCTATTTCTCCACAATGATCAATTGAAGATTGTCATCAACAAGTTGTTTATTCTCTTCCTATAAGGCTGTAAGTGCCTTGGCATGCGTGTAGGTTTATGCTTGTGCCTTGGAGGCATCCCAGTCAACCTTCTCCTTCTTCTCCACCTCTCTTTTATTATCTACCAATAGTTTATTAAGTTGCTCTACCTTGAAAGTGTCCAATTGGTCTGTGGGAATAAACTGAGATGGGTCCCACTATGTAGCTTGTAGGGCAACAAGCCTTTCTTGGAGTCTTGCTAACTTTTCTTCTACATGCTCAACCTTGGTCTCTGCCATAACCAGCTTTCCTTTGGTGGAGATGAGGTCTAATTGCACTACCATGACATCTTGTGGGATGTTGAACAAGGATGTCATTACATGTCCTATCTGTAGCAATTGATCAAGGACATCCTCATGCTCTGTAGGAGTCATTGAGGGATCACCTAGAGTTTGAGCATCCTGTGCTCCTATGAAATTGGTCAATGGCACAACAAGGATGTTGACAGATTCTTTAACATGATCCATGATCACTTCTATAGCTCCTACTACATCTTAGTGCTTCATGACCACCACTATGGCCTCTTCACCCATTTCCAATTGCACTTGGAAAGACGTAGCGTTCCCTAAAATCTGTTGTGACCAATGAGTCTCCCTCCTCCTATTTGAATGGACACCTCACCCCATGCGTGATCAATAGAAATTTTGGATCGTACAATGTCTTCGATGACGTGGAAGAGATTAACATCATCATAACTTTCCCAACTAACTGTCTCAGTGATGGCCCTGAGATGGCTCCTCGATGGTCGATAATCCTGTGGTAGTGATGATAGTTAGTCTCATTGGCTCGTACTAGGCCCTACTTATTGTTGACTAGGTGTTATGCTTGGGAGTTGGCTAGGCCCTATAATTTGAGTTGCAGTGGGTCCCACCATTTGTTCTTGGTCTGGCTCTAGTGTCTCACCAGCACTTTTCCTTGGGGCTGATGGCTTTAGTAGTTTAGCGAACAAAGCATTTTGGGCTCTTCTAGGAATGTCATTGGTGTATCCCAGAATACCAACACGTTTGCATAGCTTCCTAATGAGACAAGGGAAGGGCAACACAAACTTCCCTATCTTGTGTTCTTCAAACCACTCAAGATCTCCATGAGATACAAATGAGGAAGGTTAGCATTAGTCTTTCCCATCAATATCGCACATCCTCTTACCGCAAACATTGAGATTCTTTTTAATCCTCTCATGGGAAAGATGTGATAAGTGCCAATCTAGAAGTATATCTTTTCTTCCAACATCTACTCTCCATATGTCTTGTCCTCTTTGTCGTACACCCTATCCAACCAAACTCTTTGTGCATTAGCATCAGAGCGAGTGGACAGGTAAGCAACTTTTGGCCCTGTATTTGGAAGGTTCAACACTTTTGTGATGGCCTTAGCAGAAAAATCTATAGACACACCACAAATGTCAACTATGGTGCCTTCTTCCTTATTGTGCCAAAATTGGTACATTTCTCCTAAGTACTAGGCGCCACTTTTAGAGAGGATTGGCCATAATGGAGACCCTTTGAGTTGGTCCCTAACAGCCTCAAGAGCAAATTCTATGAAAGGTCCAAAGTTTAATTCCACAATCATAGCTACCGATTTGGACCTTTCTCAGATAGCTTGGACACACTCCGAGGACAACGTGAGGTGTTGTCCCTATTCAAGCACTTCAGTAGCTCCTCCTTCCACTTGTCCCGATTGAGCAGTAGCAGGAATCTCTTGATGGATGTTAAATGATTGTGCCTCCTACTCTGCACGTTGTTCGGGAGATGCTTATCCTCTGCCTCTCTTGGGTCGCTTGGACACACCTTGAGAGGATCCTTCTTGTTGTCCACTTTTAGGAGCCATCAGCAATCACATGAGGCTGACCATTAGTAAGGTTGTTTACAAGATTTAAGTTATATCTTACTTCTGCCTTAATGAATTCGTTTCTTATTTCATGTGATCCAGAGTTAGAGAATCTTGTGGAAATGTCCCCTAAAAGTTTTAATATTGGACCCCTTAATTTGATTAGGTGGCTTTAAAATTTAATTTCCTAGTGTAGGTGAGGAGATAAGATTGTTTTTGGCGCATGTTTATCATCATTTTTTGTAATCAATTACCCTTTATAGTATCCTTCGGACGATGAAAAATTTATACGCAATTTGGAGTGTACCCCTGCCCCATGACTATGCTAAACACTCCAGGTTCAAGTAGGTTCTTTTAGAATAAAAATCAGAGCACTAGCGAGCGAGTTATGGCTATTGGAACAAAAGGTACTTAAGTCGTGAGTAGTAGAAGAAAATTTGAAAAATTCCTCCTACATGAATAGTTGAAAACGATGTTGATGTGCACATGGGGGGTCCATATATATATTTTTGCATAACACGATATCACATACGTGATAGCATAGCCATGATATCGCGTCAAATATGATATCGCATACACAATATCACAACCTGTCTAAAGTAGGGTACTTAGAAAAATGGATAAATTGCTGAAATTCTAAGCTCAAAAATGAAGGTCTTGAAGTTAATGTAAAAGGTCTAGGGTAATATTAAATAGTTTTGAAGGCACAAAAAATATCATGGTGTAGAAGCTAGCAATGGAATGCATGAATTGAATGAGGAGAAAGGACATGTGTCAGTACATAGGAACGTTTGAACCTGAAGGATGATGAGGAAAAGAGTATTGGAATCCTTGGAGGGTATAAAGTGATGTGATGATGATGTATTATGAGCGTAGATTACAAAAGTTATGCAAGTGGGTCCTCCTCAAAGTAGGTTCCAACCTATAATGCCCTTGCATAACCACACCTTAAAATGTCCGTAGGTACTAGAAGGGTTAAATGGAATCTACACCGATGCAACAAAACACACACATGTATATACCACCGTGATGAGGTAGAAATTCAATGCTACACAAGACATGAGTCACAAATTCATGAATAAAAAGATGGGATGAATTGTAGAAGGGATTGCAGAGATTGGGACATGAGGTAACTATCCTAGGGCACAATGAACCCTCAGTTGTAAGGCATGATTAATGTGTCATTAACCTGTCGCTCAAAAATCAGGACCAAGTCCATTCCTTTGATCAATGACATCACATTTTTTCATCCTAATGATAGACAACAATAAGAGCATCATGATGGCAAGGCATACAATCACTTGGCATTTCATACAAGGGAGGAGTGATTCTTGCTTTGTGGCACTCTCTCTTCTCTCTCTCTCTCTCTCTAAATGAATGCTTAAGCCAAAGAAGTTGCCTACCTTTAGGAATGAATGCTCAATGGGATCCTCTATAATAGAATTGAGTTTCCTTGATTGAGTGTCTTTTGATTACTCTTACTCCCATTTTTCATTATATCTACAAGGATCTTAGTACAACCAAGCTACATGATAACTCCTACAGATGTCACCAAAGAGAATCCACAAGTCCCCTTGATGTCACACCCTAGCCATTCTTGCTTAGTCCATCCTTCTTTGCTCTAGGTATAATAAACATAAGGTTACTTTAAGTTTTAATGATTAGGAATATCATTGTACCTAGGTTAAAACCTCTTATTAATGGAATGGGTAGGTGGATGTTGTGGGCTCACTGTTCAAGTAATTAGTCACCTGAGACTTGATAGCAGAGAACAACACCTTAACCAATGAGTCACATGAGTGCTTTATTCATAGATGAGATTACTCATAAAAATATAAAAAGATAGGAAGATAAATTAAAAGGTGAAAAATTGGAAAACAAAAATTTGAAAAATTAAAGAAACCAAAAACATTTATTAATCCTGTTGTTGTTAGAATGGAGGATACCCCCCATAGCTAAACGATTGAGCATGGCTAAAATTAATAAATGGAAGGTTTGGATCCAAGCATTTTGGAAATATTGGAGTCCAGTCATATCCAAATTGGGGTTCACACACTTAATTGTAGTAGGCATAGTGGGGAAGATTATAAGATGTGGTCATGTGATAAGAAGTTGACCCACTATGGCACCCGTAAGATGGTATGTAAGGATCGATATGTCTCCCTTCGTGGCTAGATTCACTGGGCTGCATGGTTGTTGGAGTATTGATTGGTGGCCTTGATAAGGTAACACGAGGCGTTGGTTTCAAAGAGGAAGATGCACCACAATGTTGAACTTGTGCTAAGTTAGAGGATGCAATGGTTTCAGAACTAAGGTGTCCCTTTCGATGATAATGTCTAAAGAAGGGATGCCTTTGGTGTGGTAGGTTTCCACTGTTGTTGTCAATAGTAGCACAAGTAACGTTCATGGGTTGATGCTGCAGTGCAAACCCTTCAAGTACAATTGGTGGCAATGTAGAAGGAGGTGAAGGATGAGAATATTATTGTTGAGGAAAAGTGTAAGGTACATGAGGTGGCAACCTTGGCAGAGAGGGTATGAGTGTATAGTATTCTAAAGAATGATAACAATGAGGTGAAGTAGAGGATGATGATCTAATTGGAGAAATAGGATGTTGAACATAGCAAGAATTTGGCGTTGGGACATACAAAGGATATGGTCAGGTTGGTGATGGCTTCCCCCACAACTAGGGCTTTTGCCATTGTGGTTGAACCTAATATTTTTGTACAAAATCTGGGTGTAACATTCCTCCCCAATGCTCATGTAAATGTGAAAAAACTAGGAATTGGCCTTTGGGATGATCGTATAGGCAGATGTTACATTGATATGAGAAGTTGGCAGTTGAATTCTTATTCTTATTATATTCTACCCTTTGTTCTGATTATTGTGTGGTGTCCTATCATGTTTCTTGATTTGGCATAGTTATACCTCTACTATTGTTAGCATATTCTCCATATTTTCTGTGCACCCACTTCATCATATTATTAATCTTTGCCTTGATTTCATCTAGTGATTGTTGCCATGGCAAAGGTAGAAATGGTTGCACTTCATCCAAGTGAGCTGTTTTCTCCTCTTTATGGTTATGGACCTTCTCTAATTTGAGATTTTGGTCCCGTTGAGAGTTTCCAACATTCTCCCAGTTAGCCATTTCTCCTTCTTCTTTTGCTACCCACTTAATAAGCTCCTGAAGTTAATGGGTTTGTAGTTCATATAGTTGACCTCCGACATACATCCCTAGGGTTTCCCTTGTTTCATTATGGAGTCCATCTATGATATGGTGCATTAGCCTCTCCTCAGAGAACCCATGGCCTGGGCAGTTATTTAACAATGCATGATATCTTTCTAAGGCCATGTCCAAGGGTTCATGTTATGCTTGTTTCCACTCTTAGATTTGTTTCCTCAAGGTTGACACTCTTACATAAGTTTGATATCTTTCGTTGAAGAGTTCTACCATTGTTAGCTAACTACAAATTGATTTTGGTTTTAACGATCTGTACCACACTTTTCCTTGGCCAACAAGTATCATAGGAAAGAGCTTAAGTTTTTTCCATCCATTATCAATGTTGTTCCATGCACAGGCATCATAGAAGGCTTGTAGATGATGTTGCGGATCTAAATCATAGCCTTCGGAAAACTTAGGGAAGTTGTTTAAGTCAAGCCTAGGTAGATGGCTTTCCTTATGATGCCTATGGGATATTCAAATGGCCTCTTGTATAAGCATTAGTCTCTTAGTGACCAGCAAGGGTTCATCATCACTAAGTGGGACATGAGTTTTTGCGTTAGGATGATGTTGTCCTCATTCATGTTGGTGTTCTCGATTTTCTTTGTGAGCTCAATTTTTAGTTCTACGTCGATCCCTTAAAAGATAGTCATCCATGTCACAATTTGATGCTGAAGGAGTAGAGGAAGAGAGAGAACTATAAAACTCGTTATGACTTTTTAAGTCTTCCAATCATCCCCAAATAAGTTCTTGTTAATTATTGAGAAGGTCCTAGGCCTTTCAGGCCTTCCCATTCTATGGGATGTCTCATCCTTATTAGAAGGGGTCAGAGTTGGATGATGAAAGACTTTGAGTATTGTTGGGGTATTCATGAATGTAGGGGACTCCTACATAAGGTTGAGTACTCCAAAATTTATCTTCATCATCATATAGTTTGTTGGTTCTCTTATGAATTACCTTGTTGTTGCATTGTCAGAGTCTAGTGAGAAAGACAGTGTTGTGAACCATGTGTAGCTTAATTAAAATTAATTTCTTTTCTAAGAGATATATCATGAATACTTTGTTACGGCAAACTTGTGTGATATAACTAATCTAAATAACTAGCACCATCCCCAGCAACGGTACCAATGATGACTGGCGAGGTACCCCTACACTCAACCATACAAATATAAGCATTTCACACATGATCCTATCAAACTTTGCAGACGGGCTAGTTGTGGTATCTAGATAGTTACTTGCTAATTGCAGTTCACTATCTTCCCACTTGGACTAGTATTTACTTTGTCACGTATGGTTTAGTCCAGAGTGAGGTGTATGATGTGGTTTCTAACCTAGTGCTACTCGTGGAGGTAATGGAAAATAACTTTAATTAAGCTAGGAGGAAAAGGGAGAGAGAATCTAAGCTAGCCTAACTGTGATGAGCATCCGTCCCTTAATCATCCGTACACATCTTGGACCTTGTGCATGACTACCATTGGGATTACCAAGTGCATGGCCTAGGTACGCTACTAGGATACCAAGTAGTCACACTTGAATGCTCATGATTAAGTCATACTCATTTCGCATTTAAGGAGTTTAGGGTGAAGAGATATTAACTACAAAAGCAATAAGTAACAATAACAATTAAATAATTAAACTAAGTGAATGTTGCAATGATGAAGTAATCTCGATCTTTATTTCCAAGCATGTGCATGTCCAAGTATGTCACACTCGAATAAAGGTTCCATACAATTACAATCATCACACTACCGGCATGCACCGAGGAAAGGGTTGAGAGGAAAAATTGACAAAAAGATCCTACTCTAATACTAACTTTCTATTGACTTTCCCATGCACCCCATTGTGTATTTATAGGCTCACATAGGAACTGTGATATCGTGCTTTTGATATCGAGAGCTAGGTCACAATATCGCGTACACCATATCGCGGGTACGATATCATGGTCAATGAATCACGATTCATCAACCACGATCATCGAGGAGATAAACTTTAGCCCATTTATTTAGTTTGCTCCAGAAGTAGTTCAAACACAACTTTAGGCATGACCTTTGTGGCCTATTCTTTTAGACAATGGCAAGTGGTATCTTGGAGAAACATACCAATTTTGGCATAATAAGGAGGAAGGCGTCATAGTTAGCATTTGCGGAGTTAATGTTGACTTCTTAGTTAAAGCAATTGCCAAAGCTATGAATTTGCCAAATAAAGGGGTTAAGTTAGCCCATCTGTCTACAAGATTTGATCCTAACACAAGAAAGATATGGTGGAGGTGGGCATATGGCAAGGATGACAAAGAATATCATGATTTAACTCTGGAAGAGAGCACCTATTTGAACATAGGGACATATCATTTATTTCCCATCAAAGTGCTCAACCAAATCTCCACCTATGAGGCTAGGGAAAGTGCCATCCTAATGGGCATGTACGCAACCAACCTTCCCCAACTATATTGTACAAAGATCCAAAGGTGATTCGACGAGAAAAAGGTAGGGAAGCCAACGCTTCCATTTCCTTGTCTAACCAGAAATATATGTAAATACATTGGAATCCTGGGGTACACGAATGACATCCTAGGAAGGCTCAAAATGCTTCCTTCACTAAACTCCTCAAACTTGTAGCACCAAGGAAAGACCTTGGTGAAGAGCAAGAACTAGAGAAGGAAGCCAAACTAGAAAAAGAAGCAAAACAAGAGCCTAAACAACACCCTAAAACACAAGCTCCACATTTCCACCATCGTAAGATTACAGACTCTTAACGAGCCATCTATAGAAAATTTCTAAGACACTCAGCTGGGGAAGCAAGGAAGAATCAAGCCTCTTCAAAGTCTTGGATGAGGTACAACCCACCATCTTAGCCAATCCAAGAAGAGGGCAGTTCTCATTGCAATTAGGAGGAGAATCCCAATGGTCTAGACAAATCTCTGGTAATGTTGCATCCTTCCAAGTAATTCTTGAGATAAGAGAAGGTGCCATAGTAGTGGTAATGTAGCATCAAGATGTAGCATGCATAGCCGAAGTGATTACAGACCACATTAAAAAATCATTCAATGTACCTATTGTGCCCCCAGTAGATTTAACTAGGACCAAATATGTGCAAATGCTTGCTGGGACTTCAATAACTCCTGTGGTACATGAGGATGTATTAGATCAATTGCTATAGATAGGATAAGTGATGACCACCTTATTCAACACCCTAATGATGTCACTACAACACAATCAGACCTCATCATCACTAAAGGAAAAATGGTCATGGTAGAGACCAAGGTGAAAAACACAAAAGTAGAAGTATAATAGTTACAACACAAGTTGGCTACCCTGAGATTTGAAAGACAAGATCTTACTCAATTTATAGCACCTGACCAAGTGGAGCAATATAGAATAGAGCAACTAATCAAGTTGACTAAAGAAAATAAAGCTATCAAGCAAGAAAAAGAGAAGGTGGTCTAGAATGCCTCTGCTACTAATGCACAATCCCATGCTTACAAAAAGGCATTGACCACCACTCAAGAGGAGAATCGACAGCTTGCTGCAAAAAAATTCAAGTTGACCACCGTTAAACAAAAAAAGAATATTATGAAAGAAAGCATCCATCAGTTGAGAAAACAACTAATGAGGATCAACTAGGATATCAACAGATTGACCAAGGAAAATAGAATCATCTCAATGGAAAAGCTCTATGCTATTTGATAGAAGTCAGCAATCGAAATCAACACGTGGCAAAATGAGGCCAAGAAACATGAAAAGCTAAAGGAACACTTCTATGACCAAGTAGGCATATATAAGCAAATAAATGAAAAGAAAATCCATATGGCTAAAGCTAGAATTGGAGCTATGTTCGCATGAAATCTTGACTGGAAACCCATCTTGGATAGTTATGCACTGGTCCATCAAGTGGATGTAAGAAACAAAGACTTGTAGATTGATGATTTGAAGGAATACGTGGCATTGAATAACCTTAGATATTTCAACCTTACAATATTAACAGTGATGAGACGCGATATGCACACGCCGCGATATCGTGTACGTGATATCGCGGCCGCCGCGATATCGCATCGTCCCCTACGATATCGCGGCCACCGCGATATCGCGTCGTCCCCTACGATATCGCGTATGTGATATCATGGTCCGCCGCCACATCTATAAATAAGAGGCGGCACTCCCCTCACTTCTCATCCTAGGCTAGAAGTAGCGAAGCTCTGGCGGATTGATCACCCCAGAGATAGAATATTTTCCATGTGCCCGCAGTAGGTGTCCCCCAAGTGAATGGTTCTTTATTCGAGCATCTTTGTACCTGAACGCAAGTTGTGTACGGCA
>MNCI01000003.1:116525-148451 GCA_015680685.1 Gnetum montanum
CCTCGAACTTACTTAACCATACACTGTGACAACAACAAGTAAGTCTGGGAAGACAACGATTAATTAACCCCAAGTGTTCCTTACAGCGTTTAGGCATTTAGTCTGCGGAGTTCGACCGAATCGCGCATGCTATGCTCGTTTCGTATGGTTGAGTGTAGGGGTACCTCGCCACTCATCAAACAGCAAGTCGGCCCAAAAGTGAGCTAGAAAAATAGGTAGCAACCACTTATGCATTATATGCAAAAGAGTTTGCAAATAGAAAAGATGCTTTACAAAAGTTCAATGTAGCAAACTCAGAATTGAAGGTGGTTAAAGCCAACTACCATGGACAAAGGGATGTTGCCTCAGACCTAGCTAGGAGATTAACATATTATCAAGAATTCAAAGAAAAATCTAGGGCCTTTAAGGAAGAACGATGGTAATTTGCAGCTTAGTATGTGAAGGCAACTACCGTGCCCTTGGGATGTACTAGCACCAACACACATCGGTTCAGCATCATGAATGGTACATGACTCAAGGATGGAAGAGGAAATATTGCATGCATTGCTTGATTGCTATAACTTTCACAAGCCTGGCGATAAAGGGAAGCACCTGATGGAAAAGCCACCACCTCTGGGAACCACATGAGCTTCCCCGAATTATGTCTTATAATTTTGTGTCCGATTTTTGTAAAACATCACTATGGCATGTATAATTCCATTTGTTTGTTTATCTAAGTTAGTCAATAATTCCATACCTTCCACCAATTTTTGTAAAGAACTTGTTCCTCATTTTATTTAACTCAAGAACAAGTTTTCATTTAGTTGTGGGGGTATGATGAGCCATCATTATGTCAGCCCCGATATCGGATACCTAATATCAAGGCTCCAATATCGGATACATGATATCGAGTTCCAATACATTTGATATTGTCTCTTGTGTGTTCGCCTATAAATACAACACTTGGATGCATAGTTGGGATATAGTTTTAGTTCTCAATTTTTGATAATCTTTCTTAGATTTCTAAATTCAAGTTTTTTTATTCCCCAATGCATGCTGCTGTGTGATGTTTGTAATTGTACAACACCTTTGTTCGAGTGTAACGTACTTGAACACATTACATGATTGAAAATAAAGATCAAGATTACTTCCATCATTACTACATTCACTTAGATTTATTATTGCTTTAATTATTTAATTAGTTACTATTTTCCTTAGTTAATGTTTTCATTTATTAATATTTACTATTCCTGTTATTAAGCAAAATGAGTACGCCTTAATCACGAGCGCTTAAGTGTAAGTACTTGGTAATCCACTAATGTATCATTTGGCACAGCCAATGACGTACGCTTGGCAATCCCAATGGTAGTTATATGAAGTCCAAGGTATGTACAAATGATTGGGAATGGATACTCATCGCACATAGGCTAGTTTAGATCTTATTTTCTATTGTTCATTAGCTTAATTAATTTATCTCTTTATCATCATTAGGAGAAACATAGGATTAGACAACATCATATGCCTCACTTTGGACTAAACCATATGTGACAAAGTTACCACTAGTCCATGTGGGAAGACAGCAAACTGCAATCAAAGCATAACAATCTAGATGCCACAACTAGTCCCATCCACAGAATTCAACTAGATCGTGTGTAAATGCTTGTGATTCATATGGTTGGGCATAGGGATACCTCGCCGCTCATCCTAACCACTGTAGCATGTATATCACCTAGGGTATAAATGGCATGATGACTTGAGCTCATCTTTGCCTTCCTCTGAATTATTGCTAGTAGTCTATTTAGGATTCCATAATTAAAAATTCCTTTTACAAAAATTTTTAATGTATAACTTAGCATTAACAACTAGAGTTGATCTAATGGATTGGGTTTTCAATGCCAAGATTTTTACAACTAAGCTAACACTTACATTGTATATTGCTACATTTAAGATATTGAAAAAAAAAGTCATAATACTAATAAATGGAAGAATTGTAATAAATGTTGAATTATGTTGATGACTTTTGTCAACATTCAAGAATGAAAGTTAATGTCTAAAAGACTAAAATCATAAATTATGGAACACATAATAAGATGTACAGTTATACTATAGGCCATGAACATAGACTTAGCTTCCTCTTCCAAGTATCTTGGCCTAGAATACTCTTTTAATTATAAATAGGAACAATATTACTCAAAGAGTTACAAGTGGTATGAAAGTCTCATTTGCTTTAAAAAGTAAATGTAAGAAGGAATTTATTCTAGCTTGGGATATCCAAAACAATTTTATCATGTCATTGTTCAATCAACTATTCTTTGTAGATTTGTTGTATAGGGTTGTGATCTATCAAATAAATATTAGAATTGGATAAAAGAAATTTAGAAGCTTTTTCTACTTATTGTATTTAAAGTAAAGAAATAGAAAAATATGATATTATGCTTCTAGAAGTAGAGATGATGCCCATACAAGTTGAAGTGATTTGTCAATTTATAACCTACACTCATCTTTCTACATCTTCATTGGAAAAATACTTCAATAAAATGATGATGGAAACCCTTGATAAAGGACGACTTCATGAGGAAGTTCTATCACTTAATAAATGAAATTTTCAAGAGTACATTGTTCATTCTAATCCTAAGCAAGTTTGCAAATTGGTAAAATAAATAGTATTTGATAAACTCTGGGAAAATATAGAAGGAAAAAAGTAGTTCTATTTAAATAGTACTAGGGAAATCTTAATTCAAAGGTAAACTATTTATCTATTACTATTCTTCATCATTTTTGATGCATAATTAGAAGAGCATCAATGGGATCTCTCATCATCTAAGAGTTAAACAAGTAGATGGAGCACATTTCCCTATAATGTCTTACATTGGAGCACAATAGACATGGATGAGATAATCAATTGCAAATTTGGTTGGTTTGTGCCAAATGTTACCAAGATTGGTAATTCTTTTAATAATATTTTGAAAAGCCATAACATACATACTTCTACTATCCAATAGATCTTTATGTAATAAAGTTTCAATTTCACTTTCATTTTAAGTTTCATAAATCTAAATATATGGCTATAACTCATAAATTTAAAATTTATAATTAGTATATTTAGAAAATTTTAAATAAGAACGAAAACATAAACTTATTTTAACATTAACTTGTAACTATTTTAACAAAATTAATATGTAAATAAATGATTAACTTTAGGTAATTTGAAAATTTCATAAATGAAATGGACTTGTTTGTATTGACATTTAATGTGGAGACAGAGAAACATACAAATTCAATGCAGATCATTTTTCTTAAGCAGTGGATGAAATATAGATGCTTAATCTCTTTTTCACAAAGGCCTGAATATAAAACAGATTTTCTGAAATCCTTTTACAGAAGGTAGCGTCAAACTAAAACTTTTGGTTTAAGGTGGTCCGGATACAAAAAATGATAATTATCCTAAGAATAAAATACAGATTACACTATAAAAGCAACATAGCATATCATTTCAATAACAAAAGAAGCTTCAAAAACAATAACAAAAAAGAATGACCTCATAGATTTGGAATGCCTTTCCAACTTTTTACCAATTCTAAATAACCTCTCCTTTCGTATAGGAAAAAGACAGGCTGTAGGCCTTAATATTTTGTATAGATTTTCCCTTCTTAAAGCGCTTCCTTGTTAACATATTTCTAAAAAAAGTACAGGGAACTAAAAGGTGAAAGAAAGGGTCAACATATTTCTAAAAATAAACTACGCATGAGGAAAAGAAAGGTAAAAGAGAGGGCAGTGCTTAGATGCAACTTGCAAGCTTGTTTACTAGAAAACTGTATTAATATGTTTGAATCTAATGCCAAGAGTCTTAACCTGAAAACTCTATTTGATTCTAGCGGACAAATTCATATTCTATTCTATCTCTTAACCAGTAAAGATCGAAATCGCAACTGTTGCTGCTGATGATTCTTGACGGTGATTGCAGGGCTAAAATTCTGTACGCAGTCGGTCGATTTGCAGTTGGCAGCCTTGGTTTTCTGCAGCTTTCTTGGTCGTCTGCGGGAACATAGTGTTCGAATCCAAGTCCCCGTCGGACGCCAGCCCTGGGAGTTACTTGTTTCGATGAATGCAGGCACGGGTATTTATCTCGCGATTTCTTCTTCTCCGAGATAGATTTTCGTCGTGCTATATTGCACGAACTTGCAGAAGAAGTATTAAAGCGTGAACTTGCAGGTCTTTGCCTCCAGTAGTCCACGAGAATCGTCCTCCTATTCCAATTTCGACAGGACCTGGAATGCCTTGTCCGACACGAGACGAGAAGAATAGTGTCAGAGAGTTTAATTGCGACTTTACGTTTAGCGCTGTTCAGGATTCTCCCTTATTTTCGAGAGTTTATTTGCTCTCTCGTCACCGGTTTGAACAGATTCTTAAATCTCAGTTCGCGGTCCTGAATTCAAGCCAAGGAAAAGATGCGTAAGAAAGCATGAATGCGATAGTCTCGTACTGGCGCTGCAAGAACTACAATAATGAAAATAAAACAAATTAAATTAACAGTCCAATCAAGGACAATTAAAAATACTTCAAGAACAACATCGGTGCAATTTAAAAGAGTACAATAAATAATTCAAAATAAAATGTAAATAATAATATTAAAAACTGTAAAAGTTATCTGTCACCACTGCTTCTGCGCTTGGAGATGGCATAGAGATGACAGAGAAAAAAATCTGTTGTTTGAAAGCAAATAAATAAAAATAAACGATATGCATACAACCTGTCTTTATAGGCAGAAAGAGGGCGTTGGTCTCTACCGCATGGGCAGAAAAGAAAAGAAAAGAGGGCATTGGTCTCTACCGCATGGGCGGAAAAGAAAAGAAAACGTATCTACTGTCTAAGACAGAAAACTTTCGTTCAACAATTGCTACTACAGGGCAAGCAACTGATGTTGATATTCACCGCGCGTTTCACACTTCTACCGATAGAAGAGACAAGACTGCCGAAAATGCCTCCACTGTCGGTGTTGCCTGCGAGCAGAACAAAAAATAGTCGGTGCAGACTCTGGCTCCTCCCCTGTTTATGTGAATTGACAAGGTATTTATACTCCCCTATTTATGTGAATTGACAAGGTATTTATAGAGTTGGAGCAGGCTCGGGCATGAAATTCAAAAATGGAATCAACGGCTGTGAGATGAAAGGAAAGCAGATCTAGCAACATGTGTCCCATAAATAGTTAGCACGAGTTGAATGTGTGTTGGATAGTTGCATTCTTTGACTAAGTTCAATGTATATGTGTTGGATAATTGTGCACGAGTTGGATGTGTGTTGAATAGTTGCATTGTTTGACCAGGTTCAATGCATTTTACAATTTATGGGTTATTCAAGCTCATGAAAGTACATTTAATTTAGACCATGAAAACTTGACATGTCAATACTATACGACTTCTGTTTTGTGATATTAAACTTGTTCAAACAAAGCCCTCCCTGAGAATCCCAAGGTACAAAACACAGCCAAACGCTGAAAGCTTTGGTACTTGGTAATATTGTTTGGGGAAACAAGTGCTACGGAGGAAGAAATGAAGAAAAATTGAACAGCACCAATATCAACATGGGCTAACAGTAGTCGTGATACAAGCGTAGGCTTCGACAGAGTCGTGATACGAAAAACAGGAAAGGCTTTAATACGTTTAACTTGTTAATGTAATCAAACGGTCCGAAGATGATTTCTATAGTCCGCCTAAAACCCTAGTTGCTACTTAAGTATGTTTCACTTCTGCTAATCTTCGGAGGTAAAGGATTTGAGGATAGTTGGTTATTTTTCTGTAGGAGTCTTCGTATATATTTTACGACGCTGACAGAGGGAATTTACCTGGGTCCGTTGGAAAATGTAACTTGCTTACCGTTGGTAAACGCGATCTTTAAAAAGGATTCTTTTCGTGCCTCGTGATTCATTGTGGGCTTTTAAATTAAAGCGCAGGCTAGATATCCAATAAATTTCGGTTTTTTAAATAAAAAACATCTATGGAAAGCTTTTAAATGGTATCAAGGAAAGGAAAACCATTTATTTACTGTCATTTCTCATCATTTATGATGTAGAATTACAAATGTGAATGGCATCTCATCATCTCATCATTTATGATGTAGAATTACAAATGTGAATGGCATCTCATCATCTCATCATTTATGATGTAGAATTACAAATGTGAATGGCATCTCATCATCTCAAAGTTCAAATGAGCAGATGACTCAAAATCCTTCATGAATAACAAATATGCTAATTGTGCAACACAAATAGTATTGAAGATCAATACCACATGTTTCTACAATGTCATACATTTGAGCACATTATATATAGATGAGATATTACAATTGCAAATTTGGTTTATTTGTTCTAAATTTTACTAAGAACACTTGGTAATTTTCTTAATGATGTTTTCAAAACTCATAACATGTATATTTCTACTATCTAATAGATCTAAAGAATGTATAGATATAATAAAATGTCAATTTCAGTTTCAATTTCATAATGATGAAATTGAGGATAGTTACTAATGAATCGTATTTTACATGAGCCCCGATATCGGGTACACGATATCAGGTATGCAATATCAGGCCCAAGATGCGATATTGGGCAAGCAATATCACGGGGTACTCTTGGGCCTATAAATATAGCCCTTAGGCACACGATTCAGTAGTAGTTTTGGAAGTCAAGTAGCAAAATTCTTGCAGTTTGTTAATTCGAGAGTTAGAATATTTTCCAAGTGTTCACAATAAGAGGTCTAAGTGTAATCTAATCTTTATTCAAACATTGATGTACCTAAACACACCATTGTGTTGGCAATAAAAACGAGCTCTTTGATTCATCCTTACAGCATTTCAGACTTTCTTTCTTTATGCATTTATACATTGTGATTTCATGCAGTTCACATTTAACATTATTCATTCAGCAATTAATTTTGATTAATTAAGCAACTGATGAGCGGCAAGGTGTCCCTACGCCCAACTATGTGAATCATGGGCGTTCACACACAACTCGGTCGATTTCTGTAGACTACAAGCACTTTGCATACACCAATACCCTAACCAGCAAAACCTTGTGTTAGAACGGTCGTTGTCTTCCCAACCTCACTTGTGATGTGTCTGATTGCGATGGTTAAGTGAGATTGAGGCAAATGATTTTTATGGTTTTTTTACTTATCTTCTAGGGTCTAATTCCTAGAATGAAATGTAAGAAATGGGATATTACATAATCTATAATTATCCTAATCTATCTCTTAACTCTTCCTAGTATAAGTATCTGATCCCATCTTCCGTGCACATCCTGAGCATCCCCTAACCACTATTGGGCTACCAGACATTAAGCATCACTGGGTTGCCAAGTGATGGATTTACATTCGAGATGATCATATTTATGGTTTTTACAAGCTATAAAAGAGCAATAACAATTAAAGTAATAACAATGAAAACTTAAGGAATTATTAATGCATAAAAATATTAAACTATTGAATGCTTAAATGACTAAGTCCAATTGTTGCAAGGAATGCTTGAAAATCTCGTCTTTATTGCCGTTCACACTAATGAGCTCAGGTACATTAGTGCTCGAATAAAGAGCTGGACACCTTTCTCACACCTACTACAAGCACTTGGAAAATATTCTAACTCTCGCGGAGACAAACTACAAGAGCTTCGCTACAACTGCGAAAAAGGTACCTAAGTGTGGCGGAAGCATACTTATTTATAGGCTAGAACAGGCTCAATGTAAACAGAGCCACGTAGACACATGGACAGATGCGTCGACACGACCGCGTATACGGGGCCCCGTATACGCAACCTAGTCGACGCATCGACTGTTTAGCGCTTCATCATAGCCTCACGACTGAGTAAAAACTCTTCCTCAAGTTTCATTACAATTTGGAAGGTATGAACTTCTTATTACAACACACATGACACAATACCAATTTTACCGATGCACCAAGTGCCCGAGTGTACAGAGAGGAACAAATTACAAAAATGGTAATGTTCAGAGACAAAATTGAACACCTCGACAATCTTGGATTCTCTGCTATTCTCAAAGGTTCAACAATTGCTAGAGAAGATCACACTATCCCTGGTGGTAGTGGTTCTGATGGACCTTCACTAGTCCCTCGCGCATGTGGCGGTGGTGGCATGGACGATGGTTGCCCTGTAGCAACTGCAACTTTCGAAGGCAACCAAAAAGCCTCCAAGAGAGCCCTCATTTTCTCTTCCTTGCTTCTGGGATCGTTCACTATCCAAGCAGCTTCACCAATGTGTGCCGGGATTGGAACCTCCCAAGGACATGGAAGTGCAAGGAAGAGTTCTTTCAGATTGACAAACCAGGCCACAAACTATTTTTGTTTGATGTCGAATGCTCGGATTGATGTCTACAGCTGTTGGTAGTTGTTCATTCGTTGGGCCATGTTCTCAACAACCTCACGTTGCCCTTCAAAACTCATGCGGAGAACCTCAAGTTCCGCATTTGCTGCTTCCAATTTTTGTTTTGTTGCTTTATGCGATTAGAACTCGCCCTTGTATAAAGAATACAAGGTGGCCACTTGCTTTTCTAGGTTAGGCCACAGTCTTCCAACTGTTAGCATAGCCAGGTTTGCATAGCGAAGGTTGGCCAGCTCCATGTACTCTATCATTTCTTCAATCTGTAGTTCCTTGAGGTGAATTTCATCCTGGTTGTAGGCATTCAACCCATCAAAGATAAGTTGCCACACCTCACCTCCTTCTCGGAGCTACTGGAGTGCTTGCTTCAATTTGGCCTTGGTGACTTGAATATGCTTTTCATTCACTTCTTTCTGTGATCCCACTTGGTCCCTGTAATAATTTTTAACTTTCTCAAACTTAAGGGCTTCACTATTCCAAGCGGCGATTTCAATGGCTAATTTCTGTCACAAAGCACAAATCTCCTCCATAGACAAATTCCAATTTTTAATGGCCAACCTCCTCACATTAGCGTTCACCCTAGCTAGCTCTTCCTACTGTTGGTGGATAAAGCTTTTCATGTGCTAATTTTCATCACCAACATTGCGTAGGCGATGAACTTCCACGGTCAACCTGACATTCTCCTAGTGAACCTCTATCAAGTCCTTGTTTAGATGATATGCACGAACGTCTACCAAGGACTTATCAAAGATCATTGACTCTTGCACATCCTCAACTATCTGGAGTTTGACTTGAAGATGTTGAAAAGCTTCATCTCTGGTGAGTTCACGGTTGAGAAGAGCTAGATCAGCAAGCTGGGCCTTTAATTGGGCAACTTCTGTTGCCAAGCGTTGACAATTGGCTTGAGTAACTTCAAGTTTCCCTTCCAAGATGAGGCTCCTACCCCTTGCCGAGAGCAGCTCTAACTGGGTTGTAGTGATGTTATCCGGAAGATCAAAGACATCCAGAAGCAATTGCCCAATTCCCACTAATCAATCTAATAGTTCTTCATGTTGGGTTGCATCGATCCTACTATGTGAAGTCTTGATGAATGCCTATATATCCTCAAGTCCATGTACATCTAGTACAGGTGTCGCCGGTCCATTGAGGATCGTAGCAATTGTGTCAGCAACCACTTCAACCACAATCTCTTGTCCCTGGTGCTGCATCACCAAGACTATCGCCCCCTCTCCATCCTCCAAGCGTACTAAAAAAGTAGCTACATTTTTTGAAATTTTAGGAAATAACTATTGGGTGGATACCATTACTTCTCAGACACTAGGATCAGTTCTTGCGGGTACTTATGTTTGAGCGACAGAGAACATTGGCCTTGCTCCTTCTAGCAGCCTTACTGATCGAGCCACTTGCTCTAGGTGGCTCATTGTAGGACAATAGACTGAAGGGTCTTCTCCTCCACTGATCCCTCTAGATTGCTCTTGTTGGCTCAAGAGCAATTGTCAAATTTCACGTATATGTTCTGTGATGGTTTGCACACCTGACCTCGTTGTTTGCACAGGTGGTGGAGGTGGTTGTTGCTCTTTCTTAATTTGTGTGATGGTCAAAGTCCTGTCTTTCATCATTTCTCGCCATGAGGCAATCGGAGCATGCTGAAGTGTATCATTGGCATATCGTGCTATCTCTGCCCATTTGCATAATTTCCTGATTAAGTAGGGAAAGGGTAGAGCCCGCCTTCCATGTTCGCTTTTCGCGAATCTTTTCTCTATCTCTAAAAACAACAATTGTGGAAGGCTCATTGGGAATTTTCCACTTAGAGCGGCACACACATGAGTGGAGAAGGCAGTGATCTTGCTGGGATTCACCGTTGGGTTCAGGTGGTAAGACGCAATCTTTGAATATACCCTCTCCACCGTGGTGAAAGTACCGAACTCTTTGCGATCCAAGCCATAGCACCACCTGATCCACTCCCCTTTTACCTTGGGATCTACTTGCTTAGGGATCTCTACCACGTCAGCTCTGGTCTCAGGAAACCCCAGAGCTTGTGTGATCGCTTTTGTAGAGTAAGAGACATAGATGTCCTTGATTCTTACTCTGGACCCTAGCTGCCAATTTGTCCAAAAGAGATAAGTCTCTCCTAAATACCATTCACCACTAGATGTGATGATTGGCCACATAGGAGAGTTTTGCAATTGGAGCTTCCCCTCTTTTGGTGCATTCTTAAGGAATGGTCTAAAGTTTAACTCTTGCAAGACCATTCGTTGCACCTCCCTTGGCTTGATAGTGTCAAGACATGCCTGGGTCAAGGTGACCTCAAGCCGTGGCATTATTGCTGGAGTCTCATCCCCTTACGATTGTTCACTGGGGATCTCCTCTTCTAGAATCTGATGAACAGATTCCACATCAGGCCCTTCGTGGAGGGGGCAAGTTGCATGGGAGCCCTCCACATGCTCTGGGTGCTGCACACCTTGTCCTCTTCCCATTGATGGCCACTTGTCCCTTAGTTGTGACAATCCTTCTCCCCTTAGATGCCTTGGTTTCAGTGCCATCTGCAATCAAACATAACCACTAATTAATATTGTGCATACGTTGCTCAAAATGGTCATCATAACCTTCTCGGTTTAACTAAGTTATGGCGTTGGCACGTGCATCCCATTAAATTTCCTAGAGTATTAGTTGATGGGTTAGAACCAAAAATAATAAGACATGAGTTGGAGGTTAAACTATTGTTTTGTTCCTTCCCTTAAGAGGTGTTAAGTCTTTATTTATTGTAAGNGGGTATATATAGAGTTTTGGTGCTGTGCAATGGGGATATACACAGGGGACTATGTATATGGGGCCCCATTGACGCAGGGGGTTGCGCGCATTGACTAGCGTTAACTAGCCCAAGAAAAGCCCCAAAAATGGATTTAAAATGCCAAATTGGGGCGGTTGAAGAGCTTGAGAGACCGGGAACTCGGCTGAGAGAAAGAGAAGGTAGGTGGGATGAAAAAAGGGAGTCAAAAAGTAGGAGAATGTTGTGAGAAAGAACTCCATAGAGAAGAAATCGAGCGATGGGTATCATGAAAATGATCAACCAATAGAATCAAGAGGATGGGAGACTAACAAATGGGACTAGGGATATGCAACTAGGTCCTCCCCATAGTAGGTAGTAGCCTTAGTAGCCCTTGCATATCGTCAACACTAGAGTCCGTGGACCCCAGAGTCAAGGAATGGTAATTGCAAGTTAATACTCTCATCCATGAGAACCTTCCTAAGCATTAGGAGTTCACGAAAAGCATGAAAAACTATTAAAACATAAGACGGGAAGTGAGGCGAGTCATGGAGAGAAATGGATGAAGAGAGAGGAGTGAGAGTTAGGATTCCGATTATCAGTCACATGAAACCTCGTGTGAAGTTGTGGTTAAGTGACCTGGTAGGACCTTTCCCAAGTTCAAACCCAAAACCAACCACATACAGTAACATCGCAGCAACAATTGAAGGCCCATCCATCCACAAGAGTACAAGAATGCATCCACAGAGGACCACCACTCCAACATGGATGAGAGGAAGGAAGTGAAATAGGACTAAGTTAGAGGGGATAAAGCAATTCCCATAACTAGTGCTTACAGCCTGTGAGAGGCAGTCTAAGGGGTGTGCCTTGAATTCCCACATAGTGATGATTTTATTAGTATTATTATATATATATATTTGATGTTGTGGAAACCACACCATAGAAAGACCCATGCTTGGTTGCATGCATTCGTCCAAGGAGTGTGCTTTGAATCCTCATGTCTTTTTTTCTTTTTTTTGGTGTTTTTGTAATGAGGACCACACCATGCAAGGTCAAATGGCCAAGGAGCTTCCTTGTGGAAAAGAACTTGGAGTGGTAAGAAACCCATGAGGACACTCCCGCAACCCAGGGGACAGAAAGGCACGACAAATGATGCGTTCCCCTTGAATTCACACACGATTCAAACCATTGGGTCATCCCCGAGTCTGGGAACTGCACAAGTCACACATTAATTAAAATGTTTTTAAGTGAAGGGGATTTGCATGTGTCCAAAGGGAGGAAAACCATGGAGGGGATGAATGGGTGGATGATGTGGACTCACTGTTGATTTTATGAGATGAAAGTAGACATAATTTCCAAGAACAACAATGCGAAGGCAGAAGCCAGATCAAATAGGTGGACCACTTCACATGACCCATCGCAACGAAAACCAACCGCACCATACATCGGATGACAATAAGACAATTTATTAGCAACCAACTATAACATAAACACACACACACATAAATAAGCAACAAAGAAATAGAAAAGTAATTAAAGAAAGAAAAATTTAGTAAGAATTAAAAAATGTACAAATGATGTTGAAAAATAAAAAGGTGTAAAACAAAAAGTTCCAAAAACAATGAGGAGCTTAGTAGAATGGATCAGCATGGAGGACAGTCTCCCCCACGACTAAACTGGAAGGAGGAGACTCAAAAAATGGAATGGGGCTATCCCTGTGATGATGAGGTGGTAGCACTAGTTTGATGGAGTTCACAGAAAGGTTTTAATTGTTTTCGATTGACCCACTGGGTTCTCGTGGGGTCCTCAAGTTTGTGTATAAGAAAGGCCCTAGATGGGAAGGTTTTGGAGACAATGTAAGGTCCTTCTCACAGTGTTTGAAACTTCGTCAGTTGCGATACATGTGTGGGGTTCTAGTAAAGTACCTTATCTCCACATCTAAATGTTACCTTCTGAATCCTTAGATCATGTCATTTTTTATTGTAGGCCTTGTGTATCTCATTTGATGACAAGGCCACCAGTCGATTCTCATCGAGCAAATTTAGGTTGACAAGTCATTCATGTTATGCTAGTGGTAGGTCAAGACCCAAGTCACAAGCTGTAGATAGTGTCTAGAGTTCTACCTGGATTGGAAGTTTCAGTAGCTTACTGTACACTAACTCATAGGGAGAGTAACCTATAGGAAGTTTCCAAGTGGAGCAATAGGCCCAGAGGGCATCATTACGTTTGGTGCTCCAATTCCTCCTATATTTACTGATGGTTCGAGTGAGGATTTTGGTGATCTCCCAATTGATGACTTCAACCTACCTGTTGGCTTCAAGGTGATAAGGTGTTGTAAATTTATGGGTAACCCCCAAGCATTGCATGAGTTTACGAAAGGTGATGCGCATGAAATGCGTTCCATTATCTGAGATGGGTGCATGTGGCACTCCAAACCTATTTACGATTTGTTGTTAGACAAATTGAGTGGCGGTCTTTGAGGAACAATCAATGACGGTTGTCGCTTCCACCCACTTTGTGCAGCAGTCCACAGCAACGATGATGTACACCTTCCCATTGGACAGGGGTGTGATGGGACCCATG
Organism: Gnetum montanum; assembly: GCA_015680685.1. NCBI lineage: Eukaryota > Viridiplantae > Streptophyta > Gnetopsida > Gnetales > Gnetaceae > Gnetum > Gnetum montanum. The sequence continues at coordinate 130,237 of MNCI01000003.1, forward strand.
AAGTCAATCCCCCAGATGTCAAAGAGCTCCAATGGTTGGATCCACTGTTGAGGTCCCACCGTTCGTGTAGTCATCCCACCATTTCTCTGGCATCGTTCATAAGAGCAAGTGAACCATTTTTCATCCCTAAAAATTGTAGGCCAATAATATCCTGCAAGCAAGATTTTAATGGCTATCCGTTGTCCAACATAGTGGCCCCCAAAAGGACCCTCATGAGCATCTTAGAGGATTCACAGTGTATTAGCATTAGGGATACACAATCGAACTAGGCCATCTGCGCACACCTTATAAAGGTGGCCATTGATTTCCATGAAGTGCTTGGCCTTATGGAGAAACTGTTATTTCTGCTGATGGTCCCACTCCTTTGGCAATTCCTGGGTTGTGAGATAAGTAAGGATGTGGCTAAACCAAATTGATTCTTTGGGCACCTGCACCTCGATCGCTCCCACAAAGAGGAGTTCATCTAAAAATTGGTCAGAGAGTGGCTCCTCCTCTTTTGCGTTATCCCGTCGCAACTGAGACAAGTGGTTAGCGACCACATTCTCGATTTCCTTCTGGTCTACCATAGTGAGGTCAAATTCCTAGAGAATCACTAGCCACCGTATGATACGGGACCTCACTGTTGGTTTGTTCATCAGGAACGAAATGGCACTATGGTTGGTATGCACGAACACCTTGTACCCGAGCACATAGTATCACAATTTTTCCAAGGTGAACACCACCGCCATCAACTCTTTTTCAGTGGTGGTGTAGTTAAGCTAAGCACCCACAATGCTATGGCTTGCACAGTGAATATAGTATGGGCATTTCTGGTTGTCCCACTATGTAAGCACGGATCCTAATGCATAGTTGGATGCATCCATCATGATGTGGAAGGGTCTGGACCAATTAGGTGTCCGTAGAACTGGAGTCTCTATGAGTTTCTATTTAAGTGTTTGGAATGCAGATTCACATTCCCTGGTCCAGATGAACAGAGAATCTTTCTTCGTGAGTTCCACCAACGGCTTGGCGATCTTCAAAAAATTTTCAATGAAGTGTCGATAGTAACCAGTGTAGCCAAGGAATGACTGAACATCTTTTATAGTGCTTGGTTTCCTGGTGATTCCTTAGATGACCCTAATTTTTTTAGGATCCATGCTAATCCCTGTTTGTAAAATTTGGTGCCCTAGCACAATGTCCTCTTGGACCATTAAGTGGCTTTTCTACCAGTTGAGTTGTAGATTAGTTTCCATACATCTTTTCAGAACTTGCTCAAGGCGGTCCAAGGCTTGATCAAACATGGCTCCATAGATAGGGAATTCACCAATGAAGACTTCTACCCCATTGTCAATTTGCTGTTGGAAGATGTTGAGGACAAGGTGTTGGAAAGTGGCAAGCACATTACACAGGCCAAAGGGCATATTTTTATATGTGAAAGTCCCTCAAGGACTTTTGAAGGTTGTCTTGGCCTGGTCTTCTAGCGTAATTTGGATTTGATTATAGCCGCTATAACCATCCAAAAAGCTATAATAATGATTCCCTGCAATGGTATCCAACACTTGGTTCACAAATGGAAGCGGGAAGTGATCTTTGAAGGTAGCCATATTGAGTAATCAGAAATCTATACAAACCCTTCATTTTTCATCCTTCTTTGGCACAATAACGAGTGGGCTAACCCATTCACTATCGGCAATAGAGTAGATGAACCCCGCTTTCAGCAATTGCCCGATTTCATCTTTGATGACTTGCTTCAATTTGGGGTTCAATCACCTTTGTGGTTATCATCGTGGCTTCATGGAGGGGTCAATATAAATCCAATGTTGGCAAACCCTAGGATCAACTCCTATTAATTCAAGATATGACCATGCAAAAGAAGCATCTCATTTGTTTACCACCTTCAACAACTTCCTCTTTTGTTTAGGAGCAAGGGTGGCATTGATGATCACCAGTTTTCCATTCTGTAAAAATGCATATTCTAAGTGGGCCAGTGAGGGTTTGAGTTCCAAGGGCTCTTGTTTAAAACTTTCATGGATTTGCAACTTTCCCCAATCATCACGATCATTAACAGTGGATACTTGTTGATGAACCTCTTCCAAATCATCCATGCTTTCTACGTAGGTGCATACAAGCCCCTTAGATGGTTCCATGCATAAAGTGCTACTAGCAAGATTAGTAGTCAGCCACGAGGTGCCTTCTTGATTTGTGGCTACTGTACAAGCATTGTTGAACTTACGATTCCTCGGTACACAGACTGCATGCTTGAATAGATTTCCACTTAGCGGATCATAGCTACTACACACAGTTACACTCAAAGTCACTACACGTGATGCATGGAACACGCTTCTTCTTGATCTTCCCAAAAGGATTTTCCTTTGAAATTTCAAGGGAAAGATTACGGAGCCCCAATCTTACATCCATCGTGCTCAGCCAGGCTCTTCCCATTATGATGGGGAAGTTTCCCTTGCAATTCTCAACACAGATGATGAGAAAGTCAATAGGATAGGACCACCTACAAACAGTGGTCATAATGTCTTCCACCAATCCCAAGGGAACAGTAATGGATTGGTCTGCTAGGTCGAGCTAAATGTTGCTCTTCTTCAACGGGGGTAGGTTCCAAGTCTTGTACATGTCATGTGAAATCAAGTTGACTCCCAATCCCGAATCTAGAAGAGCTTTACATGGCTCGTTTCCTACCACCTGAAGATAGATGAGGGGACTTCCTAGATCAGTCAATGACCTACCTTTATCCAGTCGATCACATCATGTGTAAGCATGACTGTTTGTACGTTTGAGGGCGTTTGGTTTGAAGGTTGCTCAAAGGGTGGAACAGTGGATGTGGTTTGAGGTTCAGAGGCACTAGACACAGGTGTGTGTGTGTGTGAGGGTATGTTTAGGTTATTAGGCTAGAAAAAGGGACATTTCCATGGCTTGGCTTCCGGTCCACTCAGCTAAGGAGTTGGTTGTAGATTGATAGCCCTTATAGCATTACATTGTTGTGGTTGTGGTGGTATTTTCCCCTACATAGGTGGAGCAGGTGGTAGCTGAGTGGAGTGCTACTGAGTAGGGATGGTAGGAGATGGTGATGGAGGATAGTAGAGGTATGGGCTCTCCCTCCTAGGTGATGGATAGTGTGGTCAGAAATATTCCAGGGGGTGGTAATAATTTTGAAAGGTCACATGACTAAAAGAGTCCCGCAAGGAGACTAGTTGCTGAACATAGTACCCATATGGATCAGGCTGTTGGTAAGGGTACTACTGCCTTGGAGGTGGCATCCCCCATGCTTTTGGGTGCTGCCATTGCTAAAAGTATTCCTAAGGTTGCGACGGTGCTCCACTTGGATAATATCCTTGTTGCTGGTGCAACTGCCTGGGATTGCCTTGTGGGTAAGGCAACCTTCAAGGTGTTTGCCTCTTTGCCAAGTGTGGATTCAGCACATACACCCCAGACTCTTATAGATGTGACACCATGGGACAACACCCCTTAGGGTGATCATATTGTCATATGTCACATTTGTCATCTCCTTCTGTATCAGAGTCTACAACTTGTTCTACTATAGAAACTTTTCCCTTACCTTTATGGTGGGCCGGTTCAACTTCCTTCCTCCTATGTCGATCACGATCATTACCTTACTCTCTAGACTCCTCTATGATTTTCAGAACACTTTGAAATTTTTCGTCCAAATAGTCCCACGTCTTGTTAACTTTTATCGATATTTCAGAAGCAAATTTTTGTAGGGCCAAGGTTTTACGGTTCACTGCTGCATCCAGTGGTGATTCCTCCTCATCCTCACAAAATCGAACTTCCCTTTTTCTGATGGAGGAATCTTGATTAAACTCTTCTACACTCTTCTTCTTCCTAAGTTCCCCCTCTTCTTTAGCCACTTACTCAATTAAGCGCTACAATTGGTAAGCTCTTAGTTCTGATAGTCATCCTTGGGCGTACATGCCAAGGGTCTTTCTAGTTTTAAAGTGGAGCCCATCAATGATATGGCGAAGTTGTGCCTGCTGAGAGTAGCCATGACTGGGGCATCGATATAACAATGACTAGTATCTGCTCATGGCTATATCCAAGGGTTCATTGCCACCTTGCTTCCACCCTTGGATTTGATGTCTCAGGTTTGCCACTATGGAGTAGGTTTGATACTTGTCGTTGAAGATTTCCAGCATCGTACTCCATCTCCTGATTGATTCCGGCTCCAAAGATCGGTACCAGCTTTTTGATTCCTTGATGAGTGTGTGAGGGAATAGCTTAAGTTTTTTCCAATCATTATCGATGTTCTACAGGGTGCAAGAATCATGAAACGCTTGCAAGTGAGTTTGTGAATCACAATTATATCCCCCTTCAAATTTGGGGATGTTATTCATGTCAATGCACTTGATCCGACTATCTTTCAAGTGTCTACTGGGTATTTGGACTGCCTCCGTGATATGGAGCATGCTTCGAGTAGCCAACAATGGTTCATCTAAGTCATAGTCCTGCTGAAAACCACGATGTTTGTGACAAGTTCAGTTGCCTCTCCTTTCTTGACGGTGAGGCTCATGTGATTGGTCACACACTCTCTCACATTGTTCCCTTCAGTCCTTATGACCATCATCACCTCACTCCTTTCTACCACAGTCCCGATTGGAGTCGAAACTGGATGAAGGTAGAGGGGAGCGAGAGGATGGAGAAGAGGAAGAAGAATCACCACCGCCCCAACGTCAATGTCCCCCTCTACTCTGATGATGGCCTCGATCTTCATGCCCATATCTACTTGTGCCCTGACCTCTCCTGTGTGACCCTCCATCCTACTAGGGGTCTCGATCACTTGATTCCTTGTTTTGAACGATGGACTGAATGATTTCATGTCCCAGAAGAAGTTCACCTAAATGGGAATCATGAAAGATAGGTTCCCCATCATCCTGTAGTCCTTTCAAGAATAAGGGGTTACTAAACTATTTCCCCTTCATGTGTTCATACCGTTCTACCTACTACTAGTCCCATACACATTGGGCTTCAGTTGGACAATAGTCTCCGTAGTCATGGTCCTCCATGACGTACTCCACACCATGGTCCTGAATGCCTAGTCTAGCTAGATTATGAAACAGCATTCCAGGAGTCAATCAGTCAGGCAGTAGTATGATGTTGCTTTCCATGTCTTGCCAACACAGATGCTCATCCTGATGTAGCATAAAGGTGAATTCAGGGACATATTCATTTGGATGCGTGTATACCACCCGATATTCTTGGGGCACCAATGCATTGGATTCATCTCGCCTATGAGAAGAAGACATGTTGGATGTTAGATAATCCACTAATTGGTGTACCTTACTTTTTACTTAGGCTGCCTAGCGTGCATAGATTTTACTATTCTGGGTCCATTCCAACGACGTGAATGATAATTTTGCTAGGGTTAGATGGCGCATGTAAGACTAAGAGTCCCCAAAAATGGCGCCAATGGTCAGCAATGAGGTACCCCTACATCCAACCATGAGAATCACAAGTGTGCACACGCGACTCAGTTGAATTCCATAGACTACAAGCACTTTGCATACACCAATACCCTAACCAGCAAAACCTTGTGTTAGAACGATCGTTGTCTTCCCAACCTCACTTGTGATGTGTCTAATTGCAATCATTAAGTGAGATTGAGGCAAATGATTTTTATGGCTTTTTTACTTATCTTCTAGGGTCTAATTCTTAGAATGAAATGTAAGAAATGGGATATTACATAATCTATAATTATCCTAATCTATCTCTTAACTCGTCCTAGCATAAGTATCTAATCCCATCTTCCGTGCACATCCTGAGCATCCCCTAACCACTACTGGGCTACTAGACGTTAAGCATCACTGGGTTGCCAAGTGTTGGGTTTATGTTTGAGATGGTCGTACTTATGGTTTTTACAAGCTATAAAAGAGTGATAACGATTAAAGTAATAACAATGAAAACTTAAGGTATTATTAAGGCATAAAAATATTAAACTATTGAATGCTCAAATGACTAAGTCCAATTGCTGCAAGGAATGCTTGAAAAGCTCGTCTTTATTGCCATTCACACCAATGAGCTCAGGTACATTAGTGCTCAAATAAAGACCTAGACACCTTTCTCACACGTCTTCGAGCACTTGGAAAATATTCTAACTCTCGTAGAGACACACTACAAGAGCTTTGCTAAAACTGCCAAAAAGGCACCTAAGTGTGGTAAAAGCACACTTATTTATAGGCTAGAACAGGCTCCACATAAATGGGGCCATGTAGACGCATGGACAAATGCGTCAACAGGGCCACATCGACATGGCCGCGTATACGGGGCCCCGTATACGTGTCCTAGTTAACGGATCGACTGTTTAGCACTTCATTAGCAACTAATTAAAATACACAAGCACGACCCCTTTGAACATACGTGTGACACTTGGTAGCTTAGAAATGGTTAGCATTTAATAACCTAGTAGTGTTTATACAAAGTTTAGGATGTGTTTGGAAAGTGAGGATGGTTACTTCTGTTAGGCTAGATTAGACAATAGTTCACTTAGCATTTAATTACTCTCACTTTAATTATATTTTTAGGTGATCAAATTGATAAAACATAAAATGATAAAAATATTATGCCTCAGTGATGAGCGGTAAGGTACCCCTACGCTCAACCATACAAATATGAGCATTTCACACACGATCCAGTCGAAATCCAAGAACTAAGTGTCTATGCACCTTTGTGGAACAATAATCGGTTGGTTAATTGTTGTCTTCCCAAACTTACTTGTATGTCATGGTTGTATGGTTAAGTAAGCTTCAGGCATATGATTTTTATGGCTTTTATGTGTTTTATATCCTACGCTAGTAAGGAGGGGGAGAGAGATAACTAAGTAACTAATCTAATTTAACTACTAATTAACTAAGTTCTAATTACTCCTAACGCCAGTATCCATTCCCACTTACCATACACATCCTGAACCAGTGCAATGTTACTGGGATTACCAAACCCTAATCGTCATTGGGTTACCAAGCGCTACACGTATGCTCGAAGTGGTCGTACTAAGTGTATTTAACTAAGAGAGTTGAAGGGTGAGAGAAATCATTAATCAACTAGGAAAGAATTAAATAATAATTAATGTTGATTAATCTATTCTATATGTTGCAAGGTTTATCATAAAGTTTGTCTTTATTGTCGTACACAAAGTGTGCTCAGGTCCACAATGCTTGAATAAAGATCCATTCACTCTATGACTCCTATTGTGGGCACGTAGAAATAATTCTAACTTTGAAGGGAAAAAATGGCAAGAGTTTGGCTAAGGGACTAACTATCTACTATGGAAATCAAGGATGCCGCCTCTTATTTATAGGCAAGGAGACAGGCCCTGATATTGGGTATCTGACATTGCATGGTTGGACCCGATATCGCAGACGCAATATCACAGTTCATTGCTCAATCACACTTAACCATACACTTATGCTTCACAAGTGAAACTGGGAAGACAACGAACAAACAACACGAACTCATCATTTAGCTCTAGTGTACTTGGTAATTAAAGTCTGTAGAATTGAACCAAATCACATGTGAACACCTATGATTTGTATGATTGTGCATAGGGGTACCTTGCCACTCATCAGTTACTATCAAGATGCTAAAAGCAACACTATATTCTAGGGAAAGGCATTTACTAGCTTTGATGTCATTATCTCTATGGGTGAGAGGTTATTAAAATTTTTAGCATTATGACAATTAATAAGAAACATTAGCCATGTGGCTCTTGGTTGTTATGTTAGTCAACTAATAGAATGATTGAGACAATCAACTAACAAAACCACTGGGATCCAGGTGGCCAATGTTACTTTTTAGTCATTCATAATGCCAAAACTTTTAATAGCCTCTCAATCATACATATGATACCTAAGCTAGTAGTAACAATTATTTTTGTTTGAGTTTCATTTTATGCCTTCACTTAATTTGACAACTCCAATATATCAAAATCTTAATGAGTAGGAACTAAGATCATGACTTCAAACTTTATGATAATTATACTTTGTAATCTTTCTACCATTGTGAGTATCATGATTCTTACTTAACTAACTACATACAAATCCTCTTACGAGGAACAAAGTCATGTTGATTTGATTCATAATTTAGTACTCCTCATAAGTATGTATAGATAGTCTCAAAAAAATACTATTTATGATTCTGGTAAATCATAACATCATTTTTGGGCTTGCTATGACTTTAGATTAAGCTATACTTGGCTTATGAGAAATTCTTGTTTTTCATTGATGCTATTCTTCCTCTAGAAATACAACTTCTTTTACATCATGGGCTCATCGCATACATACAATGCTATAGACTCCTTTAGAGATCCTTAGCCTTACATGGGTTGGGATACTATAGACTCCTTTAGAGATCCACCACTAAGTTGATTTAGTTGTTTTATAACAACTAATATACTACTACTTCAATATAAACTATCCTTCTCACCTTATGTAGCCTTCTCAGCTACTTCTTTCATGACACCTTGATTTGGCTCATTATGCTAAATTTCTTGAGTTTATGATGCACTAGTCTATCTTTTGATGTTGGGGAATATCTAAGACTTTGTCTTCTTCTACTCCTTCTCATACCTATGAATTAGAGCTTTCTTCATTCATACTTTTACAATTCACCACCTTTATATCCTTTTGGCTTACAAACTTTTTCTAGTTATTGTTCTATCACTTTTTTTTTATTGATTTACATGATTTTCTATCTCATGTTCATGCTTACAAAGTAAGGACCTGGGTTCCTTTATACTCTGTGAATGATTATGTCTCTTGATGAATTATCATAACCTTTCATAACTACTAATAGTTTAAGTTAAGAAACTAATGATTGTATCTTAACTTTAGAAAATATATTCTAACCCTCTCCTTCAAGCATTATTTTTTTTAACTTACTCTTTCATGTTTACAAATTCAATAGTGGTTTAATATCTTTTTACTTTAGCACATTTTATACTTAATAAGTTCTTTCTCCCTTTCACTAATGAATTTTTTGTATCTTAACTTTAGAGAATATAATCTAACCCTCTCCTTCAAGCATTAGTTTGTTAACTTACTGTTTCATGTTAACAAATTTAATAGTGGTTTAATATCTTTTTACTTTAGTACATTTTATACTTAATAAGTTCTTTCTCCCTTTCACTCATGAATTTGGAAACATGATGATAATCTTTTCTGTAATATTTTATTACATATGATTATTCTTTCTTGCCTTCAATTTGCAATACTAGTTACAATTTTTCGTTTTCCCTTTCCATTGAATGTAATGATAATCTTTTCTATAATATTTTCTTGGATATGATTATCATTTTTTACATTTAATTTGTAATAACAATTACAATTTTTATTCTTCCTTTTCATTTGTGATACATTCAATGTATTCTATATTTCTTTACTATGTGAAATGAGATTTGAGTGATGTTGTCATCTAAGTTTTCTAGGTCTAGCAAGGATCTTATTTCAAAGTCATATCATATCACATTTCAATTCTAATAGCTAGGAGTTTTCTTGATATACTCTACTTATCTCCTTTCCTTATAATGTATTGGAAAATTCCCCATTCTTTCTTGAGCTTAGTTATCCTTCTTTGTTATGCGATGTTTATGGGACCAACATTTTGTCAAGATTATCATATGGTGGGACCTATGCTTCTTCATTATAGATCACATGATTCTAAAACTATAGCTATTTTTTCTTATACTTGTAATGGTGGCTCCTGGTTAAAAAAGTCTTTTCCTTAGAAATTATGCCAAAATTTGGTGCAAAATGGAATCATGATTGACATCATTTCTAATTTCATAAACCTTAGAATATTGGGGTAATTTTTCATATTTTATTCTCATTTTAGTAATTAATCATGGTTTAACCTCTTTAGCTTGCTACTTTCCACTATTTACTAGACATGTGCTATCAGCTTTTTTATTTTTAAATGAAAAATTGTTGGCAAACAAATTCTTCCTTGGTGTTTTACTAGGTTTGTTGATTGATTCTTCTTCTTACAATTTGGAATGGTTGCAACTCCTTTCTTAACTCATGTCTCATCAAGTAAGAAAAGGGCGCAAATTGGTATCTTGTGATGCAAGACATAATTTTAAGTTCTTACACACTCCATTAGTATTTTATTCATCCATGTTCTTTTTTCTTAACTAATCCTTCTTCTAATATCTTATAATTATCTTAATCTTGTACTAAATTATGGTTACCACTATAATTTTCTCATGGTTCTTTTCTTGAAACGTTGCCTTCTTTTTGTTTTATCCTTTCAAGTTTGATCCATAATGATACTTCAAAGGACCTCCAGAATTATCTAAAACCATCTTTCAATATTTTTGTTCAAATTGACTTTCAATTTTTATTTTTATTTTGTTTCTTTTGACCTTTTTGGTGTGTCAAAACCTTAAAAATGGAGAAATTGTTTTTATGTGTCTTTGAGATATGTATAGGTCCAAGAAATATGAACTTTCCATATCAAAGAAACCAAGAAATGGAAAATAATCGACAATACATTATGCCAAATTTTGAAAGAAAATGCAAGAAACTAAAGAAGATCATGAGAACAGGCAACGTCTCAACTCAAGTGGAGACTTCTCACAACTTGTCAAGACGCCTCAAGGTGATATGAGATGTCTTTGTCAAGATCTCAAATCTCAAGCAAGGCATCTTGCCAAAATAAGAGATGTCTCACATCTTACTAAGATGTCCCAAGCCAGGCCAAAATGTTTCATAGTTCAAGGAGATGTCTTAGCAATGTCCAAGACATCTTGGAACTAGATAAGACATCTCTTCTACAAGCTACCTGATGAGTGGAGAGGTACCCCTACACTCAACCATACAAATACGAGTGTTACACGCGCGATCCGGTCGAACTCCGCAGACTAAGTGCCTATACGCCTCATGGAACACTTAAGGTTAATCATTCGTTGTCTTCCCAAACTTACTTATATTTGTCATGGTTGTATGGTTAAGTAAGTCTGAGGTATATGATTTTTATGTCTTTTATATTTTATCACCTATGCTAATGAGGTGAAGGGTGAAGAGACTAATTAACTAACTTTAACTAACTAGCTAAGCCTTAATTAACCTAGCATCAGCATCCATTCCCACTTACCGTTCACACCCTGAACCAATGCAACCTTGGTTACCAAACGTTATTCGTTACTGGGATCACCAAGCGTAACGCACGTGCTCGAATCGGTCGTACTAAATGCACTTAACTATGGGATAAACAATAAATAATAGTAAATAAAGTCCTATCTAGCTTAGTTCATGCACTACAAGGTTTATCCAAGAAGTTCATCTTTATTTCTATACACCAACTTGTGTTCAAGTACAATATTTGCTCGAATAAAGATCCGTTCACTTTGAAGCTCCTACTGTGGGCACATGGAAATTATTCTATCTCTGGAGAGGTAAAACTGCCAGAGTTTCGCTACGGTCTAAGCCTAGAGTGAGAAACAAGGGAGATACGCCTCTTATTTATAGATTTGGTGATGCACTACGATATCGCGTACGCGATATCGCAGGGAAAGACGTGATATCACAAGGGATGCAATATCGCAGGGAATGCGATATCGCAGCGGACACGATATCGCATTCCATCATACCCCCATGACTAAATAAAAACTCATCCTCAAGTTCCTTACAAAATACTGGGATGATATGGAATTATTGAATCAAATGGAACTAATGGTGAATGGGATGATATGTGAATGGATCATCATTACAAGACAAGACAAAACTAGTGTTCAAGAGAACAAGAGTGAACACTTTATACATTTGACCTCAGGCCTCATTTGGCAGCTGAGAAAGAGAGAGAGAAGAAGAAGAATTTTTGCTGCTGCCAACGCCAAGATTAAGCCTTTCGTTGTCTATCCATAAGCGCGCCATCCATCTCGTTCTTTGCATAGCTGCTTCAGCGCCGATCCATTCCAAGTGTTTCCTCCAAATCCAATCCATTGTTGTATGATCATCATCTGCACACACAACATAGTCTTTATATTAGCAAGGGTAAATGAATCATAATGCAATTGATACCTTGCTTTGGTGAAAGGTCCATTAGCTGAGTTATGGTATGGCTAATATAGATCTAGAGATATCATAGTGGTGACTACCGAAGCTGTAGGGTGTACTGACTTAAATCGTCGGTGTAAGGCTGGAAGGGAAACAGATACTGAGAGATCGTTGGGCAGCCACAGTGGACCCTGCCTTCACTTGAGGGCAAGCTGGAAAAGGGAACGAAGGCAAAGTGCCTTGGATGGTCTGCACGTAAATCAACCAAGGACTTCCCCGAGCGTAAGCTACGGCTAGCACTAGGGTTATCGTAAACGGTATGTAGACGGAATGTAAACAACGATACGAAGTGTAAATAAGTGTACTAAGTTATGAATAAAGCATAAACAAAGTTATATTGTAAACAAAACATAAACTGAAGTAAATAATGTAAATGAGAGGCAATAATGAAACTGTATTGTATTGTTTTTGAAAAATGTGCACCGGTCAAAGCGTAGTTGCACAAGTGTGAATGGCAAGTCAAACGCCTAGCCCCGGAATGATATGATGCGATGATGTGAGAAGGACTTGAAAGCCAAAAATCGGATGTGCTGAGTGCCTAAGGATTGCGAGTTCTTTCCTCCTTCAGAATCGCCAATTTCTCCAATCTTTGCCTCTTCCAATCTTCTTCTCCTTTTTTGCTGCTTTTGCTTTGCTTCTCTTGCCTCCTCCTTCTTCTTGTTTTGTTGCTTGTCTTACTTCTTTGTGTAAATTGGTAGAGTATTTATAGGTTTGGGCTAGGGTTTTTGGTTAGGGTTAGCTTAGACCAGGTTCAATGCACCTATGCTGGGTAGTTGGATGTGTGTTGCCAATTGCACATTTTTTGACCAAGTTTACAACTTGTGGGGCATTTGAGCCCATAAAAAAAATACAAATACTTAGAAAAACAAGCCCTTCAGCAACACAATTTTTGAAAAATTTGGAGAGGTTAGGTGTAGCGGCGGATCCCTTGATTACAAATTATTATTTTTGGTTGGTCGGCTGGAACATTAGAATTCTCTAATGTTTGGTGAAGAAAAATTTGCAATCATCGGGAGGAGGAAAGTAGCCGGTGGTGGACAGCAATGAGACGTGTGGCAGCAGCGCAGGAGTGGCAGCATGGCAGAAAGCGCAGGAAGAGCTCTTCTTGTCAGCGATGGCAATGGACAATGGAGGGTTGGCAGCAATAGGAGCGACAACGGAGAAGGCAGAAACAGTAGCATGGCAGGCTCGGTAGGGGTGACGCAAGAGATAGAGGGCAAAGCGGCGGTGGCAGCGCTTCGGCAGGCACAACGAAGCGCAGTGCGGGAGCGGAGATGGAAATGTGGCGAGCACGGCAATGACATGGCGTAGAGTGGAGATGTGGCGGCATAGAAAATAGCAGCGGCAGCAAATAGAACGCGGCAGGCAGCAAATCAGACGTGGCAGGAGACAGCAGCAACGGGAGTGCGGAGGACGATGGCACGATGCGGTGGTAGGGACGTGGCGGGTGCGGCAGGTGAGGGCGGCGCAGCAAACGAGGACGGTGCAGCAGGTGAGGGTGGTGTAGCAGGTAAAAGAATACAGCAGCAGCGGCGGGAGTCAACGGCGCGGTAGAAACAGCGATCTACGTCTGGTCAAAAATTAGTGGTTTTTCATAGGGGTTAGGAGAAAATCAAAAAACTTTGGGTCCGGACCCCCATGACTAAGAGTGAACCTCCGGTAGCGATAGAATGAAGAAAGAATAAAGAACAAGAAAGATGGAGAAAAAGAGACAACTATAACGTCAATGAAATGGATGTCAAGATGGAAATGAATAAAACAGAGTGGATTGCAAAAATGTTAAGGGAAAGAATTTAACTGGTGCACCAAATAGGAATGTCAGTGAGTCCTCCCCAAAGTAGGCTCATGCCCTTAATGTCCTAAAAAACCCACATTCAAAGAGTCCGTAGGCTCTTGGAATGTCATTTGGAACAAGAGTTAAAGTCTTAACCGCAAGAATTTACCAAAAAGAAAACAATGCATCAACCAAAATATACACTAATGATACAACTGGCAATGAGGTGAACAATGGAGAGAAGGATGGAGAGAAGAGAATGGAATGGAATCCCAAGAACAAGATGGTGTACAGTCCCTTGTGTATTTCATGGTTAATGTGACTTAGCAGATCCCATTCCAAGTCTGGCCTCAAACAAACGACTTCCAGTGACTTCGCATTAATGCATTCGGCCAATCCATCCTATTGAAGTAACAAGAATGCCTTCACCCAAGAGCCACCACCATTCCGATGAAACGGAGGAGAGAATGGGAAGCGAGAAGGGCCTTAGTTAGAGGGAACATTTTTATTTTAGTTCCATAACCAGTTCTTGTAGCCCAAATGATTATTTCGTCTAAGGGGTATGCTTTGAATTCTCACTTTCTCTTTTTTTTTATGTGTTTATATGTGAGAACCACACCATGCAAATACTTTCTTATTTTTATGGGCTCAGCTTCCCGATGATTAAGTAACATCAAAACGGTAAGAAAACTCAAGAAGAAAACATCCAAGCACCTAAGAGAATGGCCAACACAAATGCATCAAGTTCCCTTGAAGTCACACCCTTTTCAATCATTGAGTTCTTCCTTAGTTTGAGAAATGCCTAGTCATCGATTCATTAATAGTTCTTATTTAGAAAGGGACAGTACATTTCCAAGCCAAGAGAGACCATAGAAATTTGTGGATGTATGGATGAAGTAAACTCATTGCATGTCATATCAAAAGAAACAAACCTTAGTATCAACATCATAACTTAAAGGTAAAAACCAAACATTAGCAATCAATATAAAAATATTTCATACCATCATTAAGAACACTTATTGATGACAACTTAACAAAATGGATAAGTCACACACACATACACATACACACATGAAATGAAAAAGTATGAACGATGTTGTAAAATAAAAACAAGAAAAGTTAAAGAAATTTGTAAAAAAAAAATGTGTAAAAACAAATCTAAAAAGAACTAAGGGCCTCAAATGATCAGCATAGGTGGCCATCTCCTCCATGACTGAATGGAAAGAGAGAGATCTAAAATAATGAACACTTATCCAACTTCTCCCGATTGATGTTTTCAGGTTAAGGGGTGGAAGTCGACGACGTTCATACTCCAATGTATCTATGCCTTCGTTGTGGGCGTGAGTTGTTCCCCCAGTTCTTTCCATGCATGTTGGTGGGTTGCTCTTTCGATTATCTATTAACCACAGGGTGTCCACTTGTTGTGTGGTTGCTACATACAGGCACCTTTGTATCAGAGTTTCTTGGGCACACCAGTTGCATGCAGGAGATGCTGAGCATTCCTCTATGTCATCACCCTCTGATTCACTGTATGTGATGCATGGAACTTTCTTCTTCGTGATCTTTCCATAAATGTTTACCTTAGATAGTTCCAAGGAAAGATCGTGGATTCCTTGGCATGCGTCTATTGTACTTCACCACGTGCTTCCCATTATAATTGGGAAGTCCCCTTTGTCATTGTTTACATGGATCACTAGGAAATCAACTAGGTATGACCAACCACACACAGTGGTAACAATGTCCTCCACCAATCCTAAGGGAATGGTGATGGAATGGTCAGCTAGCTCTAGTTGAATATTTCTCTTCTTAAGTGGAGGCAGGTTCCAGGCTTGATACATTTCTCATGAGATTAAGTTAACTCCAAAACCTGAGTCAAGAAGAGCCTTATGAGGTTCATTCCCAGTGACTTGGAGGTAGATTAATGGACTTCCAAGGTTAGAGAGTTTTCTAGGAAGGTGGCCTACCTTGATCCAGTCAATAACAGTATGTGTTAACATAACCGTATGCGTTGAGCTCCGTTGTTGGTTTGAAGGGAGCTCCGAAGCCTTATTTGTTGGAGGAGTGGTCACAGACTCAACTGCTTGTGGTTGTGAGAGCTTGTCTGGGCTTTTGGTTCTGAAGAAAGGTCTTCTCTTCTTACGGTTGTCAGAACTAGCAACGATTTGAAGGTTTACAGCTCTCATAGCATTACGTTGCTATGGTTGAGTGGGGAGTTCCCCTTGCATTGTTGGAGCAAGAGGTAGTGGAACTATTGGTGTACAAGAGTCGGATGGATTCAGAGGATGGTATGCATGTAGTGTGTCTCCCGGAGAAGAAGGAGTCCTTCTAAAATACTCCTGAACTTGGTAGTGACATTGTGGAGTTGCATGATCCATAGAGTCACTTTGAGAAACTGGTTGCTGCATGTAATAGCCATAAGGATCTGGTTGCCATTAAGGGTATTGTTACCTAGGTGGTGGCATCCCCCATGACTATGGGTGTTTCCACTACTGGTGTTGCCCAATAGGTTGTGGTAGGGTTCCACTTGGATAATACGTTAACAATTGGTGGAACTGCCTTGGGTTACCTTAGGGATAATGTAACCTTCGGGGTGCCTGCCATCTATTAAGTCTTTGGTTGAGTGCATACATCCCAGACTCTTGTAAATGTGAGATTATTGGGCAACATCCCTTAGGATGGTCATATTGGTAGATCTAGCATCCATCGTCATTGTCTGTATCTGAATCCACAACCTCATCAGTGATAGTCATTTTTCCCTTACCTTTGTCACATGCATGGCCTGAGTCTCTCCACTTTTTCTTGTCATGGTCACTACTTCATTCCTTAAACTCTTCTACGATTTTCAAAACAGTTTCAAATCTACTATCCAAGGAGTCCCACATTTGATCTACCTTAGCTGACACTTCCATTGTTAACTTTTGAAGCGGCAAGGTTTTTCTATTCACCAACTCTTCGAGTGGTGATTCATCCTCTTCATCACAGAATCTTACTCCCTTCTTTCGGAGGGAAGGATCGTGGTTATATTCTTCTGCGCTTTCTCTTTTCCATAGCTCCCCTCCTTCTTTAGCTACTTGCTCCAGCAATTGATGAATTTCATGGGATCTAAGTGCAGATAGTCTCCCTTGGGCATATGTCCCAAGGGTTCTCCTAGTTTCATGTCTTAGCCCATCTACGAGGTGGTGTAGTTGATCCCATTATGCGTAGCCATGGCCCGGGCAACGATGTAGCAAAGCATAATATCGGCCCATGGCAGCATCCAAGGGTTCATGATTACCCTGTTTCCATCCTTGGATCTACTTACGCAAATTGGACACTTTGGAGTATGTTTGATATTTATCGTTGAATAGTTCTAACATCGTACTCCACCTCCTAATGGTTTTCGATTCTAAGGATCGGTACCAACTCTCTGCTTCCTTTATGAGTGTCCTAGGAAAAAACTTTAACTTTTGCAACTCATTTTCTATGTTCTGCAAGGCACAGGCATCGTGGAATGCCTGTAAATGATTTTGCGGATTAGCGTTGTATCCCCCTTAGAATCGTGGGATATTATTCATATCTAATCTCTTGATCTGGCTATCTTTTTAATGCCTTGTAGGTATTCTAACTGCCTCCATAATATCTAGCATACTTCAGGTGGCAAGTAGGGGTTCGTCATGATCATCTCTCTCATGACGTCTATGATGCCTACATGTTTCCCTTCTTTCCCTTCTACCATGTCTAGACTCTCTAGACTGCCCTCTTCCTCGCTCTCGACTCTCTCGTCAAGGTTTCTCATTTTTCTTACCCTTATCCTCACTGTTATGCTCTTTGTGACTGCATCTTGATGTGGAAGGAGAGGGTGAATGATGTGATGAAGGGGAAGAAGAAGGAGAACCATCGTCATGATAATGTTTCTTACCTTCTCTTCAATGGCTACAGCTTCGATCATGATAACGATCAAAATGCCCATCCTTGTCATGTGTTTTTGTTCCCTCGGTGAATAGTTTGTGTTCATGGGGATTAGAACCAGGGTTGTGTATCGTGGAGCATAGGTTCTGATACCCCACCTCCTCACTATTGTTAGGAGGGGGAACATCATTTGATGGAGAACCTATTATAATTGGTTCACCATCTCTAATTTCTCTTAGGACATGCGGGACCCCTTTTCCCTTCAACAATGTATGGTGGCTCTTCTTCCTCGAGTCCCTTAAATGTTGTGCGGCTGTGAGATGGTAATCCCTAATGTCAAAATCACCTACAACGTATTCAAATTATAATTGTATCATCTCTATCTGTGCAAGAGCACGAAGAAGCATGTTAGGGACTGCATGATCTGGAGGTAACACCATGTTACCTTGCAAATCTCTCCAACGCAGTTGTTCATCCTGATGAAGGATAAAGGTAAAATC
>MNCI01000003.1:149047-168720 GCA_015680685.1 Gnetum montanum
TAAATAAAGTCCTATCTAGCTTAGTCCATGCACTGCAAGGTTTATCCAGGAAGTTCGTCTTTATTTCCGTACACAAACTTGTGTTCAGGTACAATATTTGCTCGAATAAAGATCCGTTCACTTTGGAGCTCCTATTATGGGCACATGGAAATTATTCTATCTTTAAAGAGGTAAAACTGTCAGAGTTTCGCTATGGTCTAGGCCTAGAGTGAGAAACAAGGAAGAGCCACCTCTTATTTATAGATTTGGCGGCGCACTGCGATATCGCGTACGTGATATCGCAGGGGAAGACGTGATATCGCAGGGGATGCAATATCACAGCGGACACAATATCACATCCCATCACTACCAAACATAGTGAGACATCCTAGGCCACAAGCAAGACATCTCAAGTTGATATTTCTAGATATTACAAGGAGTCCAACATGCAAATGGAGGAGAACAAACCTATAAAGAGATGGTAAACTCAAAAGCAAGATGAAAGACAAGTGAGTGCATTGCATACATCTTTTTGTTGGTCCTCATCTCCTCTATCTTTAGATGTGTTATGCAAGAACTATACATATCTTTGTGAAGTTAAGATCCTCAATTACATCTATCTTTTTTTGTATTTTGTGTTAAGCTAAAGGCAAGAAATTTGAGAGCTAGTTCAGTTCTCCTAGTCTCTCATTCCATTGTAACATTGCCTTGAGGGATTGAGTGTGTTTCTTGGGGGAAAGCATCCTTTATAAAGCTTGAGAGCATATAGAAACCCTAGGGGATTGGATGTGTTTCTTGAGAAAAAACATCATTTGTAAAGCTTGAAAGCTTGTAGAGGCCCTGAGGGGTTGGATGTATTTTTTGAGGGAAGAAAACCTTTGTAAAGATTAGAAGCTTGTGAATACCTAAGGGTCTGATTTTCCTAATGGGTTGGATGAGTTTCTTGAGGGAAATCGTCCTAGAAGCTTAAGATCTTGTTCAAACTTGAGGGTCTATTGTAATGGAAGCCTTTTAAAGGTTGTGGTGTCCTTGAAACCAAATTTTAAGTAATAAAATCAAAAGGTGTGTAAGGATTCTACCTGCCAAGTATTGAAGTATCCAAGTTGGGAAACCACATAAATTAACAAAGTTAAAAGTTGGACATTGTATGGATTGAGCTTATTCACACCCCTCTAAGTTCTAGATCTTCAAGTGGTATCGAAGCTTTAGTACTCCTAGTGTTAGTATAACAACTTAAAGTGAACTATGGAGGGATCATCCTATAGCAAGCCATCCATATTTGATGGAATCAACTTCACCTACTAGAAGGCTTGGTTGCAGGGGTTCTTTGAATCTATGAAGTTTGAAGTATGGTAGTTCATCTTGGACAGATACTCCCATCCAACCTTAAGTGATACAATTTCTTTTGGAGAGATTATTATTATTCCCAAACTAATACATAAGTGGACTCTTGAAGAAAAAGTCCAATTTATGTTTGATTTGAAAGCTAGAAACTGTCTCTATTGTTCTCTTAGCAAAATAGAGTTTAATAAAATAGCTAGATGCAAAACTATGAAAGAAATTTGGGAGGTTTTCTAAAGCTACCTATGAAGAAACCTTAGTAGTCAAACAATCTAAACTCCTAGTTTTACAAAGTGAATATGACAAGCTTAAAATGAAAAAGGGAGAAAGAATCAAAGACTACTTCTCTAGAATCCATGATATAGTTGTTGCCATTAGGAAAATAGGAAAAGATCTATAAAAAATAAAGTTATCATTAAAATGATTAGAACTTTACTTCCTAAGTTTAGATCCAAGGTTATAGCCATGGAAGAAATCAAAGACTTCTCCACCCTAAAATTTGAAGAATTACAAAGTACACTTGTAGCATATGAGATGAATCTCATAAGTGCAGGTGTAATCAAAGAAAAATTCCATTTTCCTTAAAACTCATGCAAAGAGATCTATAAAGGAAAAAGGGTCATCTGATTATGAAGAGAATAGTGAAGATGAATTGAATTTCTTATCAAGACAAGTGAAAAGGCTTTTAGCATGCAAAGAAAAGAATATCAATCAATCAAGCATCAAAGATAAGGAGAAAAGAAAGTAATTTAAAAATTCTAATTTTGATGTCTTCCATAAAATGTTGGGTATGTGGAGAAAAATTTCATTTGGCCTCCAAATCTCCTAGTTCCAACAGGTTCTAGAAAAAGAAATACATTAAGAAAGAAAAGAAAGGAAAAATTCTCTACACTAGTTAGGATGATGAATATAATGAAGAGGAACATGATGATACTTTAACTGAATCATATCTTCTTTGCTTGACCCTTGCACATGAAGCTTCCATTAGTGACTAAATCAATGACATAGATAAATATGAAGAAACAATTGAAGAAAGGTATGATTTGATTTGCAATGAGATAATTTCCTTTCAGAACTTATGGATACAAATGAGAAAGGCTTTACATATTAAAGAACTAGAAATAGCTTAGCTCAATATGAAATGCTCATATCTTTAGAAGAAAAACTCAAACCTAAGGGTTGAGGCAAAAACGTTAACCCTTTCTCATGAGAAAATCAACAACAAACTTGCAAATTTAAAGCTCATCAATGAAAGGTTTATAAAAGGAAAGAAGACCCTAAAAATTATGCTAGGACAAGGAAGAGATCTAAGAAAACAAAAAGGATTGGGCAATCATTTCCACATTGAGATATCCACAAGAATATCACCAAAATGGAAGTAGTCACCCAAGTTTGAACATCTAGCTCGAATGAAAAATACTTTGTGTTATTACTGTGAAAAGTTTGGGCATGTACAATCTTAGTGTCATTTACAATTAAAGCACCATAACATGGCTACTTGGTATTATCAAAAGAAGCCTAGAAAGAATAATTTATAGGTTAAAAAATTTTGGAGATCCAAGGAGAAAAATAAAAAGAAAGAAATGGTTGTACATGCTACTATAAACAATAAAAATGGAACAATCACCTCAAATGGAAAAAGAGATTCAAACAAATAATATGAGTTTCAATAAAGATAAAAATTAGATGTAAGCAAGAGAGGTATTCTATAATGGAGGACCTCATCCTAATCATACATGAGCATGTCAAGAACTAGGAGCAAGCAAGGTAAGGTTTGGTAAGTATTATTATGTTTCCATATCTTATTCCTTGACTTGCCTCATTCAGTTTTAATTAGTTGAATTATGAAGTGCTAGTGTTATGAAAATTACTATTGATTATTTTTATTGGAAGGATACTATTGGAAGCCTTGGTAAATCCCAAGGACTCCACACTTGATATTATGAGATGATGTGATGTAGATAGGGTAGTAAGTTTTAGTAACAATTGATTCTTCTTTAAGTAATGTTTTATCTCAATGAGAAACTAAGAACTAAATACTACAGTTGAAGGAAACTATATTTGGATAAGAAATTGATATGCAAAATTCATCGAATTAAGACAACACTAGAGATAAGATGTCAAATTTTAGGTGAGATGTCTCACTAATTACTAAGACATCTTAGATAAGATTTCTTAGTAAGAGACAAGAATTCTCAAGTAAGATGTCTCAATTGAGGTCAAGCCAACTCAATTATTTAGCACTGAACTCAAGCACGATGCCTTACTATCTTGTGAGATGTCTCAACTACATTAAACCTATTTCGTAGATGTTTCTTCTACATCATGACCTATAAAAAGATCTTACTCTAATCCTCATTTTATCTCATTCACCCAAGACATCCTGCACTAGATAACCAATACTCCATCTTGTAGTAGTAGCATCTTCATCTAGTGTGATTTCCATGGCTCATAGGAAGGAGGACCTCAAGGTAACCACAATGTAGATCTAATGGGATACAAGGAGTAGCAGCAAGTAGAGTAAGTTCTTACAAGCTTTAATTCTAATCTTTTAACATAAAGAACAAGTTTGAGAATATCAAATTGAGTTTTAGGCAACATCATCAAAATGAGTTAGTAGCTTATTTTGAAATCCTTGATTGGGCCACTATCATTTCCATGTTTGTTTGCCTACTAGAAGTTCTCATCTGTGAAGTTTTTAGTAATATTTTTATTACATATGAATTTATTAGGGCCTTTACTACTATGGTAGGTGATATTATTGTGCAAGTGCCTCCATAAATTGTCAATGATCTGCTAGGAATTTTAAGTGTCAATGTTCACAAGGTTGTAATTCCTTCCATGGATGATATTTTCAACAATGGTATTATTCCTATGACTTATGATGCCCTATTTGGTAGTTCAATCTCTCTATAGGATGGTCAAGTATATCGACATCAAATGATCTAGGATGCCTCCACTCTCTTTCTTATTTTGATGTATAACATCATTGTAAAGGAAGATAGCTATAACTACTTACTACTACCTTAGGTCTCTATTCTTTACTACTTAATGATAGGATAGCCAGTTGATTTGGGGCACATCATTTGTAGAGACATGCTAGGGATGTACTCTCATGCAAGCACCTATGAACACTTGCTACTTATTAGTATTATTATTTGATAGGAAAGTGTTCCTATTCTAGATCTTTCCATTCTCAAAGGAAAGAGGAGTCTTGCTAAATACGCTAGGAAGAGAAGCACTTCTCACACTAATTCAACAACTTCTTCATCATCACAGGAACCCAGTAGGTAGGCACTAGTGAGACCATCTTCATAGGCACCAATTGGCTAGTCCACCCAAGTACCAACATAGCTCAAAAGCTCCAAATCTATTGGTGCTCAAGTTGGCTCTTCCATGAAGAAGGTATTTCACTCCTTTGTCAAGGCCATTAGGAAGCTAGTTAAGAAACTTACATATATCTACAAGAGCTTGGTATTAGTAGGCATTCATCCACTTACTAAAGGTGCTCCAAAATTTGAGGAGGTTGAGACTCCTCATGTGATAGAGAGTGAGGATGAGATAGAGCATGTCCAGCATACCATACCAACATGTCCATCAAAAGCCTATGACTCTAGAAATCCTTCAGATTTAGAGGAGATGGAAGAAGCTCCAATAGGTGCATAGGGGAAGCCTATCCTTCACTTATAGTAGTTATTTACAAGGGCATTTATGTAAGGGGAGTCTTCTAGAAAACTCTTCAAGAGGTTCTAAGTTAATGAGCCTTCATAAAATTTTGAGTAGTAGGCCATGGACAAAATTTTTAGCATGAAAACCTAGTGGGAACAACCTATTTCTAATACATATCAGTGTAAATCCACTCCATCATCCTCCTAGTATGTCCCATCACATGATAATCCTCTTGTCTCCACCTACTTTCAGGTGAAGCTTCAGCCTAGGAAGTCCATGAAAGAATTAGTTATTGGATGTTGAGTAGTAGGTGCTTTTGAGGGCTTGCTGGGTGGTAAATTATCATAACCTCAAAGTTAACTATATAATGTATGGTCCTTCCTATACTATTTGAAACTTGGTTCATTGTGACACATGCATGGAATTCTAATAGAGAACCTCATCTCCTAGTTTGAATGCAACCTTTTTTATTTAAGCATTGTGGCATTGTTTATTATATGTCTTGTATACTTCATTCATCATAAGAGCTACTCTTTGATTCTCATTGAGCACGTTGAGTATCAACAGTCATTCCTTTTATGCTAAGTTAATGTCTAAATCAAGTTCACATGTAGTTTTGAGTGTAGAGATTTTGGTTTGAATTGAAAGTTTTGGTAACTTTCTATACACTAACTCATAAAGATAGTAACTTATAGGAAGTTTTCATGTTGAGCGATATGCCCAAAGGACATTGTTAAGTTTGGTACTTCAATATTTCCTATATCTACTAATGGTTCATGTCACGATTCGAGTGATCTCACTATTGGTTACTTCTGCTTGACCATTGGCTTGAGGATGGTAGGGTGTTGTAAGTTTATGTCGCATCCCTAAGCATTGCACTAACTTAATGTAGCTCCTGTGAAGTGTGTTCCATTGTCAGAAATTAGTGCTCTAGATACACCAAACCTACTTACCACTTGTTATTAAAAACATTAGCTATAGTAGTATAGGTATAGTTAGGAACAACTGCAACTTCAACCCATTTTATATAGTGGTCAACAACAACAATGATATAATACTTTTCATTGGACATGGGAGTGATGGGTCCAATGAAGCTAATTCCCCAAAGGTTGAAAGACTCTAATGATTGAATCCACTATTGGAACCCTTGTATCTTGGATATCATTCCTCCATCATGTCGGCATCTTTTTCATCAATGAGCAAAATAATGAACACCTTTAAAAATTGTTGGACAAAAATACCTTGCCACCAAGATCTTTATGGTTGTTCTTCTTCTTACATAGTGACCCCCACAAGGACCCTCATGAGTATCTTGCAAGACTCTTAGTTGATCTTCATGAAGTGCATACCATTGTACCATGTCATTGACACAAACCTTATATAGGTTTCCCTCTATCTCTATGAAGTGCTTAACCTAATAGAGAAATTACTATTTCCTTTTATGATCCCATTCAACAGGAGTCTCTTATGTGAGTAGATATGAGAGGAATTCATCATACTAAATTGCAACCCTTTGTGTGTGAACTTTAGTTGCCTTAGCAAAGAAAAGCGTACCTAAACATTGATTAAACAAGGGCTCTTCATCATCAATGTTATCCCATATTAACTAAGATAGATGATCTACAACTACATTCTCAGCTCCTTTCTTGTCCATCATTGTTTAAAAAAACTCATACAAGATCACCAATCACTATATAACGTAAGGGCTGATTGCTGGTTTGTTCATCAAGAAGCAAATTGCACTATGATCAGTATGCATAAAAATTGGATATTCATGCACATAGTGCCTGAATTTCTCTAAAGCATACGTCACCACCATGAGTTCCTTTTCTATAGTGATGTAATTGAGTTGTGCATCCACAATGCTCTTACTTTCACAACGAATATAATATGTATGTTTTTGATAATTCATTTGTGAGAGTATCACATGTAATGCATAGTTGGATGCATCTATAATGATGTGAAAGGGTTTGGCCTAATCAAGAGCATGTAGAATTGGTATTTCTACAAGCTTCTATTTCAAGTGTTTGAATACTTATTTGCATTTCTTGATCCACTCAAATTTTGCATCCTTCTTGGTAAGCTCAACCAACAAGTTGAAAATTTTGGAGAAGTTTTCAAGAAAACGCTTGTAATAACTAGTATGACCAAGGAATGAGCTTACATCTTTGATGGCTTGAGTTTGTTTAGTGATTCCTTTGATAACCCTTATATTTTTAAGGTCCATCTCATTTCCATTCCTTGAAATTATATAATCTAAAATAATATCCTCTTGGAACATCAAATGGCCCTTTTGCTAGTTTACCTACAGGTTTATCTCCACATATTTTTTTAGTACCTAGTCAAGACAATCCAATGCTTGTTCAAAATCAACATCATAGGCAGGGAAGTCATCTATAAGACTTCTAAGCAATTGCTAATCTATTGCTAAAAGATATTTAGAACTAGGTGCTAAAAGTTCCACAAGATCTTGTGCAAGTTGTTTTGGCTTGGTCTTCTAGAGTAATTTGTATTTGATTATGTTCATTATTCCTATCTAAAAAATTTTAATAATTGTGCCCTATAATTAGGTCCAACACTTGGTTCACAAATGGTAACAGAAAATTATCCTCAAATGTAGCCATGTTCAATAGCCTAAATTTTATATAAACTCTTAACTGTCCACCTTTCTTTGGTATAATAATAAGTGGGCTTACCCACTGACTATTTGCCATTAGATAGATAAATCCTACCTTGAGAAGCTTTTTGATTTCATTTTTAATAACCTGTTTCAATTCTAGATTGAATCACTTTTATGATTGTCTCTTGGGCTTGATAGTTCAGTTTGTGTAGATCTAATGCTAGTATATGTGTGGATCTATTCCTATTAATTCATCATATAACCAACCAAAGGCTATTGGCCATTCATTGATTGCCTTTAGTAGCTTTTCCTTCTATTCCCTAGTGAGTTGGACACTACTGATTACTAGCTTCCGATTATCTAGGAATACATACTCTAAAGATGCTAGTAAGGATTTTAGTTCCAAGGGCTCTTACTTAGAAGTATTAGGGATTTCCAAATCTCCCCAATACATTTCTACTTCTTTTCTACATTCTACTTTGAAGAGTTGGCTTTGGATTTGCTCCATCTTATCCATCTTATCTATATAGGTATCTGTAAGGATTTCAGCTGGTTCCATGCACATTATGGAATTAGGGATATCATCTATGATTAGCCACTAGGTACCTTCTTGTTATATGCCTACTATGAATAAGAATATTTGGATGCTTGTGGTTTCGACACACTTCTTGGATGTTGTAATAGATGTGCTCTTTACAGCCCATATTTTTTGCATGCAATGGTACCTTGTGTTACTATATGTGATGCATGAACCCCTCTTCTTCTAAATCTTTCCAAATTTATTTTTCTATAAATTTTCAAGGAGAGGTCTTTAATCTATGACTTGACAACAATTATATTTATCTAAGTCCTCCCCATAATGATTAGGAAGTCACCTTTACAATTGTCTACATGAATAACTAGGAAGTTCGCTAGATATGATCAACTACAAATAATGATCACAATATCCTCAATCAATCCCAATGGAATAGTAATGGAGTAGTCTACAAGCTCTAACCTAATGTTACATTTCTTAAGTAGAGGTAGGTTCCAAGTTTTATATATATTTAAAAAAATTAAGTTCACATCAAAACCTAAGTCTAATAAAGCCTTGAACAAATCATTTTCTATAAACTATAAATAAATTAGAGGACTTCCATTATTAGTTCTTTTTCTAGAAAGGTGTCCTTCCTTTATCTAGTTTGTCATTGCATGGGTCAATATGATAGTATGTACATTTTTTATCTTTAATTCAAAGGTGGCTTGGTAGATATGCCTAGGGCAACTTAAGAAGGATTCATAGCCACAAATGCCTACGATGGTTTAGTAAGACTATTGGACCTAAAGAAAGTTCTTTTTGAGGCTTAAGCTCAAAACCACTTGAGTTGTTGTCAAGCTATAGATTTATGGCTTGCATGGCATTGCATTGTCAAGGTTGCAGTGGTATCTCACCTTGTATAGCTAGTGTAGGTGGTAAATGAGTGGAGGTGTAAGGAACAAAGTGTTGCTATAGATAATAAGGAGTGTAACCAGAAGGAGATTTAGTTTGTGAAGTGGTAGGTCTATGATATTTAGAGATAGTAGTGATGAGAAGAAGTAGTATGTCTTGTAAAGCCACTAGGAGATACAAATTGCTAGACATAATATTTGTATGGGTCAGGTTGGTGATAAGGATACTGCTACCTTAGTAGTGGCATCCCTCACAACTATGGATTTTTCCATTAATGATAATAGTCTAAAGGTTGTGATGGCATTCCACTTGGATAGTATTATTTTTTGTGGAACTATTACTAATAATTATCTTGTGGATAAGGCAATCTCCTAGGTGGTTACCTTCTATCAAGCTTTGGATTCAAGGCATAAACCCTAGATTCTTAAAAGTGTAACAGTATTGGGCAACATCCCTTGGGATGTTTATATTAGTAGATGTCATGTACTTCATCTCCTATATCAAAATTTGCAACCTCGTCAACATATGTAACCTTACCTTTTTATTGATGGTAGTCCTTTATTGCATCTTTTCTTCTTATTTTGTCTTTGTTCCTATTTTTCCACTTTATTTTCTCCTCCATAATTTTTAGAGTAGTTTGGAACTTCTCATCCAAGGATTCCTACATGTTATCCACCTTAGCTAATATCTCTATGATAGATTTTTTAATTAGTAAAGTTTCTCTTTGTATAACCTCTTCTAGTGGTGCTTCCTCCTTAGGATCACAAAGATGTACCTCCCTTTTGCAAATGAAGGGATCTTTGTTATACTCCTCTACACTTTCTCTCTTTTTTAGTTCCTCTTTTTCTTTTGCCACTTCATCAATGAACCTTTGTATTTGATGGAGTTTCATTTTTGACAATATCCCTTTGGCATAAATCCCAAGGGTCTCTCTGGTTTTGTTCCTAAGTCCATCTATTACATGGTGAAGCTACTCTCTTTGAAAGTAACCATGGCTTAGACATCAATGTAAAAGAGAATAGTACCTTCCTAAGGCTACATCAAGGAATTTATGATTGACTTATTTCCATCCTTGAATTTGTTTCCTCAAGTTGAACACCCTAGAGTACATTTGATATTTTTCGTTAAATAACTCTAACATTGTACTCCATCTATGGATAGACTCTAGCTCCAAAGATTGGTACAAACTTTTAACTTTTTTAATGTATCATAAGGAATAGTTTAAGATTTTTCTAGTCATTCTCAGTGTTTTATAAGGCATAGGCATAATGGAAGGCTTGCAAGTGATGTTGAGGATCAACATTGTAACCTTCTTCAACCTTAGAGATGCTGTTCATATTAAGCTATTTAATCCAACTATCCCTTTGATGCTTGATGGGAATATGCACTACCTCTAAGATGTTTATCATGCTTCTAGTAATAAGAAATGGTTCATCATAGTCATCATATTCATGATTTCCCTTATCATGGTCATGTCTTTTATGATGTGGCCTATTATGCCTTCTCTCTTGATGATATTCCTCTTCTTCTTATTGTTGTCTATGTTCCCTTCTTCCATCTCTACGATGAGATCTTCAATCATCTTCACCTTGGTCTTGATGATTTCTCCTTCAGTCTCAATCATGTTTCCCCTTATCAGAGCTTGATGATGAATAGGATGATAAGGATTGAGAGCTAGGAGAGTTATGTGGGCTTGCCCTCCTTCTTTGGTTCCTTGGTTGTTCTTTTGGTAAATGGCTAGGGAACCTTGGCCTTAAGGTTCCCTTGGTCCTAGGAATAATTCTCCCCTTGTCTTGGTTGCTTGCCAAGGTTGAATGTAACCATTGATGTGTTGAATTATCCTCACCGAAGTGAGGAAGAACCTAGCACTGCAATTTCCCTAATGGAAGTCTAGTATTCTCCTTTTCTAACTGTGAGATTGAGACCTTCTTGCCCTTGGAGGCTTCATGATAGGCCTTCATGAATTTATCTTTCCTAATTTGGGCTTTTACTAGTTGATAGTCTTTAAAGAGATGTTACTTCACTTAGTATTCCCTACGCCTGACCATACAAATCACAAGTGCAAACACCTGATCTGGTTGAATTCCATGGACCTCTTCTATCTAAGTGGCTTTTTCCCTAGATAGTCAAACATGAGGTTATAAGTCATTGTCTCTCTAATCATTACTTATGTTAATTTTTTCTATATGGCTAAGTGTAATTGAGATGTAAGATATTTGTATTTATAATTTTATTATCTTTTTATCTTTAAAAGGACTAAGAGAAGAAGTAATTAAAATATTAAAATTTAACTAATTAATGGCTAAACTATTCTAAACATAGAGTATCAGTTCTCACTTTCCATACACATCCTCAACTTATACTAAGACCATTGGGTTAACAAGTGTTTACTATTTGGTGTACTAAGTATTCACTATTGGGATTACCAAAGGTTAGTATGTTATGCTCAAAGTGGTTATACTCACATTACTATGAAATAAAATCTTACATCCTTAAGTATAGAAAAGTAAACTGCATGTAAAGTAAAATGCTTATAAATAAATTGAATGCTAGTCTAAGTGCTACAATTAAGAGAAGAAATCTTGATTTTATTTGTATCATGCAATATTTTCTAGGTACATCTTACACTTAAATAAAACTCCATATAATTAATTCAATCCATGTTTCATGCACTCATAGAGAAATTTCACTAAGTCCTATGAAAAAAACTGCAAGAACCTCACTAGGAGAATGAACAAAGGTGTCATAAATGTGGTTGGTGCATGCATTTATATAGGCTTAGGAAGGATCAGTATTGATATATATGCACCAATGCATCTAAGGATGCATCAACAAGGTTGCATCAACAGGCATGTGTCAACGCAGTCAACTTATTTAGACTTTATCAATAATGAAGATTTAGATTTTGAGGCAATAATAAAGATGAAATGTTAAAGCCTTCTAAATTTTATACGAGTGGAAGATAAGAGGATTGGATTACAAAGGTCATAAAGTAATTACGCATGAAGGCCTAGCCAACTACCATGGCCAACCTTAAAGAGAGAACAAAAATGATATACTGATGTTTCTTTTATAATGTCAAGAGAATGATACACAATGGAATGGGCTAATATTATACTTCATGGAAATTGATGTGCTAAGTAAAATAATGAGGTGGTAGCCTAGTGGTAATACTCTTAGTTTAGAAACTTCAAGTTATGGGTTTGATTTTGGTGGGCAACAATAAACTATAAAGTTCTACTTTAACTATGTGTTTTAGGGGTAAATATTGTATAAAAAATGTTTTGTGTTTTCTAAGGCTGTGCAAAGGGTGAGAATTTAAGGCTTTGTAGTAAGTTTTGCAAAGGATGAAAATTTGAGGCATTGTAATAAGTTTTGCAAAGCGTGAAAATTTGAGGCTTTGTCATAGGTTTTCTAAGGCTGTGTAGAAAGTCTAAGGCTTTATAAAAGGTTTTCTAATACTTTACAAATGGTGAAAATTTGAGGCTTTGCAAAGGGTTTTTCGATGCTTCTTAAAGAATGAAAATATGAGGCTTTGGAAAGGGCTTTTTCAAGTTTTTTCTAAGGATTTGATGCTTTGCAAAGGATTAGATATTACACTAGTTAGTAAATCAAAACTGGAGGATATTGTCACTTAATTAAAAGTTTTATTTGAAAGACAAAAAGCTCTTGAAGATAGAAATCAAATGTTTATTCAAAATCAAGAAATGATCTCTAAATGGATGTAGGAATAAAAAGAAACATAGGAGAAGCAAAAGATTCTAATGAAAGAACAAACAGTAGTGATGAATCAACATAATAAAGACTTTGAAAATCTCATTTATACCATGAACATTATAGTTACAAAGCAAGAGGCGATGTATGATCAACTAGAAGTTATGTTAAAATAAAAATAAATGATAGTAGAATAAATTATAAAGCAATAAATAATGAGTATAACTTTACATTTTGAATCAAATTAAAAAACTATATGTGATGTCATTGCAAAGAAAGAAATAATTATTGAAGCAATTGAACATGTTAAAGCTTTATTTGGTTTAGTGAAGAAATACGAAGAAAAAAGAAGAGCTGAAAATCTCTGATTTGCTGGTATTCCGAAAAGTCCAAACAAAAAAATATAATTTAAAAAAAAGGTTGTTCATGATATCAAAAGAAAAAAAATGTACCTTGACATCTTTTTTAAGACAATATTTGATGCTTATCCTATATAATTCAAAGGTGATAAATCATGTCATATGATTGTGAAATTAGTGATTCAACTACTTTAGGAAAAGTTCGATACAATTGTAGAAATTTGAAAGCAAGAAAATTTAGATAAATGAAGATATCATGAAAGAAGAACTAGTAATTAAAAAAAAGAATGAGAAAATATAAAAGTAGCACAAGCAAAGAATCAAGCATCTTTTCTAAACGCAAAGTATATTTTAGTAATTAAACATAGAATATTTTCAAGTAATGCCTAAACACTTTACACTATGGATTTTTGAATATAGATGATGGCATTACCACTACAATGACTATACTATATAATATTGGTTTTTTAAATAAGTTTGATATTTTTGGAGAAGTTAAAACTTGGGAATAAGAATATTCTAAAAATTTTGATTTACTTACTTTTATTATCAAGGAAGACCATTAGGAGGATTATATTGTATTTTCGAAAAAGAACTTCAAAAGGTATTTAAGGTGGAAAAGATTGATAAGTATAAATAATATATTGGCTGAATATTATTGAGAGAAAATGCCTTGTATTCCTTACTTTTTGTTACATTGATCCATGATATGCGACATATTATGCAAAAGCTAGGTTTATCAAAAAACAATACCCTTTTAAATATTTAGGAAGAGATATAACATAATTTAATTTAAAAGGTAACATTTATATATGTGGTGACTTCAATGTAAGG
This sequence comes from Gnetum montanum, assembly GCA_015680685.1. Classification (NCBI taxonomy): domain Eukaryota; kingdom Viridiplantae; phylum Streptophyta; class Gnetopsida; order Gnetales; family Gnetaceae; genus Gnetum; species Gnetum montanum. The sequence continues at coordinate 162,993 of MNCI01000003.1, forward strand.
ATTGGTTCTAAGCAAATTTATATTCTATAGTGGCAAAATAATCAAAGATTGCTATATATGCAAGATTATGATTAAAGTAGAACTAGATAGGAAATAACACTAGAGGATACTAAAACAAATGAAACAAGCAAGCACATGTCAGAATACAAACAAGTCCTTGATCTTATTAGTTTAAATGAGACTCAAAAATTTTGATCAAGATCAAGATTTACTTTTGAAAAAGAAGGAATATTTTCATGTATTGATTTACTACTAACCACTTCTCAAAATGCACCAAGAATCATTAAATTTCAAGTTGGTGGTAAATTAGTAGGATCTCCACACAATTCTCCATTAAAGAAAGGCATTCTAACTATTAGAAATACCAAAAAAATAAGACATATTACAATTGTAAACATAAATTATTTCTAGCAAGAGCTACAAATTTTGAAAATAAAAAAAATATGAAGTTTGGTTAGAAAACATCCTACTATAGGTTGCAAAAAATACTACTATGCAATAGAAATTTATGGGTAAGAAAAATGGGTTTGATGAAGAATGTCTATAAGAAAGGTTAGCCATAAAAAATTTATGTAATAAAAATGTTTTGAATAAGGACTACATGAAATTGTTGAGAAAAAAGAAAAATTCTAAAAGAGCACTAAACCAATATGGTGCAAATCATGAAGTAAGATCTATGAAATTTTTAAAAATAAAATTTCTCCAAGCAATGATATTATATTCCATTTGCACAATTAAAAAGGTTCTATAAAAAAAATGTTTCATCATGAGATAAATACCATAACTAGTTGCATGCACAAATAATTTATAGCTTATGTATGATGAAGTAGTAGAGGAAATTAAGAAATTAGCTTTTGGAACAGCTATAGAAGGATTGTATATTGAATTATTAAAATGTGATGGAGACTTGACCTAAAGAGAGACTTGGAAAATGCTTAATGAAGACTTCAAAATGGCTTGATTAGAAAGTGGATGGTTAGTAGAGTTGTTATGCTTTTTTAAAAAGAAGAGAAATCATCTTTAAATAATTATAGATCATTCCTGATTAATAACTTGTTTGCAAAATTGTTAAGTACCATTTTGAAGAAAAAATTGGGATCTTGGGCAAAAGGGAATAATTCATGTGTTGTTTCACAAATAAGATTTGGAAAAAAAAATTCTACAAGAGATCATCTGCTTACCTTTAGATATTGCATTGATCAAGAAAAGAGAAAATAAGATAAAATATTTATTTACTTTATGGATTTTACTAAAGCTTTTGACTCTGTTGTTAGAGAACAATTATGAAGCAAACTTCACACACTTAAAGTTGATTCTAGTTTACTTAATGTCATCCAAAATTTATATAGAGAAATAATTTTTAAATTAAAAAATAAAGAAACTATCCAATCTTGTTATTTTTACAATAATATAGGAGAAAAGTAAGGTCATCCTCTTTCATCAACTTTGTTTAACATTTTTAACAATGAACTAAAAGAGTGGATTAAAGAGGTACCTAAAATCATGCTCGTAAAGTGGATCAATCATGGATGCGATTTTTAATCTTTGTAGATGATGTAGCACTAATAACAATTTTAGAAACAAATTTAAAAGTAATGTTGTATCAACTACAAAAATTTTGTAAATATACAAAAATGAAGGTGCATGTTGAAAAACTAGAAGTGCTAATTTGTGGAACTAATAAGAGAGATTATACTTTATAGCTAAATAATAAAAAACTTGAGATTGTGGATACCTACATATATTTAGGAGTAGACTGCTCTCAAAATTATATGTGAAAAGATTGTATATCACAACGAGTTGCAAATGGATTAAGCGTTTTCTATACAATGAAGAACAAATGTAGCAATCACAATATTTGAACTTGGACAATTTAAAAATATCTTTTTCAAACAATTGTACAAACTACAATGTTGTATGGATGTATGATGTGGGGCCTAAGTCTTGATTAAGAACCATGTAAAAAAATTGAAAAACTTCAAAAATAGTTCTTGTTGGATGAATTCAAGGTGAAAACGCAAGCCCCATGTTTAATACTTTTTTTAGAAGCTAATTTGTTGTCATTGGAAGTTAAAACAATGTTTCAAATCTCAATAAAAATAGCAATAAGATTTTAAGAGATATCATCCAAAAATCTCAATAACAAAGAAAGTTTCATGAAGGACAATTATGGCTACATAAGCAAAGTAAGAATAGGATCACACCATTTTCAATTGAAACTGGAAGATAGAACAATGAACAGCATGAAGATAGAATATGGCGATTATGTTTATTATGAGTGGTAGAAGATAAGAAACATGTAGTATTAGAAAGCTACGAAATAGATTTCTTCAGAAGAAAATGGAAAATTTCTAGTTAGTCTTTGTATGAGCTAATCAAGTTACTAATGTTCATTCTAGGATATTATATAGAAGATGTATTCAAGTTACATAAATACTGGACACATCTATTGTTCTTAGGATTTATTACTGGTGATGTATTTTATACGAATTCTTTTGTTTTATAAATCTTTTAGGTCTACATAGACATAATAAAATATTAGTATCAATATCATAAATATAATTATCACATTAGAACTATCATGTGGAGTGATGAAAAGGTGCTTTTTTCTCAAGTGAGAAGACATGGATTTGATCATCGGCAACCATGCATGGTAGGATGAACATTAAGGCTCTAGGTAATGATCCTTTTATAATCCTTAAATATAATTATTACTTTATAAAATAAAATAATATAAAAAATTTGAGGATGTTATGTTAATTCATTTTATATAATTGTAGATTATATTTATATTTTAACCTTTTATAATTAAAATTTTAAAATATAACATATATAAATATATAGTTTTAAGCTTTCTGAATATTTGCATATTTTGTAAATCCTTCACAAATTATTCATGAATACTGAATTGATTAAATTGTTAATAGATAAGGCAAATTTGAATTAAAAACAAAGCTAGATCATAATTAAATATGTAAATTTTGTGAATGCTCTAATTTAATCTTTATTGATTGAGCATAACGACCATTTAAACTTCTTAGTTCTTCATAGCTCAAGCACAAGTTAAGCGTAAAATATACACAAAGCATTTGTCATGGTTGCAACCTTGCCATATCACTGGCTAACTAGGAAATATATGTTCAAATGAATGATTTTTTAATTTATTTCAATGATTTTACATTTAAATTTTTCATGACAAGTTAGAAAAAATTTTAAACCATCAAATTAACATGAAAATAAATATGGAAACACAATTTATAAACATATATATTCGAAAACTATATATATTTATTATGTATGGGTTGATTTTATTGTACATTTAAATGTGTTTTAAATAGATATCAAGGGTATGTCGTACCATTTTTAAGTATTTATTTACTTGATAATGATGTAAGAAAATAATTGTGTAGAAAACCAGATGGCACAAGTAATCAAAGTACAGAATGCAAAAGAAAATGGCACAAGAAATTCACATGCATAAATAACTAGAAATGCACAATTCTTAAGCAAATGGAATTGATCTCTAACCATTGATGACTCAAATTAAATTTGGTGTTTTGATTCTTCTTTCACATGAGCACTATGCAACGATGGTGTATGTAATCTTCAAGCATCTATGAAAGGGATTGGAACTACAATCCTGCTATGATTTGTGGTGCCTTTTTACTCCCATCAAGAACAAATTTATAGGCCACAGAATCGGTTACCATAAGAGACTCAATGCCAATGCGTAAAAAATGCATTACTAGATATGGAGACCACCTTGATGCGTTAACCAACTCATAAAAATGTGTTCGTGGGTATGGTGGCCACTTTCATGCATTAACTAACCCATAAAAACACGTTAGTGGGCATGCCGGCCACTTTCATGCATTAACTAACCCATAAAATGTGTTAGTGGGCATGGTGGCCAGTTTCATGCATTAACTAATCCATAAAACACATTCGTGGGCATGATGGCCACTTTTATGCATTAACTAATGCATAAAGTACATTAGTGGGTAACGCATGCTACAATTTCCCACTTGGTCTCCATATTTAATCAAGTTCAAAGTTCAAGAAATAAATGCATAAATCATGGGGATGGTTCTTCTTAATGAGTATTATCATCCATGTATTACAATGCATCATCTTTCAAATGTAATTCCTTATATGATAACTTAACTTTATGAATAAACCCAATGTTCATTCTAGGTCTTGCCATATGTGTATTTTCTCTAATAACTATATGCGCGAACCATACGAGAAAATAGCACAACTAAATAACAGTTTCATTAGGATTGTAAGTTGTACATACAACAAATTACATTATGGAATCAAGTCCTATCTGAACTAAATGGTCCTTAAATGACTTTGGTTTTATTCCTTTTGTCAATGGATTAGCTATCATTAATTTAGTGCTTGTATGTGCAATGACCACTTTGTTTTCCTTAATGCATTCCCTTATGGCTAAGTACTTGATGTCGATGTGTTTACTTCGATTGCCACTCTTATTATTCTCAGCCATAAAGATAGCAACTGAATTGTCACAAAACATTCTTAATGGCCTAGATATAGAATCCAAAATTCTAAGCCCTGATATGAAATTCTTTAGCCATAAACCATGTGAAGTAGCCTCAAAACAAGAAATGAACTTTACCTCCATGGTGGAAGTTGCAACCAAAGTTTGCTTTCCAATCTTCCAAGATATAGCTCCACCAACTAGCATAAAAACATAACTAGATGTTGATTTCCATGAATCAACACATCTAACAAAGTATGAGTCAGAATAGCCAGTCACTTCCAAGGAGTTAGTTCGTTTATACATAAGCATGTAGTATTTTGTACCTTAAAGGTACCTCATCACTTTCTTTGCAACACTCCAATGCTCAGTACTTGGATTACTCTGATATCTACCCAACATTCTCACAGCAAATGCAATGTCAGGTCTTGTGTAGACCTGAGCATACAAAAGGCTTCCAACAACTAAAGCATGCAGAATGTTGCTCATCTAACTTTTCTCTAAGTCATTTCTAGGGCACTGGTTCAAATTGAACCTATCACCCTTCATAATGGGTGATATACTTAGTGAGCAATCTTTCATCCGAAACCTCTCCAAAACTTTATTCATATGGGTTTCCTGTGATAGTCCCAAAATACATCTAGATCTGTCTATATGAATCTATATGTCAATGACATAAGATGCCTCACCCATATCCTTCATGTCAAAATTCCTAGAGAGAAAATGTTTCACCTCGTATAGAAATCCACTATTATTGGTTGCAAGAAGGATATCATCCACATATAGAACAAGGAAACAAATTGTGCTCCCACTGACCTTTTGGTATATACATTGATTCATGATGTTTTCTTCAAAACCAAATGAAGTGATTATATCATGGAATTTTAAGTACCATTGATGGGAGGCCTGTTTCAATCCATATGTGGATTTCTTGAGCTTGCATACCAATTGCTCATCATCACTAGAGAAAACTCCTTCAAGTTGTTTCATATAAACCTCTTCCTCTAGATCACCATTAAGGAATTTTGGTTTCACATCCATTTTGATGAGTCGTGAGGTACCCCTACACTCAACCATACGAATATGAGCGTTCACGCATGATCCAGTCGAACTCCATAGACGAACTAGTTGTGATATCTAAATAGTTACTCGTTGATCGCAATTCATTATCTTCTCACTTTGACTAGTATTTGCTTTGTCACGTATGGTTTAGTCTAGAGTGAAGTG
>MNCI01000003.1:168792-230143 GCA_015680685.1 Gnetum montanum
TATGCTACTGGGATACCAAGTAGTCACACCTAAATGCTCGTGATTAAGTCGTACTTATTCTGCATTTAATAATAGGGGTAGGAGAGGAAGGTAAAGAGATATTAAGTAAGAAAGTAATAAATAATAGTTAAACTAAGTGAATGCTACAATGATGAAGTAATCTCGATCTTTATTACTAGTCATGTGCATGTCCAAGTACATCACACTTGAATAAAGGTTCCATACAATTACAATCATCACACTATAGGCATGCATTGGGGAAAGGGTTGAGAGGAATTGAAATTGACAAAAAGATCCTACTCTAACACTAATTTTTTTCCTATTACTTTCCCATGTGCCCCATTGTGTATTTATAGACCCACACGAGAACCACGATATGACATATCCGATATTGTAGTGAGACTATGATATCGTGTACCCAATATCGAGGGTCTGGTATCGAGGGTTCAATATCAGGACTCATCTGATAACAGGGGTCCGATATTAGCACCTAGTTAACAAGGGTCTAATATCAGCATGTGACAAACCACAATTCATCATACCCCCACAACTAAATAACAACTCATCCTCGAGTCAAAGAAAGTGAGGAACAAGCTCAATTGATTACACAATGGATAGCTATGGGATTATTGACTAACTAGAAATTTACTCATGCTGTAGTGGAAAATTGAATACAGCACAAGTGGGACACAGACACAAAAATTATAAAATTTATTGGAACTCATGTGGTTCTTGGTGGCGGTGCCTCCTCCATGGGTGCCTTTCTTTTCTCCTGCGCTTCAAGCTTCTAAGATTGATACTGTTGAAGAAACGCCTGACATTTCTTCTCTTCTATCTAAGGATTATGAGTCATCCATGCTGATGCTCCAATGTTTGATGGAGTCGACACTTCCCATGGACACAGCAGCTACGGGAACACTTGATTAGACTTGACATGCCATGCCACAAATAGCCGTTGTTCCTCTTCATAGGCTCGAGCCTTGACCTCTCCACCTTTTGCTTGGCTAGATTGTGCGGTAACAGGAGTTCCCTAATGGATGCTAAATGATTGTACCTCCTACTCTACATGTTTTGCATGAGGTCCTTGGCCTCTGCCTCCCCTTGGGCGTTCAGTTGCACCTTGAGAAGTGCCTCCTTATTATCCTCTTTTAGGGGCTGTCTATAATCACACAAAGATCAATTGTTAGTAAGGTTATTGAAAGAAGTTCAATTATTTCATACCTTACTCATTGCCTTTAATAAATGTTAAATTCTTTGCTTAGTATGATTTTAGAGTTAGAAATTTTTTTCAAGGAAGTTGCCCTAAAAGTTTAATGTTGGACCTGATTTGTTTATGTGACACATAAAAGGACATGTAATGGTTTTGAGGAATGTTTGATAAAATGATGATAAAGAAAAGAATAGATTTGGCAATGAAGTACTCAGAGGATATAAAATAATGTGGTGGTGTGCAACAAGTACAAATTACAAAAGTCATGCAAGTGGATCCTCCCCAAAGCAAGTTCCAACCTATAATGCCCTTGTGTAACCACATCTTAAAATGTCCATAGGCACTAGAAGGGTTAAATGTGATCTACACCGATGCAACAAAACACACACATGTTGATACTACCGTGAAGAGGTATGCATTCAATGCTACACAAGACATGGGTCACAAATACATGAATAGTGAGATGAGGTGAATTGTAGAAGGGATTGCAAAGATTAGGATATGAGGTAACTGACTCTGAGCACAATGAATCTTGAGTGTAGGATGTGATTAATGTGTCATTAGCTCATCACTCCAAAATCAAGACCAAGTCCATTCCTTCGATCAATGACATTGCATTGTTTCATCTAATGATGAACAACCATAAGAGCATCATAATAGCAAGGCGTATGATCACTTGTCATTTCATTCAAGGGAGGAGTGATTTGGAATCTCTTTGTGGCCCATTTATCTTGATCTTTTCGTTTCTTTTTGTCTAGCCGCTTTGGCAAACACTCTCTTCTTTTCTTTTCTTTTCTTTTTTTTATGCGTAATCTAGAGAAGCTGCCTGCCTTTAGGCATTAGTGCATGTCTTTCCAGTGGGACCCCCTAAAATAGCATTGGGTTTCTTTATTGAGTGCCTTTATTACTCTTACTTCCATTTTTCATTAGATCTATAAGGATCTTAGTACAACCAGGATACATGATAACTCCAACAGATGTCACCAAAGAAAATCCACAAATCCCCTTGATGTCACACCCTGATCATTCCCTCTTAGTCCATCATTTTTCACTCTGGGCATATGAGCGCAAAATTACTTTAAGTTTTAATGATGCCAAGAAAATCATTGGACCCAAAGTAGAACCTCTTATTAATAGAATGTGTGGGTGGATGTGATGGGCTCGCTGTCTAAGTAATTAGTCACCTGAGACTTGATAACATAGAACAACACCTCAACCAATGAGTCACATGAGTGTTTTATTCGTAGATGAGATTACCCATAAAATATAAAAAGATAAAACAATAAATAAAAATATGAACCAATTAATAAAAAGATAAAATAAAAAATTGATAAATGAAAAACAGGAAAATAAAAAATTGTAAAATTGAAGAAATAAAAAATATTTAGTAATTCTACTTGTTAGAATGGAGGATATCCCCCATGACTAAACCCTTGAGTATGGCTACAATTAATAATTGAAAAATTTGGATCCAAGCATTTTGGAAACATTGGATTCTGGTCATATCCAAACCACTAGGTGTCTTTTGATGTGGTGGTTGGAATGTACCCAAATTGGGGTGCACACACTGTATTAAAGTTCACATAGTGGGGAAAGTTAGAAGATGTGGTTAATTGATACGGAGTTGACCCACTATGGCACCCTTGACTGTAAGATGGTATGCAAGGATCGATATGTCTCCCTACGTGGCTATATTCATTGGGTTGCACGGTTGTTGGAGTGTTGATTGGTGGCCCTAATAAGATAACACAAGGTGTTGTATTTGCGGAGGAAGATGCTGAGTTGGAGGATGCAATGGTCTCAAAACTATGTTATCCCTTTCTATGGTCATGTCTAAAGAAGGGACACCTTCGATGTTGTGGAGGATTTCCACTACGGTTGACAGTAGCAACACAAGTAATGTTCATGGGTCAATGCTATGGTGAAAATCCTTCAAGAACAATTGGTGGTGATGTACAAGGAGGTGAAGGATGAGAATATTGAGGATAAGAAGAAGTATAAGGAACATGAGGTGGTGATCTTGTGGAAGAGGACATGAGCTAGTAGTACTTAAGAGAATAATAACAATGTGGTGAGATAGAAGATGTTGACCTAGTTGGGGAAACAGGATGTTGAACCTGGTAACTGCTTGGGTTCGGATGATATGAAGGGTATGACCAGTTTGGGGGTGGCCTCCCCCACGACTAGGATTTTTGCCATTGTGATTGAACATAGTATTTTTGTATGAAGTCTGGATGTAACATTCTTCCCCAATGCTTATGTAAATGTGACAAGACTAGGCATTGACCTTTGGGATGATCGTATAGGCAAACATTACATTGATATTTATGATTAGCAATTAAGTTCTTATTCTCTTCAACCCTTCTTTGTAATTTTCTAAGGGTGTTCTGTCCTGCTTCTTGGTTCATCATGGTTCTACCTCTAATAGTGTTAGCATATTCTCCACATTTTTCATGTATCCATTCCATCATCTTATTAACCTTTGCCTCAATTTTGTCTAGTGATTGTAGTACTGGCAAAGGTGGTTCCACCTCCTTAAGATGAGTTGATTTCTCCTCTTCACGATTATGGACCTTTGCTAATCCAAGATTTTGGTCTTGTTGAGAGCTTTCAACATTCTCCCATTTAGCCATTTCTCCTTCTTCTTTTGCTACTTACTTAATAAGCTCTTGGAATTGATGGGTTCATAGCTCATATAGTTGACTTGGGGCATACATCACTAGGGTCTCCCTTGTTTCATTACCAAGCCCATCCATGATGTGCTACATTAGCCTTTTCTTGGAGAATCCATGGCCTGGGTAATTGTTTAACAATATATAATATCTTTCTAAGGTCATGTCCAAGGGTTCATGTTGCACTTGTTTCCACTCTTGGATTTGTTTCCTCAAGGTTAACATGCTTGCATAGGTTTGATATCTTTCATTGAAGAGTTCTACCATTATTGACTAACATCGAATTGCTTTTGGTCTTAAGGACATATACCATACTTTTGCTTGGCCAACGAGTGTTGTAGGAAAGAGCTTAAGTTTTTTCCACCCATTATCAATATTATTCCATACAAATACATCATGGAAGGCTTGTAAATGATGTTGTAGATCTAAATCATAGCCTCCTGAAAATTTGGAAAAGTTGTTTAAATCAAGCTTAGGTAGATAGCTTTCTTTGCAATGCCTACAGGATATTTAAATAGCCTCTTGTATATGCATTAGGCTCTTAGTTACTAGCAGGGGTTCATTGTCACTAGGTAGGTTATGAATTTATGAGTTGGAATGATGTTATCCTTGTTCATGTTGGAGTTCTCAATATTTCCTATGAGCTTGATTTTTAGTTCTACGTCGATTCCTTGAAAGATGGTCATCCATGTCACGACCTGACGTTAAAGGAGTAGAGGAAGAGAAAGAACTGGAAAACTTTCCATGAATTTTGTAAGTCTTCCAATCATCCCTAGATAAATTCTTGTTAGCTATTGAGAAGGTCCCAGGCCTTACGGGCCCACTCATTCTACGGGATGTCCCATCCTCACTAGAGGTGTCAGAGTTGGATGACAAGATTCCTTGAGTACCATTGGGGTGTTCATGAACATAGGGGATCCTTGCATAAGGTTGAGTACTCCAAACTTCATTTTCATCATCATATAATTCGTTGGTTCTCCAATGAATTGTCTAACTAGTTGTGCCATTAGCATGGTCTTTTGATGGAGACATTATCATGAATTGTGTGTAACTTACTTGAAATTAATCTCTTTTCTAAAAGATATAATGTTAATGCTTCGTTACAGCGATCTTAGATGATGTAACTAATCTAAATAACTAGCACTGTCCTTAGCAATTGTGCCAATGATGAGTGGCAAGGTACCCCTACACTCAACCATATGAATACGAGCGTTCACGCACAATCCGATCAAACTCCACAGATGGACTAGTTGTGATATGTAGATAGTTACTCGTTGATCACAGTTCAATGTCTCCCCACTTGGACTAGTATTTGCTTTGTCACGTATGGTTTAGTCCAGAGTGAGGTGTATGATGTGCTCCTAGACTAGTGCTACTCCTAGAGACAATGGAAAGTAACTTTAATTAAGCTAAGAGGGAAAGGGTGAAGAGAGTCTAAGCTAGCCTAAGTGCGATGAGCATCCATCCCTTAATCATTCGTACACATCTTGGATCTCATGTACTACCACTAGGATTACCAAGCGCATGTCCTAGGTACGCTACTGGGATACCAAGTAGTCACACTTAAATGCTCATGATTAAGTCATACTCATTCCATGTTTAATAACAGGGGTAGGAGAAGAAGGTAAAGAGATATTAAGTAAGAAAGCAATAAATAACAATTAAACTAAGTAAATGCTGCAATGATGAAGTAATCTCGATCTTTATTGTTGGTCATGTGCATGTCCAAGTACGTCACACTCGAATAAATGTTTCGTACAATTACAATCATCACACTGTGGGCATCCATTGGGGAAAGGGTTGAGAGGAATTGAAACTGACAAAACGATCCTACTCTAACACTAATTTTTCTCCTATTACTTTCCTATGCACCCCATTGTGTATTTATAGGCCCACACGGGAACCATGATATTGTGTATCCGATATCATAGTGAGGCTGTGATATCGCGTACCCGATATTGAGGGTCCAATATCGGGACTCATCAGATATCGGGGGTCCGATAATAGGAGTCTGATAATAGGGGTCGATATCAACACCTAGTTAACAAGGGTCCGATATCAGCACCTAGTTAACAAGGGTTTGATATCAGCACCTGACAAACCATGATTCATCACATTTGATGTAATTCAAAATCAAAATGGGCAACCAATGCCATGATAACACAAAGGGAGTCCTTCTTAGATACAGGAGAAAAGGTCTCCTTGTAATCTGTTCCCTCTTTCTGAGTGAACCCTTTAGCAACAAGTTTGGCCTTATATCTTTCAATGTTGCCCAACGAGTCTTTCTTAGTCTTGAAGACCCATTTGCATCTAATGGCTTTTACACCATTAGGCAACTTGACAAGATCACAGACTCCATTAGACGACATAGAGTTCATTTCATCTTTCATGGCATCATACCACAAGTTAGATTCCTTACAACTCATGGCTTGTGAAAACGTTTTGGAATCATTTTCAACTCCTATGTTGTAGTCAAACTCCTGTAGATACATCGTATATTCACTAGGAATCGTTGATCTCTTTACTCTAGTAGATCTTCTTAATGTTGGTTTACCATTCTCTTGAGGATCATGATGTTCAATAGACTGTTCAACAGGTTCTAGTATCTATTGTTCAGCTGGATCTACTACTTCTTGATCAATAGTTTGTGGAACTTCAATGATTGGTTGTTGTTCAGTGTGCATTTGTGCTCTAGGCGTATTGTGCACAACAATTAGTCTATCATTTGAAATAGTGGGTTGAGCATCTGTATGATCTATCTCAAGAACAATGTTCCAAGATTTACTCCTCCCACTAATCAAGTCATTCTCAAGAAATTTAGCATTCCTTGATTCCACAAACCTAGTAGTATGTGATGGGAAATAAAATCTATATCCCTTAGACCATTCAACATATCCAAAAAAATATCCACTTTAGGGTCCTTGGGTCTAGCTTCTTGTGGATTATAAACTCTTACTTCAGATGGGCATCACCAAACACGTATATGTCTCAAACTCGATTTCCAACCTTTCCATAATTCAAATGGTGTCTTTAAGACAGCCTTAGTTGGAACTCAGTTTAATATATACACTATCGTCTTGAGAGCATTAGTCCACAAGGACTTAGAAAGCTTGTAGCCACTAAGCATACTCTACACCATGTCCAATAATGTTCAGTTTCTTCTTTCTGCCACACCATTCTGGTTTGGAGAACCAAGCATAGTGTACTTGGCAACAATCCCATGCTCTTGAAGAAACTTAGCAAATGGGCCAGGTGCTTGTCCATCATCAGTATATCTACCATAGTATTCACCACCTCTATTAGATCTTACTATCTTTATTTGCTTACCGCATTGCTTCTCTACTTCAGCCTTAAACACCTTAAAGGCATCTAAAGCTTCACTCTTGTTATGAAGCATGTAAAGATACATATATCATGAGTAATCATCAATAAAGGTAATGAAATACTTTTGACCATACACATCCATATCTAGACTACCAATATCTATATGTATGATCTCTAATATGTTTGAACTCCTCTTCGCACCTTTCTTTGACATATTAGTTTGCTTTCCCTTTATGCAGTCCACACAAGTGTCAAAGTTAGTAAAATCCAAAGTACTAAGTACTCCATCATTTACTAATCTCTTTATTCTTTCAATAGAGATATGTCCTAATCTACAATGCCACAACATAGAGGATTCGTCATTCATAACACATCTCTTAATGCCAGCATGAACATGCATAAAAGTATAAGAAGTTTGATTTTGTAAATTAATTTTGAAAAGACCATCTATCAATGTAACATTTCCAATAAGTTCATATCTATAATATAAACTGAATATAGTGTTTGAAAAATTAAAGGAAAATCCCAATGATACAAGCCTTGAAACAAAAATTAAATTCCTTAAAAAACTTGGAATATAAAATGTCTTTTCTAATTCTAAAACAAAACCATTGCTTAAAACTACAATGCATGTTCCAATTGCCTCCACATGTGAGCGCATCTTGTTGCCTAAATAGATGCATGACTTACTTCCCACTGGCTTCCTTAGGTTTTTCACCCCCTATAAGGAATTGGTAACATGGATTGTAGAACCAGAATCAATCCACCATGTGTCATGGCCAACATCAACCATATTAAATTCAAAAAAAACAAGTGAGAGTTGAGTACCTTTCTTTTCAAGTCATTTTTGATATTTAGAACAATCCTTCTTTATGTGCCCTTTCTTTTTGCAGAAAAAAACATCTAGATTCTTTCTTAACAGCTTGTGCAAGCAATTTGACCTTCCTTTGGCTTGTCCTTTATTCTTTCCTTGTGGAGCCAGATGCACACTCTCTTTTGCTTCCATAGCAAGTCTTCAGTCTTTTTGCACACACATGGTCATTAGTTCATTGATTGACCATTTATTCTTATGTGTGTTATAAGAAACCTTAAAGGGTCCGTACTATGATGGGAGTGTGTTTAAGATGTAGTGCATAAGGAAAGATTCTGACATCTCAACCTCAAGTGTTTTGAGTTGAGCCGTTATATCCCTCATTTGCATGATGTGCTCATGCACACCATGAATTTCAATGAGTTTCATAGATGAGAACATTATCAAGGTGCTAACCAACGCCTTGTCTAATGACTCAAATTGTTCATTAATGACCTTTAACAAAGCACGCACATTGTCATACTATTTTAGTGAACCACGCATACCAATCAAGATCTTGTTTTTTATAAACATGACACAGAGGCAATTAGATCACTCCTATTTTTCATAATTACCAATATCATCTGGATGGCTAATTACTGTAACAGCAGGTGGTTTATCTTTATAGATAGCATAATCAATGTCCATCTAGCCTAAATGAAAAATAATTCTCTCCTTACACACCTTATAATTATCACCCTTTAATTTGGGAATGTCACATTTAAAATTAGAGTAGCTTACAGGTTGTATAACTGCATAATCAAACATGCTTATGTCACTAAATTTGAGGTTAAAATACCATAAGACATGTTTACCAATGTAAATCATGAAAAATATGAATCAAATGGCATAAGATTGCCTATGGGCTAAATTTTAATTCAAACAGATTCATATATCCTTACGATGAAACTATAAAATTATATTTTTTTCTTAATCCTTGTGGGTAAATTAAGAAAAATATCGTAGGATAAAATTTATCATATTACATATGATTAATGACAATTTTTTAATGTTGTGTACCATATGTGATCCAAAAGCTCTTAGTACAGAATTTTGCATGATTAAAGATGCTATGGCTACTCTCTAATTATATAAAATTATATAGATCACTTGTTATAATTCATATGCAGAAAATGATGTATACATATACAAAAATATTCATAAAATTGATAAATTACCAAATTCAACATGGTATAAACATAATTTATTCAATTATTCCAACCCAAAGTGCTTAGGTGGAGACCAAAGCGCCAAAAGAAAACCCTATAGAATGATGCTAATTCATTGGCCGACATGAAGAAACACTAGAAATCATAATAACAATGATGAGTGTTGAATATGCAAGCCACAATGGAAAAAGCATATACATAATTCACAAAATCCAGCTATGTGCACAGGGAATAAACATCTATTAGCCTTAAGACCGCTCAAGTTAAACCAAATCGTGCTCAACCTTTGAAAACATTTACATAACGATAGGCTATTACAGGCCAAGGATGCAGATAGCAGTCTATCGCATGAAGAAAATTGCATATAGCACAACCAAACCAACTCTCCAAAACAACAAAAGAAAATATCCTCATTGCCATAGCAATAATAGTTTCTGTTTTCTAGTTCTATGGTACACAAGAATGCAATAAAATGTGTGAGTGAAATCTTTTTCACCAGTTAGAAACCATTACTCAAACTATAAAGTGTAAAAAAAAAAATTAAAAAAAAACACTATTTCCAAATTGCATCATCGTCAAAAACCCCATCAAGATAGAGATCTAACGCTCCAATACCAAATGTTAGAAAATAATTGTGTAGAAAACCAAATGGCACAAGTAATCAAAGTACAAAATGCAGAAGCAAATGGCACAAGAAATTCACATGCATAAATAACTAGAAATGCACAATTCTTGACCAAATGGAATTAACTTCCAACCATTAATGCCTCAAATTAAATTTGGCATTCTGATTCTTCTTCCACATGGATGCTCTACAATGATGGTGTATACAATCTTCAAGCGTCTATGAAAAGGACCAAAACTACAATCTTGTTGTGATTCGTAATGCTTCTATTCTTTCATCAAGAATGAATTTATAGGTCACGAAATCAGTTACCATAAGAGACCAATGCCAACGCGTAAAAAACATAGATACAGAAACAACCTTGATGCGTTAACCAACTCATAAAAACGCGTTAGTGGGTATGGTGGCCACTTTTATGCATTAACTAACCTATAAAAATGCATTAGTGTGCATGGTGACCACTTTCATGTATTAACTAACTCATAAAACACATTAGTGTGCATGGTGGTCACTTTCATGCATTAACTAACCCATAAAATACTATAAAACATGTTAATGAGTATAGTAGCCACTTTTATACATTAACTAACCCATAAAAAAACGCATTAGTGTACATGGCATTAGTGTACATGGTGGCCACTTTCATGCATATTTGAAGTGCGAACCTGATTGCCTATTAAGCCCTTCAACCTCAGCGTGGAGATATTCTATTAATCTTTGTTGATGGAGGTGGCTGTCTGCATATAGTTATCAAAGATTTTGTAGGTTAAAGTCATTCCAATCATTTGCTTGGACGTTTGACGTTTGACCTATTTTTGCACAATCATTTAAACTTTCTGATAACCTCTGTTTGGTTTTGAATGTTCACCGGTTTTTGCAATCGTTTTCAGCGTTATCCTGGTTTGTTATAAAAGAAGGATAATCATTTAGCGGCTTTTGAATGTTCACCGGTTTTTGCAATCGTTTTCAGCGTTATCCTGGTTTGTTATAAAAGAAGGATAATCATTTAGCGGCTCCATGTTCATCTCACTAAGGTGGGACCATGGAAAGGGCGGTAGATGAATGAAAGAGAAACCCAGGCTTTACAACTTGAGAATCAAGAACCTTGCTATCCCTCCACTTACTGGTCCCTATTATCCTGATTTGTTACCTCGGCAGATTTGTTACATCGGCAGAAATCTACCCTGCTTTCATTTATAAATGTTTATATCGGCAGAAATCTACCCTGTTTTCATTTATAAATGTTTATACCTGCATTTTGTTGGTGTTTCATTCTTGCAAATTTTAGTTTATCAATGCTTCACTGCTACAATCTAACGTTTTCGAAGCCAATATGTTAATCCTTCTGACAAAAATTTCTCGCCAGTTCTGTCAGCATGTGCATCTCTCCTCAGCTGAGCGCCTGTAGCATTTACATTTTATTTTCAAAGTGGTGAAAAATTATGCCATTCTAAACCTGTGAATCACTGGTATACCCTAAAAGGACAAGACAGTCCAGCAACAAGCTGATCCTCCTGTTCCACATGGTTTATATACCGGCTTCGAAAATGGCAGAGAGGACAGCCCAAGCTTGACATTTAGATGCACTTATTTTGTTATATGGTATGTAGTTAGCACTTTTTTGAGTTGTTCATGACGTTCTATACCGGAGACATTGAAACTCAACGGCCTTTTATTACATCATCGAAGATAAAATGGATCTCTGAAGACAAATTATTAAGAAAAAAAACTGAAGTATTAGCAGTAATTTGCCATTTTTGTCCAGCAAAGGCATGAAGATAATTTAGGAAAACTTGATTACTTCAAGTCTTCAATATAGCTTATACACATGGTACTGCGATGCTTTCATGTCATCTCCTGTTTTCAATTTCAACAATTTGCAGACCAAATGAAGGGAAAAGTTTGCAAATAAACAACTTTTCTTTGAAAACAAATCCACTTATCTTTTCTCTTTTCAATAAACTTTTTTCACCTTTAATATTATGCCAAATCTTCTGGATTGCTTAACATTGAATCATCTCTTGGAAATTGTGAGAGGTGCAATTATCGTAGTCTAAGATTCTTCGATTTCTCCAGCCATTTCACCCCTGTTTGAAACTATTGATTATCTTGTATTTTATGGAATAAAAGGATCATTATTTAAAGCCTCAAAGTTCATTTTGTCAGGGTTTGGAAGGATTGGGAAATGACCTCTTTGAGTGGTTGTTCTCAGGTTCAAACCCAGAGTCTTCCAACCTGGAAAACAAGCAGTCCCTTGTGTTTCATGTAATATTTTTATAAAAACTCTGTAGTTGTACTTTGTGACAATATTTAATGAATAAAATGTATTATGAAGAAAAAATTAAAAGCACAACCATAAAGAAGCACTGAATAGAAGTGAAACACCAGCGAACGGAAAAAAGAAAGGCCCAACAGTTTTTGGAAGTGTGTTTATCATTTGACTTTAAATTCTTCTACGGAACCAAAAAATACATTTTTGCACATATTCAATTTTCTAATTTCTTATACGATGATTTCACTCCATGTTGAATTTAACAGTCACTTACCAAACTAGCCTTAATGTCCTAACTACATCAATGCCGTAGCCTCGTATAATAAATGTGTTTGAATCATGAACTCCCTGCAAAGAGAAACATTCCTCCTTATTTTATGGAACAGAATTAAAACTAGCACAAACATTGCAGTCTGCCCATAATGTTCTGTTCCGGAGAGTGAATGATCCTTTGACGGTACCTGTCGGTGGTTTTCCCTTTTTCTGTAATTGAATAAAAAAGATAATTGAGTACTGTCTCTGTTTTTTCTGGATGACAATAATCCGTGATCCACTCTGATTGATTGTCGTGACTTGCAAACTATCCCAAAATGGTCCGGTAAACAAAATCGAATATGAATGGCGTGTACCTGCAACACAGTTATCCAGAAACCTTTATAATAACACATGATGCTGCATCAATCCATATTTTAATAGAAGAGGTGATGTGAACCTGGCAACTAGGACAACTGTCCCGATCTCCACTAAAAAAGGAATCATTGAAGGAACTGTGACATTAAATACTTGAAAAAAAGGCCAGGTTGTATTTTTCGAGATCTGACGTATTGAATCATCGAATCGTAAGATTTAATATTGGATATGCGCAGTTTCGAACTATGCGCAGTTTGAAATGCTCGTTAAGCTCTTAAAATGCTCGTGAAGGTTGCTTGCCTGGGAATCAAAATAGGTTATCAAATACGCATAACTATCATATATTCAAATTTAGAATGACACTGCTAACTAGGACGTATCATTTAGCATAAAACTAGTTCCACCGTGAACCAAGGATCTCGTTTCAAATATGTGGCCTGAATCCATTATGGTACTTAGGTTCATGCTGTGTATCAAACTGATGACTACAGTAGAGATTTTATTCAATGATTTATGAAATAAAAACAAGACATAATCCGTGTTATTAGAAGTCACTGTATACATAGCTGGCAAGAGGAAAGTTTTTACATAAGCTTCCCTCAATTTCAGGAATAGGCAACTGGTATAATTGTTCACACTTGCCTTTCAAGTTAAGAGTTCCAAGTTCTTGTATGGGTTACAAAATAAACTTTATAATGCTTATATATGACAAATTTCTGCAAAATTCAGGGTATAGTGTGAGAAGCAAATGATAAGTAAAGAAGCTATTGGTCAGAGGATGGAAAAAGCAAGAAAAAGTTTTATATAAATAATAGGAATGAAATAACCGAATTGTATAACAGAATTCCCAATGACATTGCGATGATACAATGAGATGCCAGCCCCACAATCAGTTCCTCTTCTTTTGTGAGCAACCAGGAATTACGGCAGGCAGTTGCGACGTTTAGCAATGAGGCTTCATTATTTCCATGGCTTAACATGATGACTCTGACACCCATGTTTGCACCAATGACTGCATCAAATTTGTCGAAGTGAGTGCTGGCAGAGTCATCCTGATTGGAAAAATTTTGAAAATGCCTGCTGATGCTGATTAAGACCACAAAAGGCATGCAACAACTATCATCATAACAGCAACAATGTATGATGAAGCCTTGTGGATCTTGGCAGGAGCTTTGCTTGCATCAACATCTATTTGAATCTCAAACTTGCATGATCCCTGTGATGGGTCTTGAAGCGTTGAAACGGCCAAGTTATTAAAATTGCACGACTCAGATTTCTGATTCTGTGCCTGGAAATACATATTGAAAGCATAAGAGGCATTGCTTCTACCATCCATGTTGCCACATGTGGAGCCATATCCAAGAGAAGTGCAGTCAGCATTTTGGCAAGCATAAGTAATACTATCAGACAACGAGGGTTCGGTTGGATTAATACTTGGATTGAAAACACACCATCTTCTTTGCAAATACTTGACACCTCTAGCAGCAACAAGCAACCTGTTCTGCCCTTGCCCACTCAAATCCAGTTCATACTTGGGCTGTCCATCATACTGAAAAATACCCCAGTGCCTTTCAAAGTTCCCAGGATCAATGCTTTTTTTATCTTCGTCAACAAGGCTGAATAAATATGTCTCAATAATGTCAGCTTTCATTGGGGTAATTTGTCCAGACATGATATGCTTAATTAGACCCTGGTTAAACCTCTGGGCATAACTCGCTTGAGCATTCTTATCACCATCTGTGGGCCAGCCCACTTCCCCAACAATGATGGGCAAATTAGGAAAACCTGCATTCTTTAGGGCCCAAACAAGTGTATCAAGATTGGCATCAAATACGTTGGTATACTGTACACTTCCATCTACAACAGGTTGGCTAGTGCCATCAAAGAATGCAAAATCAAGTGGAAAGTTGGGATCACTGTACAGACTTAGAAAAGGGTATATGTTGACCATAAAAGGTGAACCGTGTTCAGAGAGGAATTGGCATATCTCTATCATGAGGCTTTTGATCTCGCTTCTAAAATCTCCTTCTGAAGGCAAGTTTCCTCCATACACATCAGCATTTAAAGGCATTGTTGCCTTGATGTCCTTAAGCCCAGCTTTGTCAAGCTCGTTCTGTATATTTGCTAAAGCTGGCAAGGCATATTGTACAAAAGAATTGTTGTATGATTTCAGAAAGGGTTCATTTCCAACGGCTACATATCTGCAAAAGGTAGAAGCCAAAATAAAACATTTCAATATCTGCCAAATGCTATTAACTATAATTATCATTCTCATCATCTGAGTCTTGTCCTACCTATGTGATGTTTGCATTATGCCAAGAATTACAACAAAAATCTCATTTTTCTCACACCAAAAAAGCAGTTCATCACCTTCTCAAATGAAGGAGAAATCTAAATGGGGAATAACTTGGTTTTTGTTTTTGGGTAAGTACATCTATCCCTGAGACTAAAAGGAAATGGAAACCAAAATGCACAGCAAAGCTCTTAAAGTGAAACTGCATTAAATAAACTTAGGAGATGTATTAATCTCAGCTTGCTGGAATCACAGCGATAAACTTAGGAGATATGTTAAACTCAGTTCTTTTTCCTGTTTAAAAAATTGAATGCACAAAAAGATTTTGAATACATGAGATGGAATTGAAACTACCATGCTAAAACAATGAAATATGAAGCATACAAGTGATAAATATGTTGACTACGAAATCTTGTTATTTATTGATTTATTTATTAATTGTCAAGGACTCCATGCAACGACTTCTCAAGTCAAAACAAATCTGAACTTTGTAATATCCAATTTGCAATTTTGAAACACTCCATTATTAAGGAGTCGTGCTTATTTTTAGCTTTCTGCTCCCGCTGCTCAGATTGCATAACATAGAAGAGTATTTCAGCTTGAAATGAACAAAAATCGTATTTTTGGATGTAGTGGTTGCGGTTATAGAACGATGTTAACACAGCTCCCATAGCATAAGACTCTGCACTTTCATCTCTCTGGAAGGATTCATGTGTGAAAAGCTCGAAACGGCATAAAGATTGAATCATTTTAATCCCAAAAATGCCCATAATGAACCATATTTCGGATAGAATTTAACACAAGCAATCTGCACCTTTTAAATTTCCCTTTGGCATTTTTCAAGAATACCTACTTCGACTTGATTTCAAGAATAAGCAACGGAGAGTCCAGTCCAACAAACAACCGGGTACCTACAATCGACTATTAAAACTTTAAGACATGCCTACACCTACAGATCCCAAATATGCAAAAGAAACATCTGATTTGTTAAACCCAATTTACAATAGCGGATCTCGGGATCTAAAATTAGGGCAGAGAAATGAAAATCTTAGAGACGCACCATAACCAGGCATTTATACACGAAGTTCTGACCCGTAGGTCGACTAAACCCAAAATCCCTGTAACTTTTTCGAAAAGGGCAAAAGCATCCAATAATCTTAGCTATAGATACCAAAGCACTAATGCTATCCAGAGGCAGACACAAAAACAGCATAAGCAAGAAAAGCACCCCACACGAAAAACACACCAATCTGCAATATTAACAATAGAATCAAATTTAAGAGATCATTCCAGAAACAGAACCTCTACAAAAGAACAGAAACAACAGGAGAAATCCATGATAAAGAAGTGTAGAGCAAGTTAAGTCATTAAGATCAGGACATGACACTGTTAGAACAGGGGCAGCTCAGCGGTCACAGGGAGGCAGGACAGATCGAAGGAAGGAAGCATTTGAGCATTTGGTAAATGCTGAAAATGATGAATACGCAAAAAGGGCAGGGCCCATGGAGATTGTACCTGATTTTGACACCGACATCGTAAAAGAACTCAGTGATATTGGACTCGACCCAGTTGGCAGCAGCCTTGGCGCTGGTTGCCATGGTCTGAAGCTGGTCGTTGGGTATGCCCACCATGACCTCGATGCCACTGTGGGCAAGCTGTCTGAGTGCATGATCCTCTGCATCAAACAGTTTAACCTTGCTGAATCCATTATCCTGCAACAACTTCACCACTATGCTTGGAGGCAATGGATGACTTGCAATGGTTCCCCAGTTCACTCCCAGTCCCTCTGCTGCTCCAATCACCATTACCAACAACAAAATCCCACTTCTGCTGCAAAATCTGCTGTTCATCTTCATCTGCTGCTTCCAAATCCGAACTGTACCCAGAAATGCAAGTGGGAAAAGTAGATGATCCAGATCACATGCACCAACAACAGGAGGCCCTCGAGTACAACTCCTCAACGCAGTGCTCTGCTCTGGAGCAGGGTCACACGGCGAGCTCTTATTTTGCACAATTCTGGGTTTCTTGGCAGCCTGTGCCAAGCATAAAGCAGAAGCACCAAGGTCAGGAGGAGGAATCCCTAGGATTCAAGCAATTTAGATTTGCTGCCCGATTTGATTAGTCCTCTGCACAGAGCAACCAAGCAAGAATCTGCAGCAGCAGAGCTGTGCAGTTCAGTGCAGTGTAGTGGAGATCAGTAACGTCGGAGCTAAACAAGAACAAGAACAAGAACAAGAAGAAGCCCTGGGATTCAAGAAAACGGTCATGTGGTGGGCGGGCATCAGACAAAATTTTGATTTCTTGAGACTGGTGTTACCGGGCTGTGCCAGATATTGGATTGGAATGATTTCTTGGACACCCAGGCCAAGCAAGCATATATGGGCAGGTAGAAGACTCTGAGTCTGCGTCCGAGTCCCTGGAAAAACGGATGCCAATAACCCCAGGGTTGAAAAACCGGGCTATATGACAAATGGATTTTTGTGGTTGTCTGGTATTCATTCAATATGTAACTTGGGCAAGTAGACAGGAATCTGACCAAGTGCGCCGGAATCTGTGGGAGGATCAAGAAAACTCAGAAAGCGAAAGCTAAGGAAGAAGGCCTGTAAATGAAGCAAATATGATGTAAAGGCAAGAATATGGGTTTTTGGGTGTGTGGCAGAGCTGGGTAATGATATGAATTTACGCTGCTGTAGCTGAAACACTAGCCGTAGCTGTCAAGTAACAAAATCAGGAGCAGCATATTATCAGCAGCCTGAAAGCTCAGATTCGGAAACTTTGCGACAGGACCGGCAGTTGCCGTTTCTGATCCTATTGGGTAAATTTATGAGGTATTTAAAAAGAGAATTCATTTGGAGTTGAGCAGGGAATTAGGGAAAAAGCATTATTTTGGGTAACTGTGCATGATCTGGAGGGGCCACGTGAGACTGCGTGGACGTTCGGTTCTGGGCTTTGATGGATTTCCCCGCTGTGTCCTCCGCCATGAAAAGGCTTTCATGATGTTGCTAGTGCTTTTGCTTTTTGTTTTTGTTTTTGTTTAAAGTTTATCTGCACAATCTTGCGAGTTATCGTTTGACGTCGGCACATACCCCACTCCCTGCAATTTTCACCATTCGTAAACTGTTTTATTTTCTGTTGGGTGTTCTTTTTTCTTTTCTTTTTTTTGTTGGGTTAAATCACATTCTTGCAGAGCTCAATCCTGCCAGCAGCGAATAAAACAGCGTCGCAGTTTTTGAACCCAAAGTTTCGGTCTGTTCTGGTCTGCGTCTGTAATTTCAGTTTGCTCTTCTCTGGGTCGGTGTCGGCTTATCTGCAAGCTTTTTCAAAAGTTTTAAATTGAGTCGGACTCGGAGGAGGCTGCACTGCCGCTGCTACCACTTTTGTCAACTGAAGATTTGATGCTTAATTTCATGCTTACGTTGCAACGCATTTCTTTCGGACCTCGCCCCGTTTTCATAACTGAGTTTCAGTGCTGGAGCTGTCCGATGTTTCTGCAGCACTTGCTTTTGCATTCAAAATTAATTCTTTGAATTCGTGTCCACGTTGGGAGGCCTTTTGTCTTTTGCTTTTGTAGATCCAGAATCTTTTTATTTAGATGTTTGCATGCATGGGTTCATTCTCACGCCCTTGTGGATATGGATGACGAAAGTCGAAGCTGTTTCATTTTCAGATGACGCGGATCTGTGTTTTCAAATTAAAACCAGTGTGAATGAATAAGCATTCAATTGTAATACCTTCCCTGTCTCTTGCAATAATTAAAGCCCACAGTCAATAAGCATTTAAGTGTAATAGGCTGTCTTTTGCAATCAAGACAATATACGTGGTGCAAATCCTATCCTCAGCTATCCAGATTGTGGTACCAACCATAACAAACCTAGAAGATTTGATAGGACATTAGAAACATTTAAAATTCAAGTTCTCAATTTAGGATGATCATTAAATGATTGGATCAATGTCGGAAAGAAATTCAACTAACAGGATTCAACTACCATTATACTTAACATTGCAATAATGTTAAGTTGAAAATTTTAATGTTACCTGTAAAGATTTAAAAAATAGTTAATATTCCTTGAATCCTTCAAGGTATTATAATTGAATTTTCAAACACTATATCAATCATATCATTATTTATTACTTTTATATTAATTGCTTAGCCTAAAAGCATAAAGTATCATTTGTTATGCATGCTAAAATCATAGATCAAGGTTGCATTATTATTCTTGTATAAGAGAATTGTTGATGTACTATTATATGTGTGTGATTATACAAATATTGATTATACAAATAAGGGGATAATGGAATCTTAAATTTGGAAGATGAAAAAATATTTTGTATAAGATCATGTACAATATGTCTACTACAAGTAATAGAGAATGGCCATGTTGTATTGAAACATTGTTGGACTCTTTTGTAGATGGAAACAAGCTTATTTCAAGTCAAACAAAGCAAATAAATAAAGAAAGTCTCCTTTCTAAAATACAGAATTCCTTACAAAGGGTACACTATCATATGATTCCATTTGAACTAGATTCTAAAATGTATAAGATCCCTCAAGTGTATTTTGTGAAAGAAAATGCATTTATTTTTTTCTAATCAAATTTTGTATGACGCAAACATGGAGTGTGTTTCACGCCCTTTCTTTTAAATAATCATGGTAGGAGTTTCTAGATTTTTTCCAATTAGACAGAAAAGCTATGATTATCTACCTAGTGGACCTTATAAAGTGTATTTGAATTTATAAAAAATGCCAAATGTACTAGGCAAAGGAGCAAGAGATCCCCAATGGGCCTTGTAGAGTGTGCTTAGATAGCAACACACTATCATATGATTCAAGTGGAACCATTTCTAAAATGTGTAAAATCATATAGTTCAATTGGAACCACTTCCTAAAATATGTAAAATCCATCTATGGTGTATTTTGTGAGAGAATGCATTCTTTCTAATCAAATTTTGTAGGACACAAACAAGGAGTATGCTTCACACCCTTTCTTTTAATCAATCATGGTACAAATTTCTAGATATTTTCAAATTAGACAAAAAAGTTGTGATTGTTTGCCTAAGGGACCTTGTAAAGTGTACTGAATTTATAGAAAATGCCAAATGTGTTAGGCAAAAGGAGCAAGAGAGCCCCAGTGGGCCTTGTAGAGTGCACTTAGATAAGGGCACACTATCATATGATTCAATTGGAACCACTTTCTAAACTGTATGAAATCCCTCTATGGTCTATTTTGTGAGAAAATGTACTTATTTCTTTCTAATCAAATTTTGTACAACAAACACAAACATGGAGTGTGCTTCACACCCTTTCTTTTTAACCAATCATGGTAAGAGTCTTTAGATCTTCTTTAATTAGATAGAAAAGTTATGATTGTTTACCCAATCAGCCTAGTAAAGTGTGCTTCAATTTATTAAAAATGCCAAATGGGCTAGGCAAATGGGCAAGAGATCCCCAATGGGCCTCAGAAAATATGCTGACTTTATAAAAAATGCCAAAGTTGGTTAATATTTTCAGCTCCGTGTTGGCAAAAAGTGCATGTCCTATTTTGAATAATGGCTCTACAATGCAGATAATCCCTTTTAAAGGGATAGCTCCTTAAGAATGTTAATGAGGAACCATTTTAACTATGGGTTGAGAACAAAATCATGTACTTAAAAGAAAGATTAATTCTTGATCATAACATATTGGAAGTATAATTCTAAACGAATTATTTACAATATTGCCATTGATATTAAAGTAATATCTTAAACTATATGATTATTGAAACTCAAACCTTTTTTTAATTATCTAAGACCTTATGATAATACATTTGAGTTAGAAAAATTGATATTAATATATTTTGTACAAATTGACTCGTTTGATATCCTTGCTTTATACAAATGTAATAAAATTTTAAATTCCGGTTCAATATTTCTTAATATAGAAATTTCTAACTTCTCAATTCTATAAAGTTTTATTTTAAGCATAACATATTTTACATAATCGTCACGAATTATATAAAGTTCATACTCCAAAGGATCTATCTCAATATGCCATTTTCTACTCACAAAGTTTGTTTAAGAACCATTTCTTTATCCAGCTTGTTTTTAGTTCAAGGTTGGTCATAACAAGGTAGCCTAAACTGTACAAATACTAAAAAAAATTTATACACCGTTGTATTACCTATATGACGGAGACGTCCTTGAAAACTGTAAATGTAAATCTTTTTTAAAAAATATCATCAATTAAATTCAGCAGCAATACATGAAGCATTCAATAAGAAGAGAAGGATGACTGGCAAGACAATGACCGGCTAACCTATTTGCAATAACATTGAATAAGCTTGAACAAAGAACGGAAATACAACGCTGAACAATTTTGAGAGCGACCCAACTTTCCGGTGGAGAACCACAAGTCATTCTGATTGTTGATTGACAGATTTTCTAGATCGGATATGATCGGTTAAATCTTTTCCTTTGGTTTCCAAAGGAAACAACAAGACTGAAATTCCTGCTGATATAAATACTACTTCAAATATAGCTATAGCTATCCCTGTTTGGCAGTTCTTTACAAGATCAACAGCAACAAGTGGGCATATCATTCCTCCCAAACGAGCAAACGAACTTGCTGCACCAAACCCTGTGGATCTTATTGATGTTGGGTAGACCTGTACAACAAATTTACCAAACGAAAGCTTTTACAGAGAACCGAAAAGAAGTTCTATACCATGTACAATTCAATGCTTTGTAAACTGCTCAAAAACAAAAATAAAAATAAAAATAAATCAATTTGAGAAAAACCAACATCAAACCTCTGGTGCATAAATGTAGACAATGTTAAATGCTGCTGAAATGAATAACCGAACACCAAACAAAAGAACAGTTGTGACAACTTCATTTTGGTAAAATGCCAATGGAAATAGAAAAATAGGACACAAGAAAAACAATGTTGCCATGGATAACTTTCTTCCATAATAATCCACAATGATGGCAGCTACTATAAGCCCTGGAATCTCTGTCAAAATGCCGAGTTCGTACATTTAATCACTTGTGATTTTAGATACTTCTAAGTTCTAATAACATCCTAAGCTTCCTAGGCACTAACTGGTGAAATCAAATTAAACGTCAAAAACAAAAAAGTACCCAAAACAAAAATAAAATAAAATGAAAAAAAATAAAACACTTACCAGCAAAGCTTGAAATAAAAACATCTCGATAAAGAGTTGTTGCACTGGATGTGACTTTAGGTGGCTTCATTGTGCAATAATCAGCTCCATTCGTTAGTGAAGAGGTAAGTAATACAATCCCATAATAGGAAAATGCATTAGCAAAAAGCACCAACCAGAGCAGCAGTGTTGATTTGATTAATGGAGGTGAAAAGAGAACAAGAAATTGTGACAATATTCCCAGACCGTTTTGCATTTCAGCATTTTCATTATTTGAAAATTCATTGGAAGTTATAAGATTACCTTCCTCAGAATCATCATAACCACTTTGTTCTTTCAGTTCAACAACATAATTTACAAGTTTCCCAGGAGGCAGTTTCCTTTTGTTTATACGGGCTATCTTCTCAAAAAGATCTTGTGCATCATCACAACTGCCTTTCATAATAAAAAATCTTGGTGATTCTGGCACAATATTGTAGAAGAGGAGGAGGATAAATAAAGGTGTACAAGATAGTCCAACTAACCATCGCCAACCAAGTTTTGGCATCACAATCTGGCACATTGAATCTAATGGGTCAAAATTCATATCGATGAACATTTGTAAGATGTAAACACACATCTAACATTTAATTTCTAGATTTAGAATTGCAAACTGACTTTTACAAAAATTTACAACTTATGAAAGCTATGAAATTAGAAGATTGGAGTAAAATAACTATTGCTTTCTTTTTTC
Source organism: Gnetum montanum (assembly GCA_015680685.1). Classification (NCBI taxonomy): domain Eukaryota; kingdom Viridiplantae; phylum Streptophyta; class Gnetopsida; order Gnetales; family Gnetaceae; genus Gnetum; species Gnetum montanum. Next base: position 191,710 of record MNCI01000003.1, read on the forward strand.
CAAACATCTTAAATCATGGCAACAACTAGCCCATATAAGAAATCTGCATGCATGAATGAATCACCTCTTATAAAAATGATCACAAAGAATATTTGCATTTCTGTTGGTGCTAGCAGAATGTATAAATTTGGGGCAGAAGAAAAATTGACAATGCCCATCTAACGTGTTCCCTAGAAAGCAAGGTCTGGTTATTTTTAATAGACACCTTTCAATTTTTTAAGACTACAGGGTCATGATATCATCTCATTCCCGATTTGTCTTATCAGTGTTGAGATGAAAGGAATGAAAAGCATTAGATAATAGAAACATACACTTTTTAAAACGGGCTGAAAAAACAAAATACTCATATACAAAGATTACAGGAAAAATCAAGGAACATCCATCATTTGGGCCAATAATTAAGCTGACTGTCTATGTTCCACCAAAACCTCTAGTTTAACCATTGGAATGTTAGGGTAGGCTTAGAGGTATATATTAAACCATCCAGCTTTGATGGATAATCCACAAACTTGGATTTGTATGAAGGTTGATAAACGTGCCATTAATATATTGATTAATTTTCCATATTTGATAAAAAGACCAACTGACTAAGCTATCCCCAGGCACAGTTATTCATGTTATCTCTTTGCTGGTTCAATCCTAGAACCCCATAGAACTCCTGATTTAATCATACCTTATTTCATCAGTGTCGTACTTGGCATATACATCTTGACCATACAAACCATTCAGGCATTTCTAAATCAATACATAAAGACCTGCATAACATTTTAGGCTCAATCACATTTCATACAATTTTCCCTCTCTACGATAACTAATTTTCCATACTGATATGGTCTATATCCATTCTCAAAATGGTAAATTTTAATGTAGATTACGATTTCCAGTACGCAACAGAACTTGATGACTAACAATGGAAGATTACATGACAAAGAACTTTACCAGCTCAGCTGTCACACAGCTGGCGTTGCAATTCATGATAGATGCCCTCCCAAAGACATATGGAGAGAATAGAAGATGGTAACAGTCTATTTTGTTGTCATATTTATGCATGATGTCTTATCTAAATTATCAATATGAAAGTCCATGAAAGTACATTAAAAAAAACAAATGTAATTGTGGTAAAAATACTATGAAAAAAAGAAAAGATGCTTGTACCGCACATATTTTGATTTTTGTTTTCGTTTTTCTAATTCTATTTTTTTAGCAAGAGTTTTCAAAGCATACAAGATCCATAATCAGTTGCAACTGATTTCCTAAGGATTATAGATAGTTCTTGAGTTAAGAGCAAGTTTGAGACACAGGAGGTAACCACTAGTTTGGAAATAAAAATATAACTAAAAAACTAAAACTAGCTTTTAAGTTATAACGGCTACATTTAAAACGTTTGGGTAATGACCCACAAATGACATCATTTTAAAAAGGAAAAAAAATTAAACTATAAAAATAAAATACAAACAGAAGTAAAGAATTAAAGCTAAGTAATGTTTTGTAAATCTAATATATGCATTTCAACTGTATTTTCTGAAAGAATGAGAAGCCTGGCTTGATGTCTCTGCACGGAGACTTCCGGTAGTCCTTTACAAAACTGAAAAAAGAAAAACAAAAAACGAAATAATCTGCTGTCCTCACTGTGCCTTGTTATTACTGCTTATGGGAACTGGTTTTCGCTTTTTCTATGTCATTTTGGATTGCCCGGGTTTCTATTACTAGGTAAAAAGGACTCAAGTCTCCATACAAAGACCACATTACGTAGTTTGCAACCTTCCATTTTCTGACAGGTTGTAAAGTCTCATTGAATTATTTTTGTACTGCATTTTATGTAATGGAGCAGGCATAAAGTCTCATTGAATTATTTTTGTACTGCATTTTATGTAATGGAGCAGGCATAAATGTGAATGCTTAGATGGATGTTGAATGTTATAAGAAGCTATAAACTGCACATTATAGACATTAGAGGAAGACTTGGAGTAGCTTCTATTTCAAATAAGTTACATGATTGACATCTTAGATAGTTTGGGCACATGCAAAGAAGATCGGAAAAGGACTATAAAAAAAAAGTTGCTACATCACTGTAAACAATGATCCAGCTCTTCATGGAGGCAAATGGCAAAAAAGAACCCATGTAGCCACCCTACTTTGTTGGGACAAGGATGATGATGATCTTTTTTTTTAATGAGAAAGCCTACTTTGGTATTTCCAGCATTAGTAGGTGAAGGATTGTAAAAATACTGTCAGGCGGATGCCTGTCAAGGTCAACACCGCCATCATGTCAACAACTTGGGAATCATATGACAACAGATATAAAAGCAGATACTCCATTAAGGACTTTTGATAACAGGAATCATCCATTGTAAGCTGCTTGACAGCTGTTCAGCAATCATCCAGAGACACGCCTGTCCTGTCCTTATAATAAAACAATGCAATAATTACATATTTGGATTGGATCGAATCCCAAATAAAAAGTTCTTTGCCACAAAAATATCGATGAGTTCATGAGGATTTCTCTGCTTGCTTTGTCATTGAATGGAAATATCATACATGCTCAGATTTGGGATGATTGAGATGATCCTGTTACGCCCTAAAGAAGCAATTGCGGTAGGTGAATAAAGGTTCAGATGACTGCAGTTGGAAAGAAATCTCGGGGGAATGCTTTACACGACAATATCAAAAAAACAAACTGCCACGCTGTAGTAGAAATATTCTGATGAAAACAATTGGAGATTTGAAGAGCTGATTAAACACTAAAGAATGTGGTACCCAGAAGATCTCGAACTGAATGTGCGAACGCCAGGAAATGGAAAATTTGTCAAGTTAAAAGATGAAAGAGGTAGTTTAAGTATCAATTATCATAATATCGAAGAAAAATTGAATGAATCGGTTGTGGATGTGTTATTAGTTCAAGCGGGTTAGCTTTAGAGCTGAAGCTGAGACACAAGCTAATTCCCTAGTACCATTTCTTGAATAAAAAATTCATTGAATTTCTTTTAATTTCGTTTAAATGTCAAAAATGTTGCTCAAATAAATTCTTGTTCTGATACATGACGGATATGTAACAGTCTTTAGTTTACTTTACATTATATTAGAAATAAATAGATAATCCTTAAAATCTCGGGGAACACTCTTGGGTGTATCGAAATAGTGTTATCAATTTCTCCACGCTGTTATTAATTTTTGTGCGCGGATTTGAGGCCAAGCAATGGTTGAAATCCGCAAAACTCTCTTATCACTGTTTTTGATTCAATTTTATTTGTGGATTATTCTGGCTTCTATTTTTGCAGTTTATTCTTGTAAGTCAGGGATCTGCCAGGCTCAGGACAGTAAAGTTCGGTAAAGCCAAGGATGATCAATCTTCACTCATCTACTAAATTATTGTGACGGTCTAATTTGTGGAAATTTTACCATATTTATTATTTGCCTGATTTCTTTCATATTTGTCGTGAACTCAGCAGTTTATGAATCATAAATTCACTATCACAAGTTAAACCCTAATTTTTACCTTAACCTTTTACAGCTCGGTATTTGCTAATTTGGCAGCAACCGCAAAGAGTTGACGGTGACTAGACATTCTGGCTTCAACTGCAAAGAGGGGCTGGTAACTAAACACACGTGAGTTTAGATCGAGGAATATGAAAGTGAGTGCCGGTTTTTTTTTTTTTTAAAGGCCCATAAACATGTCATTCTGCCTCCCAAAGGTAGAAGACCTTTAGGAGGGTTAAATTCACCGCTAACACAATTCTTTAGTTGACTGAAAGTACATATATGAAATAATCTTATGCGAACCATATATACGATTAGAAGAAGCTAAAGCTAGAATTATAGTTTGGTTTGATTATAACAATAGGATACCCTTAGTTGACTATTTTCACCCGTTCCATTAAAGAACAATAGCAAGGCGAGTTTGATTTGACCTTAACTAATAATAGCAAGGCAAGTTTGATTTGACCTTAACGATAAATCAACCTTGGTCAAGTATTTTACTCATGCAGACTCAACCATCACTTGATAGCATTAGAAGATTACCATCAAAATGAGACAATTAACAACATCAACTTGATCCTATTACTCTACTTTTGAAAGCAATTCAGCTAGTGATCTTTACATGATTTCAGTGAAATGGCCAATGATTAACAACAACAATTTATTGAGAATAATTTTACTTTGGTGTTCTAACTTGTGATGGTTTGCTTGACAAAAACTATTAAACAACCTAAGATTTAGGACAAGATTAATAATTGTATTGCAATAAAAAGTATGATAATAGCAATCAGTTTGATGTTAATTCGTTTTATCTTAATGATCTTCTAATTCTAATGGAATAATGGTTAATTTTCTTCGTTTATTTTTTCAAAGTATCAATTGTAAAGTTGGACTCCTAAGTAGATAGTCCTAAAATAGAAATGTTTTTGCTTTTCATATTTTTTTTATGATGTCTCCTCAGTGTCAAGCTTGTGACGTACTCTAAATTTTCTTTACTCATTATTAATATTTTTGATGCCTAATAATTTTGCTTTAACATGGGAGGGTTCCATTGTGGTAGTGGCGAATTAATCCATTTGATTTTTTATCATGAAATTGAAACTCAAATATTTTACTCACATCCCCTAAGACCCCTTGGATCTATCAAACCAATTTTAGAATTCCTTTTATGGAATTTTTTAAAAATTTATGACTCAATACTACTTAGTGGAATCGAATCTATGACTTGGGGTTACCAAGCCAAGACTCTAACCACTAAGCTAACACCTCATTGTCGTGTCTTTCTCAAATGGTATTCTAGTCTAAATATTCCTGCCCTTTGAATTTAACTTTCTTTAGTCCACATAACCCTCCAACCAAAAAACAAAAAGAGATAATATTAATAAAGTAAGATTTGAAAACAATGAGAACCACCAATTCCTTGTTACCATGCAAAAATGATAAATACCAAGTGATAAGGAAGTTAAGATAAAATTTGGGATATAACTCAAGTCTCATCATCATGGTGCTTGTATCCCAACATGGTCTAACACATTTAGGTAAGAGAAGGATTTGACAATAAATTTTTGTGTATCTACTTGATAACAAAGCTTAAACATCTGTTTTTACTATGCCCTAGGTAGCACTCAAATGTATCCTATAGGGTTGAACCTATGACTTGCAAAATCACAAGCCACATTCTAATCAAGTGAGTTATGCTTCAAGTAATAACTCATTACTATACTTTGTAAGCTAGGAAGTTCATGATAAATTGTCAAAGAATTATAAGAAAAATTTAATAGAAAATAACTAACTCATATGCCCTATAATTGACAGTAAACTTCTACAAGCTACTGCATAACAATAAATCACACAAGGTAAGCCAAGTTTGTGCTAGGCATAAGGACTATAACATTTGATAAACTCAGGGACATTTAGTATCTCTCTCGTCTTGGATGAATTGAGAAAAAAATTAATCAATAGTGCAAAGGAATTGACATTCAACTATTGGGATGGTGAATGCAAAACCTTCTTTAAAATTTTTAGAATTCTTTGAAAAAAATGAATTTTTGGCTCATGATCTAAGTTTTTTACCCAACCACGCGTTGTCATCAAGTAGTGGCAAAGACTTGATGGAAAAAACTCAAACTACAAGCCAAACACGAGTCATGGTATTCTTCAACACTTTATCACAAGTCATGGTCTAAGAAAAATTCTTCAACACTTTATCACAAGTCATGGGAAGGAACCACGATCTTCACACCATAACTTAACCATAAGTTGTGGTGAACTCAAAAAATTCATGCTTCTTTACCCAAGCGAATAAAATACAACTTTGATCTTTATTTTAGCTTCGACTGATCTTCTATAAACAATTTGTTATGATAAAACTAATGAAAGTTGATAAGAATGATGAGAAAAATGGTGAGAGAGTGATGAGAGAAAGTAAAGAGTTGCTGAAGAGAAAAAATTGTTTGTTTATCATCAAATCATCTACACAATATCAAAATTTGTCAATAATCAAAAGGCATCTTCATTCATCATCAAGATCTTCAAAATCCAAAGGAAAGTAAGGGCTACGTACTTATAGAAGTGGGAGGAGCCAAAGTACATCTATTGGAACCAAGTTTGCCTTGTCATTCTTTTTATAAAATGAATTTTTCGTGGGCACTTGGGGCCATTTTTAATTACATCCGCCTTCAAATACCATTATTTGAATTTTTCATAAAGAAGTCTATTGGACTTTCAAGCCCCATTTTTTCATCATTTTACAAAATTTTTCTAACAAAAATACATAGAAAAAATATAATCATAATGGATGAAGAAACCTTATTCATTATTTTGTTCATCAAGTTACTACTCTTGCACCCTACTTTGCCAACAATCTCTCCCTTCAAGAGGCAATGTGTAGTGACAATCTTCATTGCCTTCTTTGTTTAGCCAATCTTTGACTTTCTTGGAGATTTGGGCTACATCAATCATCCTTCTCCTTGGACTTGGACTCTTGACAACATTTTCATTGTTTGAGCATAATCATATTTATTTTTTGTTGAGTTGGAAATTTCATCTTGTAGTGGTTCATCTTCTTTTTCTTCTCAGCTACATCATCATCCTATGCTTGAATTTTTGTGAGATTGACAACTTGTTTTTGGTTGGGATTTTTGGTGGGAATGGCTTCAATAAAATATACATTGTTTGATGACTTGTTGGATCTCAAAATAACATCTCCCTTTGAGATTATGCATCCATCATGAGTGAATAAGATTTCATGTCCTCTTTAGGTTATGTTCCTAACTAAAAGTAGTGGACATAATTTTTGAAACATAAAGTACATCCTCAATAGTAATTTCATAGTCATTCAACAAAACATTTATTGTTTGATGCCCTGTTGAATCTCATAATAAATCTATCTCGCTTTAAGATTATGCATCAATCATGAGTGAATGAAATTTCATGTCCTCTTTGGATTATGTTCCTAATTCAAAGTAGTGGATACACAATTTTTGGAATATAAAATGCATCCTCAATAGTAATTTTATGATCATTATTCAAAGTGAGCAAGACTTTACCTCTTCTTTCAATTTTTAGTTGTTCACCATTGCCAAAGTGAATTGCACCATGATCCTCCAAAGCTTCAAATTGAAAGAAGTCATGTGGGCTAAGGCACCACTATCAAGAACCCATCTATTTTTGTTTCATGAATCTTCAAATGTTGATACAACAAAAGTTGTCTCCTCCTTACTAAAATAGTGGACACAATCTTTTGGAACATAAATACATCTTCAATAGTCATTTTATGGTCATTATTCACAATGAGCAAGACTTAACGTCTTCCTTCAAATTTAAGTTGTTTACCATTGCCAATCTGAATTGCACTACAATCCTCCAATTTAAACAAATGATCAATGAAAAGAATCATAAGGATTGAAATACCACTATCATGAACCCATCTATTTTTGTTTGATGAATCTTTCGCTAGTAATGGAACAAAATTTGTCTCCTCCTTCACTTTTTTCAGCGCTAACATCCTGTTGTTTCTTTGGGCTTTTTGGTTTGAACACATAATTGGAGGCAAAGCCATGTTTGAAATGCTCCTTATTCTTGGATTTTGAATTACCATCATTGTGGAAAGAGTTCTTTTTTTTCTCTTAACTTTTTTGAAACCTTCTTCTTTGATTCATTCCCATTTTACTTTGGATCATTGATGTGGTTGCCATTTTTCAAAATTACAAGTGTCCTTATCTGAGAGGCCAAATTATTAACTGTGAATGAATTGAAGTCTTTACTTCGTACAAAGTTCATCATCATATTTTGAAACACAGCAACTACTCCTTTCATAACCTTTTATCTTTGGGTGAAGCCACACCCAAATTTATCAACATGCCTATACATTCTATCCAAAAATTCTTCAAGTTGCTCACCTTTCTTGATTTCAAGTCAATCAAATTTAATTCTATGCAAGAGTTCTTGAATTGGTTGGTTTTCTTGAGTTCTTTGGATGCCTTCAAGGGGTGTAATCTTTTAACTGTAGTTGGAGAAATATTGAAAATTATTATCTTTGCCAAGGACGGTTTTTATTCTCTCTTTCATGCTCATCAAATTGAGCTAATGTAGGGAAGTCATCTTTTTTTTTTATTTAATTATTATAGAACTGTCATCAAATCCAGTTTCAACAACTTTCCAAGTATTATTGAATTCAAGGAGATCCTTCATCATGCTACTCCAAAGCATTAAGTCTTGAGTGCCATTGAAAACAGTTTGAGAATTTAGGAATGTCTTTATTTGTTGACATCTTCAATTGTTTGATCCTGGACTGAAACTAGTGCTTTGATACCCTTAGTTGGGATGGTAAATGTAAAAGCTTCTTCAGAATTTTAAGAATTCTTTTTTAAAAAATATTTTTTTGGTGAATGGCAACCTCACCATGAGTCATGGTATAATTTTTTTAAAGAATATGGGTCATGGTTGAGTTGTGGCAAAGACTTGAAGGAAAAGGCTCAAACCATGAGTCACAGTTCGTGGTATTCACCATGATTATGGTCTGAGAAAAATTCGTTAAAACTTCACAAGTCGTGGAGAAGGGACCATGAGTCATGTTCTTCACACCACAAGCTGACCACTAGTGGTGACCTCAGAAAAATTCAGATTCTTCACCCTAGAAAATACAATTCAACTTCAGTCTTCAATTCAGCTTCAGCTGATCTTATGTAAATAATTTGTTGTGATGAACCTAATGAGAGATGATGAAAATGATAAGAACAATGATGAGAGAGAATGATGAGAACAACTAAAGAGTTGCTGAAGAGAAAATTTTGTTTGTTTATCATCAAATCATCTAGAGAACATCAAAATTCATCAATCATCAAAGGCATCTTTATTCATCATCAAGATCTTTAATATCCAAAGGAAAATAAGGGCCACCTACTTATAAAAATGGGGAGTGGTCAAAGTACATCTATAGGCGCCAAGTTTGCCTTGCCCATTCTTTTTATAAATTGAATTTTTCATAGATATTTGGGGCCATTTTTAATTACATCCACCTATCAAATACCATTATTTGAATTTTTCATGAAGAAGTCTTTTGGACTTCTAAGTCCATTTTTTCATTATTTTACATAATTTTTCCAAAAAAAACACATGGAAGAAATAATCATTATAGATAGAGCAACCTTATATAGATTATTTTATTCATTAAGTCACTACTCTTGCACCTTATTTTGCTAGCAAATTCCATCCTTAACTAAGATCACCTAGGTACTTCAATAAAGGAATTGAGCGCTTAAACACCAGACTCATCCTGAAGTGTTCACCAGATTTTTTATAAAATAAAATTTCTATTTCTAATGTAAAGTAAACTAAAGACTCCTACAAATCACTTAGTTGTCAAACAAACATTTATTTAACCAACCTTCTAACATTTACATGAAACTAAAACAAATTCAATTAAATATTTATACAAGATGTAGGGTAACAACATCTCATCAAGTAGTTAATTGATGATTTGATGAAGGATGTAAGAAAAAGGAGGCAGTGTTGAAAATTGTGAACAAACAAACAACATATATATGAAGTTATCTATGCCCTACGTTATCCTCTTATGCATTCACCATGCACCCATTATCCATAACTCAACACTCTAGCCTCAATCCTCTTATGCATTCCCAATGCACCCCATAATGGCAAGGTGTTGCTGCAATGCATCTTTTTCCACATTGTAGTGAATCAACAAAAATGAACAGTTTAATGAAATAAAACCACCAATGTTTTCCCATGAAAACAAAAACAAACCTTGCATGAAATTGTTATTTTTGCAAAATTTGAAGTCTTGTATGAGAACCAAAGCCCTCCATCTTTTACACATTAAACCAACATTGTGACCAGCATTATATAGCTGTGTATTCTTGTAGGAGAATGCCTTTCCCAAATTGCACATTTATGATTTCAGTTTTAAGTTTGAAATTATATATATAGAACTATCATTATCATAGCTTCTCTTAGACCTAATCCAGATATTTAATCATCCATTATTCCAATTTCAATCTGTGATTACACAAGTGGGGTCAGAAATTTATTATTTCAGGCGTTCAGTTATTTTTATAGGTATTACGCCCAGGCTATCATCAATATCAGTCTGATAAATGGGCAAACAACCACCAAAATACCATTTAGAAAACACAGAAACTGGGAATATCAGTTTGATAATAGAGGTGTTTTAGCCATTCTTGGACAAGTTTATGATGATCCAACTAGATGACATCATGGTCTACTTGAAAACCTTGCCTGAACAAGTTCAACATTTGGAACTAGTTCATCATGTTCATAATGCTCATCCCACAAAGTAAGGTCCTGGGAGGGTCAATAGATGAGTGAAAACATACATCTTTTCAAGTAGTTGCCCCCAAGCTTGAATTCAGTCCTTACAACCTAAGAAATAAGCACCTTACCATGATTCCAAATGATGGCCCCTAAAGGATTAAACTCTACATAAAAAAAGTATGAATTTACATGCATGGAGTTGAGGTTTCTTGGCCACATTATATGTCAAGGAACCATCATGCTTGATACAAAGAAGGTTGAAGCAATTCAATGTCTGCCAAGCCCCAAAAATACTCATGAACTTAGGCAATTCATGGGATTAACAAGGTTTTATCATCACTTCATAAAGAATTTCTTAGACATCTCATCATCATTAAAAAACCTACAAAAGAAAAATGTCACATAGAGGCTTCTGATTGGGTTAAGAAGGTTCTTGCTTTGAATGAAATCTTGGTTCTTTCGGATTCTGCTACACCATGTTAAGTACGTATGAATGCCTTTGAAACTCGTAGGCACTCACTACTTCACCCAATCCCATTTCAATCAAAGAAGTTCATTCAAACAAAAAGGGGATTACTATTACACAAAAAGTAAATGTTTTCCATTATTCATTGCATAAGGACATGGCATCACTACTTGCTTGGTGGTCCAGGAGTTGTGAAAACAAACAACATTGCTACTAGCTACCTTCTAAATCAAACTAAGTTGACACCTAAGCAAGCAAGGTGAATGTTGCAAAGAGAATGTTGCTGCTAATGCACCGAGTACACTTGCTGGCCATGACAGAAGTTACAGGTCAATTGAGAATTGATGATCATGATAGAAGTTAGTGGCCAACCAAGAATTTCAAAATTGCAACCACATGACGACATGGAAAACGATTTCACAAAGGGTTACAACATGACCCTCAAACAATGAAGCTCTTCACAATTGTTCAAGAGGACCACTCTTCACATGATAGCCTTACAGATTCTGGGTCAACTTACTCATGTTTGCAAGAAACAAAATATATGTGCCAAAGTGGAACAACCTATGTTGTGATATTATCAGAGTGTCATGACGCTCTTTGAGAGAGACATCCAGGTCAAAAGCATATCCTTGCATTGGTTAATCCTACATACTTTTGGCATAAGATAGAACAAGATGTGGTTGCAGGGTGCTTTGTATGTCAATAAGATAAAAGTGCTACAAACAAAACAAACCACACGGACTCCAAATTTTGGAGGTTCCATTTTCCCATGGATCACAGTTTCCATGGACTTTATTATGGATCTTCCTAGTGTGAAAGGTTCTAGAAGCATTAGACTGGTTGTAAACAAATTCTCTAAGTTTGCTCACCCCTTGCCTAGCTCCATATTCTGCAAAAACAAAGTCATTGGTCTTTGATCATGTGGTTAAATATTTAGGCATACCAACCAACATGGTATCCAACACAAATTCTGCAACTGGAACTGAATTTTTACTTACATCCACCAAGACAATCTTGGATCAGTCAGACAATATCAGTTCTAGAACTCCTTTTACAAAATGTTACTGTCCATAACTCAGCATTGCCTACTAGAATTGAACTTGAGACTCAGGGTTTCCATGCCAAAACTCTTACCAGTAACCTAAAATCTCAGTGTTCACAAGTTCCTTCTTAAGATGCTCAGAACAAGAATGAAAATGTCTTCAAGCTTCCATCTTCAGACCGATGAATAGTTGGAGAAAATATATTATATGTTAGAAGAGTATTTCCACTACTTAGTAAAGTATGATATGGTAAACTGGCTTCATCTTTGGTAATTGCCCAATTCAGCTACACCAGTTAGAAATCATCCATGATAGGCTATTTCCTTATTGAGGTTGTCTTGGGGAAACACCTCACAATCCTCAAATGTTGGGCACATCTTTTCAAATTGAGAACACTTCATAAGAGGACTTCCAGTCGGGGACAATTGTGCAGATCAGGATGAAAACCATTGGAATTCAATGTTGGTAACTGAGAATTTTTGAAAATGTATTATCAGAAACAATTTCACCCCCAACAATGGGGTGGATCCTGCAGCATATTGTCTTCAACTCCCAATATAAATGGCTCACATCAATCCCATCTCTCCGTATAAGCATTTCTAACCCTGCAGATACTTGGGAGGCATTGGAATCTTTGAAGTACAAAAAGAGACACATTCAGTAGTACCTTTATCCCTTCATTTTCTTTGTACAATATTATCATCACGATGCCCTTATCCCATGTATATGTGTTGACCGTTAAAGTAGACAAAGGATTTGATAATGATTTTCTAACAATCATGTGTTAGTCTAATGTTAAGAGTCTTTCCTTGTGCAATATATAGTGTGGAAATAAAGGAAAAAGAGGACACCATTGGGCTTTGGGACAGACCACTTTTAAGGGGCACAGAACACCTGCTCTGTCTCTTTCTTACCCAACTTAGGGCCTGGCTAGGTATATAGAGCCAAGAAGCAATAGGCACTATGTTGAACTAAGAAGTGAACATACCCACAGGAAGCAAGGCCGATGGCAGTCAGAAGACAAAGATTTTTGTGGTAGCATTAGCTAGATATTGAAACAAGAGATTGTTCCTGCTTCCATCACATCCTTATGATGGAGAGGGGGATTTCATGTTTCATGTGAACTGTAAAATCTTACGTTGGGTTACTAGCTTAGTTCAAATTTACACTTAACATACCTTTTAAAGGGTTACTAGCACGATATTGGGAGACAATCTGGGCAAAGTGGCCCACAGCGCCCGTGTCTATTCAGGTTCTGCGGGTGTTGAACGAAGAGGATAACACTAGACTGCTGACCCCATTTTCCTGGCAAGAGCTAACAGCAATGGTTGGGGCCATGCCTGGAGGGGAAGCGCCTGGGCAGGATGGTTGGAGTCTTGAATTCTTCAAAACTTTCCTTGACCTTGTGGGACCCAACATCATGGACGCCTTCAATCTAATGCTAGCCAAGAAGCAGGTCCGTCGTGAGCTCAACTGCTCCCGAATCATGTGCATTCCCAAACGTGCTGATGCATCCTCCTTGGAACATTTCCGACCCATTGGGGTTTGCAACGTGCTGATCCGGATTTTCTCTAAGACGCTTATGCGAAGGTTAGCTCCCCTCATGCCCAAACTGGTTGGGGTTAATCAAATGAGTTTTGCCTAGGGACAAACCCTACAAGACCAAGTCCTCCTCATGCGGAGATCTTCCACTCTCTTCATCGTTCAAAGTTCCCTAGGCTATGCCTCAAATTAGACATCACCAAGGCTTATGATACGATCAGCTGGGGAGCGCTTGTCGCCATTATTGGGCAAAAAGGCTTTGACCAAGGTTTTATCCAGCTCTGCATTCACCTACAATCTTCAGCTGGCTTCTCCTTTGATGTCGGGGGTGGTTATAGGGACTCTCGTCCCCAAGCAGGGGATTACAGCAAGGGGACCCTCTTTCGCCGTTACTTTTTATTATTAGTATGGACCTTTTGCGATATTATTGCAAGGTTGTGGGTGTGGGAGGCCTGAAAATTGCTAGGGTGGAATGTTTGGCTAAACACTATGTTGATGACACGATGCTGCTCAGTTGGGCTGGGGTCCCACAAGCATGTGGCATTAATCTGGCACTTACCTAGATGGCTGCCGAGCTTGGCCTAGTGATAAAGCGTGCAAAGTCGACTGCACACTTCCTCAACGTAGACACTCAGGTGAAAGATCAGGTTTTGAAAATCCTAGGGGTTCCTTCTGGAACAATCCCAGACTCCTACCTGGGCATTCCGTTGTTTCATTGGGGTCATTGTATATCTTGGGGGCGATTTTGGAAAAAATCGAAACTCGGATCAAAAATTGGGCAAACCATTTTCTTACTCGTATGGACCTTTTGCGATATTATTGCAAGGCTGCGAGCGTAAGAGGCCTGGAAATTGCTAGGGTGGAATGTTTGGCTGAACACTATGCTGATGACATGATGCTACTCAATCGGGCTAGGGTCCCACAAGCGTGTGGCATTAATCTGGCACTTACCTGGATGGTTGCCAAGCTTGGCCTAGTGATAAAGCATGCAAAGTCGACTGCACACTTCCTCAATGTAGACACTCAGGTGAAAGACCGGGTTTTGCAAATCTTAGGGGTTTCTTCTGGAACGGTCCTAGACTCCTACCTGGGCATTTCGTTGTTTCATTGGGGTCATTGTATATCTTGGGGGTGATTTTGGAAAAAATTAAAACTCGGATCAGAAACTAGGCGAACCATTTTCTTACTTGTAAAGGGCAGCTAGTGCTAGTGGCAATGACATGTTTCGTGGCCACTATTGCTCCCCCCCCCCCTTTCCGCGTGCAGGAAGTTGGGCTATTGACAAGCTCATACGTCACTTTGTGTGGTCAAGGGGCAAAGGAGGATGCAAATTGCACTTGGCCAGCTAGGACTGGATTGCATGCCCTCAATCTACGAGGGGTTTGGGGATTTCGAAATTCAAAGACAAACTAACACTCGATCAACAATGTCCACTGCTTCGTTTCACCCGCCAAAATGAAGAAACAGCCCAGTGGATACAGATCATGAATGCTAAGTACATTTGATGGTAGTCAGGGGTGCATGACTCAAGGCCATGGCGTACACTTTGCAGCCATGCATTGCAAATGCAGTCACGAGGGTGGTTGCAATGCAGGCCGTGCTACCTATTATCTGCCATGTATCCACCAATGCTAGGATGGAATCAAATATGGCAAGGCCGTTTGCCCGAGAAAATTAAAGTCTTTTTATGGCTGCTGGAAAGTAATGCATCACCAGTACAGATAAATTTTCGAAGGCGTAACCTTGATATCAATGCCACCTGGCTGCTATGCGA
Source organism: Gnetum montanum (assembly GCA_015680685.1). Lineage (NCBI taxonomy): Eukaryota > Viridiplantae > Streptophyta > Gnetopsida > Gnetales > Gnetaceae > Gnetum > Gnetum montanum. Next base: position 206,810 of record MNCI01000003.1, read on the forward strand.
GACTATGCCCAAGACCATCTACATTTTGCCTTCCAATGTGTTTACATGTGCGCCACGAGGCACGCAACAGGCTGGCCTCCCCCGCTAACGTTGTCTGACAATTCTCGAGCCACCTTGCTTTTATGGGTGGTTTAGAAAATCCGCAACCATAAAGTTTTCCAACAGCACCAATTACCCACCCCTACCATTGTGTAGGTAGTTTTACGGGTTGCAGCTACATGGAAAGAAATTGATGCAACAATGGGGGTTACATCGACCTATGAGCCTGATTGTGCGGCATTCCATGACAATGCTTAGTTATGGGAAATGGTGGAGTGTTGCAGTTGGAGTAATGTCCTACCGCAATTGGTGGGCGACCTAGCCCTCCTAGACAACACCTTCTATACCAACTGGCAAGATGACCGCACATTTTTTTGGGATGTCGAAGTTATTCTCATGGAACCTGTGATTGCCAGATGTCTGGGGGCCAAAGAGGAGGGCAAAATCATTTTGCCCACTACTCGAGGGCTACAGGATGATGACATGTTTTTCACTAGGTCGGTGCCATGCACGCAACGTAGGCAGGTGCCCAGATCCACCCTACCACCTATCTGGGCTCAAGCTGCTAAGCTGGTGGACCAATTTTTTTGTACAATCTGGAAACGGGTCCAAGCTCCAGGGCATCCACTCTGCGTTTCTCAAATGTCTAAAGTTGGGAATTAGGGTAAATCTGCCTCGCTTCTTTCTGATTGTTTTACAACAGCAGAAGAGGGGCACCATTCTGGGCTTATTTTGGCCTTTGGTAGGGGGCGGCGGGGGTGCAGTTGCAGGCGGGGCCAGGATTGGGTCCTGACCCCTTGGGGTTGTCATTGCCTGGACACTCCCGATTAGATCTACCTAGGCCATCGGGGACTAGGCCTACAGTGGTTTATTCCCAGAACCGGGTTGGCCACCGGGAGTCGAGTGCTTCCAACCCTATGGCGATGCCAAACGCATATCCGCGATCAACGTCGGAACACAAGGTTTTACGAGATGAGGAGTTGCGCCGCATGGCGGCGAAGGCTGTGACTGCTACTCGTGCTAAAGAAAGGCGTGACTAGGAAACCAAGTGGGACAAAGCCCTTGTGCATGCACAGGCTGAACTGGAGACCCATTTCTAGGAGCAGGAGCAAGAGCTGCTTCAACAACAAACCATGATGGTGGAGGCTACCAAGCCCAGCTGGCTGACGAGCTCCACGCCCAAATCCGAGAGGAGCTATCGCAAGAGGAGGCTACTCGCAAAGGGCGCACAGGGGTGGAGCGGGCACAACAAGAACAAGAACAGGATGAGGAAAGACAGAAGCAGAGGTAGCTGAACCGGGCACACGAACAGAGCACATGCCAATGGCTTCGGGACGGGAGCTATTTGTACATTGTTCTGGGCATCAACTGCGACTGCTCATGGGGGGTGCTCCGACAACACATTCGTCAGACGTCTGCGTGCTTCCACCCAGATGAGGGGACGTTGGTTGAGAAGCGAAATCGACGAGAGGCAACCATGCAAGCTATTCAACAAGCAACCAATTTTGTGGATTCTGAATTGCATCGTAACAAGTTGGATATTCTCCATGCCCTCGAGCACCCACATTGCACATGTCATAAACCACCGACACAACCAAGTTGTGGTCTCCACTGTCCCCCAATTGGCTGATCTGGCCTTTTTGTGATGTGGTTTTCGTTGTTGTAAGTCTTGGCTGTCTAGTTTTGTGGTTGAGGCCCTCCCCCGGATCATGAGATCATCCATGTTGGCCACTGCTGGTGACCTGATTTTGTATTTTACTTTCTAGTAATATTATCCCAAACATTCTCTCAAAAAAAAAAAAGGTAAGATACATATTCTTGATGGAACTGTTGGACCTTCCAAGTTCATAGGCATTAAACTTTAGGGATCTTTAGGCTAGTTTATCAAGTCAAGTTCAACTTTCATTTTTTACAGCCTTACACCCTAACTACTGGACCTGTTTGGTTGCTTCAATTCCTCTCAGATTCTTGAAAGTCCAAACTTTCATTCTTAAAAATTTTGAACCATTCCTTTGTTCAAGTTCAGTTGGTGCCTTGAGTGACCTACACAATTCTCAGTTATTTCTTTTTTTCCTAGTGAAAGGACATAAGGGGGGTAGTCAATGTTGGAGGTCTAACAACTAGGCCCCCACAATTTGCAGGGCCATGGAACCTAGAGTTACATCAGGCTTCTTAAGCTATTACCCTAACCACATTTGCAATTTGGTAGAATGGTACTATGCAAGGCCTTCAACCCACTCGGTAAAACCATGTCTAAAATGGTGTAGCAATTCAACTCTACTATGAGATATATCCTATGGGTTTTGTTGGCAAATTGGCACAATGATATAGTGTGTCTAACATTAACTATTAGCTAGCAAAATTATAAGGGTTCCAGCTAGATAGTCACCATGGTGTCATTGCTAAGCAAAATAGAGCCAAGCTTTATATTACAATGCATGTTTGCATAAATGTAATTACATGCATTGACATTACTACCTACTAATATGTTGTGGTGAATGTCGGCTGTTAGCAAGTACCGAGACGAATTCCATCTTGAGTCTACCTTCACAACAAGATTTTTGAGGACTCTAGGCAATGCCAATCAATGCCTCAAAGCAGCATAATATGACCAAGTTTCATATGATGCATTAAACATCAAGTGTGAAGGCTTTCCCTGATAACTGAATTGTTAAGAGAAATGCTAATATTGTTTGACAGTATCATAAGACTATGTTCATTGCAAGTACAACTCATCATGATTATATCATTAATATAGTGTATTGCTTAAAAATATTCTAAATGGAACTATAAATATTAATTTGTTGCCAGCTCTACATGCTTGCCGAGTGACACTTGGATTAAATATTATTGTGAAGTGTACATTGAAGACAACAATACACTGAATTCCCAGCAATGTCAAAATTAATATGGTTGACATTGTAAGAAAAATTATTTTAGATAGCACAATTTCTTTAAATATTTCTATATAAGTTCCAAATGATTCTTTAAACATGCAAATCAATCAATGTAAAGTCAAGTCATATAGATTGAGAGTGAATTGCTTGCCGCAACCACTCTAATCAGTAAGCCTTTATGCATATCACTCACTGCATTTGTTAGTTTCATTATTGTTATCGAAAATAAAATAATAAAATAGTGACCACAATGTAAATTAAATTTAAAAACATTGAAAGCATGCGGGAAAAGGATAAATCAGACAGCATTATAGATTATCCTTTACCACTTCAAAAGTTAGATCTGAAAGATCAAAGTTTTTTTTAAAACAACTATGAATCTCAAAACTCCCGATTCAGTAATCAGATTTCAATCCTTCCTATTGGTTGTTGATGAAGGATTGTATCATTGAGCTATGATCTGTTACGCTACTATTACTTCTGGGCTATTGCAACTACTTTTATTCATTCTATGTTGATAATTGACAGTTAGCAATGTGTGTTATCACATGTTACAGACAAACTATAATTTGTCACATATTTTATGTCTGATTTTTATCCCTATTGAAGTAACTCTTTCAAATATTAGGGATTGCCAACTCTTACCCTAGTCCCTTTTTTAAAGCATGATACATATCATCATGTTCCCTTTTCTTGGGTCAATGTTTCAAAGATATTAAGCTATTAATTCTAACTAAGCAACTGCCTCACAAGTGTCAATTAAAAACATATATACATGGCATTAGAATACAAGGTGCATGCACATCTTCATATCAAATTAATATGAACAGTCTTCATGAAAACATCTTCATTATAACTAGATTGACAGAACCAAGTATCTCTCTGTAAAGGTATAGAGCGTCTTACCCATGCCAAAGATGCCTGAAATATTGTTCCAACTGTCCAAAAAGCTGTGAACACAATCATCCAAAATCCTCTTGATGAAGTTGGTATAAATTCTAAAAACCATGATGCAAATACTGGACCACCACCAATTCCAAAACCAACCAGGCAACGAAGAAACACCAAGGTAATGTAGTTTGGAGAGAAGGCACTTAAGAGTCCAGTAGAAAATGTCAAAACTGCTGTTACAAAAAATCCATACCTAAGCAGCAACAGAATAAATGGAGTAAACTAATCAATGCCATGAATTTGTAGAAGATCTCAAAATTTAAATTTTATTGTCCTTAAAATTCACAAAGATAATGATATTATAATAAATCACTTTATTTCATTCAACAATCAAGAGATAATGTCCAAAAAATTCAAGGCTGTTTAAAGTCTAAAGACCAAACTTTCATTATTAATTATGATGTATTGTTGCCCACTACATGCTTAGCATAATGCCTATTTCATATCTAATGCATCCTTCACTCAATGTACCATTGCATATATTTCTTTTTTGCTCCCATAAATCCAATGTTGTTTGTACTGATAAAATCCTAGCCACATTGTTGAACTTTTGCTGATTAGACATGGAGGCAGAAGACGCAATGCACATAATTTCAATATTATTGTTCATACGGTGTCCATGATGTTTTAATTGTGAGATTTCTTTACATGAGTACCTATTTGAAATTGTTTGTTAAGCATGGTTTATTGAAATATTTTAATGTGGTTGCAAATTACTATACATGGAATAGTATGATTTAAAATGAAACAATATTATCAATATTGACAAAATTGAGCAGAAAACAGTGCTGCCCTCTCAGCTGATTTATAGCTGACAAAATTGAGCAGAAAACAGCGCTGCCCTCTCAGCTGATTTATAATTGACAAAATTGAGCAGAAAACAGCACTGTCCTCTCAACTGATTTATAGTTAGTGATTGATTGATATTTTGCTGATTTTTAGGAATTAGTTTGGAGAGATTTTCTCCTTGATTTTCTTCATGTAATCTCTATATATACCTCCACTTGTAAACAAGAAGCAATCAAAAAAGAGATTTCCCTTTCTTTTCAAATTTTTTCATGGTATCAGAGCTTTAGGTTTTGAACCCTAGGGACATTTTTTTTTTCATTTGACCTTCATTGCTGTATTTCTTCTCCTGCTACGGCCTTCATTGTCGTTTCTAGTTGGGTAATTCAACCCTTATTGCTGCAATCCTCTTCCTCTCCTTGTTTTTCTTTACCAAACAAGGACAACATGTGGTGTACCTTCTACAAGAAACCAAGGCATACGAGGGAGATGTGCTTCAAGCTTCATGGAAAGCCACCAAGCAAGGAATGGGGAAATAAGGGTGGAAAGCAAAAAATTCAAGGTCAAGCAAATCAAGCCTCATCTTCACAAGAAGAAGAGAAAGCTCTAGAAGCAAGGGCATTTGACAAAGAAGAGATAGAGAAATTGAAGAATCTTCTAGCCACTCTTGAAAAATCTTCAAGTACTTGTTCATTGGTACATTCAAGTGAGCTTCCAATTTCTCATTATTTAAGTGCCTCCGATCAGTGTTTTAAAGACTCTTGGATCATCGATTCAGGAGCCACAGATCACATGACACATGCATCTCATAATTTTAGTTATTATTTCCCTTGCCCTAGTAATCGAAAAATTACCACGGCAGATGGATCACCAACCATAGTTGTCGGTATAGGGAATGTTAAAATTGAACATGATATGATTCTTAAAGATGTTCTTCATGTTCCAAAATTATCAACAAATCTCATCTCCATAACCAAACTTTCTCAAGATCTAAATTGCAAAGTAACCTTCTTCCCAACTTATTGTCTATTTTAGGATCGGGACTTGGGCAGGATGACTGGACTTGCTAAGGAGAAGGGAGGATTATATTGTCTTGAAAAGACTAAAAAGACAAGTGCCAATAAGTGAAATCAACCTCTAACCCTCCTATTCGCAAGTCATTCAACAAATAAAGGCATGATTTGGCTTCACCACTTTAGACTAGGACATCCTTCATTCAAAATACTTGAAACCATGTATCCTCATTTGTTTAAGGGCTTAGAAAAGGAAATGTTTAATTGTGAAACTTGTGAACTCGCAAAGCACAAACGTGTAGCATTTCCCATCAATAATAAAAGAAGCTTGTTTCCATTTGATTTAATTCATAGTGATATCTGGGGACCATCTCTAATTTCAAATATTTTTGGGGCACGATGGTTTGTTTTATTTATCAATGATTGCACAAGAGTCACTTGGATTTTCTTAATCAAGTCCAAAACTGATGTTAGTGATGTCCTCCCAAATTTTCATTCCATGATTAAAAATCAATTTGGAATCAATATCAAAAGGTTTTGTTTAGATAATGCCAAAGATCATTTTAACCAAACACTAACAACGTTCTTTCAAAAGGAGGGAATCATCCATGAGTCCTCTTGTGTCTATACCCCACAACAAGATGGAGTGGCAGAGAGAAAAAATGGTCACCTTCTTTCTACAGCTCGGGCTTTATTGTTCCAAAAAAATGTCCCAAAAAATTACTAGGGAGAAGTTGTCCGTACAACTACACATATCATAAACAGATTACCAACTCAAGTGCTCCATTCAAAAAGTCTGATAGAAGTGTTATTTCAATTCTTTCCAACACTTCATACTACAAACCATCTTATCCCTACAATATTTGGATTTGTTTTGTTTGTCCATATTCACAATCAAAATAGGGGAAATTTTGATCTGAGCACCCTCAAAATGGTCTTTGTTGGGTATTCTTCAACCCAAAAGGGCTACAAATGCTATCATCCACCAACCAAAAAATTTCTTGTTTCTGCAAATGTCACCTTTGTTGAAACTGAGTCATACTTCACACAACCTTATCGTCAGAGGAAGCAAATAGTAGTAGAAGATAAGGACTTCTTTCTTCTTGACCTACCCATAACCGAGTCTTCTGAGTCTTCCTATTCTTTGCTACCACAAACCGAGCCCAAGCCTCTTCCTCAAATTGCAAAACAAAATGATGAAGGTAACGAAACCACTACTGACACATGTCCTCCTCAAGTGTTCTCAAGAAGGAAACATCCAAACCAAAAACCAAGGCAAGTCCAAACATCGGGCTCGAGCGCTGGTAATGAGGTAATACATCATAACCCATCTGATTCTCCTACTAAATCCTTGTCTAATATTGACTTACCTATTGCAGATCGAAAAGGAAAAAGAGAATGCACCAATCACCCACTATATCCTATATCTCATTTTGTGTCTTTTCACAAATGTTCCTCAACTCATAGAGCATTTCTCACAAATCTTAACAATGTGTCTATTCCTTCAACACTATATGAGGCCTTAAACTGTGAAAATTGGGAAAAAGCTATGAATGTAGAAATGCAAGCCTTGGAGAAGAACAACACATGGGAGATATTGGACTTGCCAAAGGGGAAGAAACCAGTAGGATGCAAATGGGTATACACTGTGAAATACAAAGCTGATGGTTCTCTGGAGAGGTACAAAGTGAGATTGGTAGCCAAGGGATACACATAGACGTATGGGATAGACCATCAAGAGACATTCACACCAGTGGCAAAGATGAATATGGTAAGAATCCTTTTGTCTCTAGCAATTAATTATGATTGGCCTTTAAAGCAATTTGATGTGAAAAATGCTTTCCTACATGGGGACATAGAAGAGGAAATTTACATGGAGATTCCACCAGGCTATAATCAGAATATGGCCTCAAACAAGGTATGCAAATTCAAGAAAGCCTTGTACGGCTTAAAGCAATCACCTAGGGCCTGGTTTGGAAGGTTTAGTAAGGTAATGATTGGAATGGGCTACAAACAAAGTCAAGGAGACTATACCTTATTTATTCGACACACTAACTCAAAGGGAGTCACTGCAAGCACTTGGCAAAGGAGTTCGAGATAAAAGACTTGGGAAATTTGAAGTACTTCCTAGGTATAGAAGTGGCACGGTCAAAGCAAGGAATTTTCATGAGCCAACAAAAATATACCCTAGATCTTCTAAGAGACATGGGGAAATTAGCTTGCAAACCATCAAGCACACCTATGGATCCTAATCGTAAGCTTGGAGAAGCAACGGAAGATGTGGCCATCGACAAAGGAATGTATTAAATATTGGTTGGTAGGCTTATTTATCTATCCCATATGCAACCTGATATAGCCTATGCAGTGAGTGTGGTAAGCCAATTCATGCACACTCCTAAGGAGGTTCACTTACAGGCAATCTATTGCATCCTGCACTATCTGAAAGGGTCTCCAAGTAAAGGCATCTTATTCAAGAAAAGTGATAGACTCACACTAGAGGCTTATACGAATGCAGACTATGCAGGATCAGTCATAGATAGGAGATCCACCATCGGGTATTGTACCTTTGTTGGAGGAAATCTAATCACTTGGAGAAGCAAGAAGCAAAATGTAGTAGCAAGATCCAATGCTAAATCTAAATTTAGTGTAATGGCACAAGGAATATGCGAACTGTTATGGCTGAAGATTATCCTAGAAGATATAAGAGTCCATTGGGAAGGACCTATGAGATTATACTGTGATAACAAGTCAGCTATTAGCATCGCCCACAATCCAATGCAACATGATTGGACTAAGCATATTGAAATTGATAGGCACTTTATCAAAGAAAAACTTGAGAGTGGTCTCATTTGTACACCTTATGTTTCTTCCAATTCACAATTGGCAAACAATGGACAATGTCTATTCACCAGCTTGAGAGGGAGTGACAAAATTGAGCAGAAAACAACGCTGCCCTCTCAGCTAATTTATAGCTGACAAAATTGAGTAGAAAACAAGGCTGCCCTATCAGCTGATTTATAGTTGACAAAACTGTGTAGAAAACAGCGCTGTCCTCTGAGCTGATTTATAGTTAGTGAGTTATTGATATTTTGCTGATTTTTAGGAATTAGTTTGGAGAGATTTTCTCCTTGATTTTCTCCATGTAATCTCTATATATACCTCGACTTCTAAACAAGAAGCAATCAAGAAAGAGATTTCCCTTTCTTTTCAAATGTTGTCAAATATCCTAGCCTTATAACAAAATGGGATCAGCTACATGAGTTCTTTTTTATCATTCACCTCTATGAAGAGCTAGATCTTTGTTTATTTGCAATGTCTTCAAATTATCTTCAATCATTCTTTTCATGTCTTTATTGATCTTTCTTTCAATAGCTTTCCTAGAACAATGATATAGCAACCTTTTTTTATGGGCTCATTATTTGATCTTTTTGCACATGCCTAAATCTTCGATGCTATTCTTGTAGCTTATCTAAAATAAAAACCATTCCAAGCCATCCTCTAATGTCTATACTGTGCAATTTATCTCTTCTTGTAACATTCAAGATCCATCTTAAGTATTTGCATTTCTGCCACATTGATTTATTGGTCATGCTTCTTTTGTACTACCCAACATTCCACACCATAAAAAATACCAAGTCTGATTGTTGTCCTATAAAATTTTCCCTTCAGTTATATTAGGATTCTTTTATTGCATAAAATACAACTAGTCTATCTCTATTTTGACCATTTTGCCTCAATCCTATTCTTATATCTTTATCAATATGACCATTTGATTAAAGCATTGATCATAAGTAGCAGACCTATTTGCAATAAAGGGTTAAAATAAAATAACATACCAAACCAAATCAGAAAGCAAGATGTCTTTATTTATAGCTTATCATTTCTTAATGCATATTCATGTATCCTTTCTACAAATCACTCCATGTCTCAATGTCATGTTTTGTAACATTTCCAAGAACCAAACGACTTTAACATGTCCAAACTCCTGTGCCAAATGTCTCATTTTTCAATAATTTTTTGATAGAGAAAAATGTTTGAGAATGCATTCTTCATACCAAAACTAGTGTTGCCAGTCAATGCTATAGAAGGAAGCTCTTTACTTTTTGCTAATGTTTCATATCCACAAGATGTAGCTTATTGATCAGATTTGGGACCTGCACCTCACGATTCAAAAGTTCAATCCCAACAATTTACATTTAGATATACATCAACTATGCAAAAGCAATGGCTAACTCAAAAAGGTCATGAATTTAAGTTTGAGATGGCATGATATAACTAGTTTCTATTCAAAAAGCTAAGTCCCAATAGCCTTTATCACAACGTTTTTGCTTCCAATAAAAATCAAATATTTATGAACTCACTAAAATAATATCACACCATGTAGATTTTCTAAATGGTTATGCATAAATGTGCCTTACAGAAATTGCAATTTATTATTATTATTTTTGGGTGTAAACAATGCTTCTGACATTTGTCTTGTAAATGTTTAAGAATAATCATAAATTGCTTGCTATCTGAACTAAATCCATTACGTTGCTGCCTTGATATAAAGCATTACCTTCTTCCCTTTGAGTCTGAAATAACGCCCCAGAGGTATGCACCTATCATCATTCCAACAAACACCATACTGGTGATAATACTTTCTTGGTAAGGAGATAATCCCCATTCAGACTGGACTGCAGGTCCAACAAATGAAAGCAACATCATTTCCATTGCTTCAGCAATCCAACCCATTCCAGCATAGCCTAGGATAAGCCATTGAAACTTCCCAAAGCCAACAGCTGTAAGCGCATTTTCCAATGTATATTTCTGTTCATTGTCTTCCATCTGCAAACCATCAATATGCAAATACTATTTCATTGAAAGCAGCACAAATTTAAAGTGACCAAAATTTACAATAGTATTAGATGGAGCAATATTGTTTCAACCCAGAACAAATTAATAAAGCAACATGCTTTAATTCCAAATATAAAATATTCTCACCAATTAAAATAGGTTTCTGAAGAAAGAAATGGACAGGAACTAAAATAAAAAGCATGTTTTTCTTGTCCATCTGAGACACAATAAAACAAATCATAAGGTTGATATTTTTCATTGGACTTTGTTATGTGCTTTTATGTTATTCCTTTTAAGTTTTGAAATTGGCATGTTCAAAATGGTATAAATTGAATTTTTCCTTTCTGTATGCAGTCTTATGTGTATTAAGTGCTATATATTTCTGTTAAATGCCTTGGAACACACATTATGTAGGTTTCATTACAATGAAATATTCACCGACAACAATCACAGTAATTCCAGATCTTCTCCTGTGATTTTCCCTGCCAGGTGAGAAAGTAGGCTAATAACATGAAGTAAAATAATGAATTTTTTCAACTGGATTTGCCTTGGGAATTTTTATGGAGACAAAGATAATGTTGGTGAATCAAAAATAAAAAATAGATTGAAATACAGACGGAAGCAATGCAGAATTGTTCTGTTATACAGCTTAATGCAGCAGCAACAGATGATAAACAACACTAAGAAATCAGAGAAGAGGAGAACAGAATTTAATCTGAAACTAAAGAGGGTCATAGGAAGAAAGCACGAGAAAATTTTCCGATAAAGATGAGAACAGAGTACAGATTTCTCTGATAAAACTGAAACACAATACAGAACCTGCTCGTCAAGCAGAGCTGAAACCAAACAGAGGCTTAGACATTGATGATACCCGATAACCACAAGAGAAGAACACAAGACGAGAACAACCTGCTGATCAATGCCCGCAACCCACAATTGATTATACAATAGGGAGAGGGGGAGAGGGGGAGAGGCTGGTTCAATCATGCCACCTCCAATAATTTGATCAATGATGCACCAATGATTCAGCCAATAATTCAACTACCAGTCATTCAACAATAATACAGCAATGAAATCTCCAGCAATTCGGTGGTCAGCAAATTCGGCTTCACCACCACCAACAAATAATACCTTAGTGTACAGATACCAAAAAAACATATCAGCATATCACAGATGTCAATCTGGCATGTCGGATATAGATTTCGTTTTCAAGCTTGTTGGCTCATTCAATTAGAGAAACCAGGAATAGACCAACTTAGTTTTTCTTCGGTCTCAGACCATTTCTCGCATAAAAATGGGCATCATTTATTCATTGTGGCACTACTTGCATGATTTAATATGAGAAAGCTCACATCTTTATGAAATTTAATGCATGTTTATAACATATATGTATAAGACGAATCTGATGAACGGAATTTCCTAATTGTTGATATATTCAGAGGATTAAAAATGTTTTGTAAAAGGATAGAATTAAAAATTTTCAGAGCATTTTCCTATTCTCAAATTGTTACATTGTAGTTGCTTAGCCATTAAAAGAATGTTGAGAGTCATTTTTTCGGAAAATCCTGGGAACAGAAATTTAAGTGTTTATAATCATTTATGTATGTATCATACAAAGAAATTTCTATTTCAAACTTCATTGATGCTTTCTGTACCAATGATCGGTAGAGCTGAACCATCTCAATCAAAATTTCTTTACAAAGTGATTTTCCATCCCATAAAATTTTCAGACAATGTTTTCAAAGTGGAAAGAAGCGGAGGAGATAAAAACACCCAAAAAACCACAATGCTATAAACTCCAAGCCAGGATATTAGGTTCAACTACATAAACCACGTATCTATTTTAAAATATTTATTAATTCTTGTCGCATATTGCAAATTCAAAATCAAGCGCCATACAGAATTTCACAATAAACATTTTCAAGTCAAGAAATGTTAAATTAAACCAGACCGGGGTTGAAACTTTACCTCTGCAATATGTGTACTAGAAACAGGAAGCATGTCTTCGAGTCGTAAAACAAAATGCTCATTAAATAAGGGAAGCGAGAAAATCCAAGCCTGTTGATTCTCATCACAGAGCAACAGATTCTGCGTTGGATGTCATTTGGCTAGCCTGTAGATTCCTGTCAACATTCAATCAAGCAGCAAGCAAACAGTTAAATCGCATACGTTTCCTCAATTTTTGGAGTTTCCCATTAGATGTCAATCTCGTAGTGTAACCCTTTTCATTTTCCACAGGGATTTTTTAGCTCCAACAGTGGGCTCCCCGGATCTCGATAAGGACGAAAACAATTATACAGAGATTTTACATTTTAGCGGAGGATGCTTTGGGAGGAAAAGATCGTGCAGTGAGGGGATCTTCTGTCCGTCGAAAATCCTAATGCCCGATCCCAATGACATTAAAACAACACACGGGAACGGCTCTGTCTGCGTCAATTTCCATGTTTCGTGTTCTCCCTTGCTACGGAAATCGCAGGTTGCAGAACCAGCTGCAACTTGGAAACTTTTGCTTCGTTTCGTGGAAAATTATTCACATCACCCTAAAAAATTATGCAAGTTCGTCAACGAGGACCGAGAGATCTGCAACAGCGCTGAACAAACTTTCGCCACAAAACAATTGTAGAGTGGGGGGTTGTTAAGGTGAGCTAAAAACAATTGCAGAGTGATTGTTTGGTTTAGATACGAACTCTTTATAGAGCTACTGTGGCACTTGATTGCCACGTCCGATCATTGAATGAATCGTGACTGGATCAGGGTTATCCATGACTGCGAAAAAAAAAGCTTTGTTATTTTACAGAGATTAATCGCACGTCAAAACCACAGAGTACAATGTACTGCCATTTTCATTTTGCATTCGTGTCAAAGTTCCAGCCAAGCAGCCTCGCCTTGGTTGGTACATAGTCAGTGTCAAGGACTATGAAGCATGCAGCCCTTGCAGGCGATATTAATCTTCCATTCAAACAAGTAAGTGGCTTTCAGCGTGAATATTTAGGGTAAATTGGTAGGTGCCAACAGTCAACGTTTTTGGTACGGGCACTTCCGTATGTAAATAATATGCCATGCTCGGATGGGAACCGGTTAAAGTTTTCAGTAAACTCTAAAAAGAAAAGTTCAGTATCAACTGATGTGAAATGAATAATAGGTCATGCTTTGACAGAGATTACAATGCTAACAAGTCGCTGTTAATCGATTGCGATATCACATGTATAGGTTATGATGTGATTTTGTATTTTGCAATAGCCATGAAGACCTGTAAATATGTCTCATTCTTTGCATTTATGGCACCATCCATAAGAAATTAATATTGGTATTGGTATTATCTTTAGTATGTGTTTTTTATACCTAGATGTATAACCGCATTAATTTTCATTATATAACAATGAGGTGCTACCTTGGTGGTATGGGTCTTGGCTTGTTAACCCTAGGCCATAGGTTTGATTCCACTAGAATAAATCTTGGGGTGTACCTATGTTTCACTTATTTTGGGTTCCAACACCTGACAATTTTCATTATGAGACTAATCGAGTTTGTTTAAGATTAGTTATCAAGAGATACAACCATTGTAATGGGATGTGTTCCTTAGTATCAGTGTGATAAAAAGGATGTCTTGGACAATTTATTTACATATAAGACCTACACATCTTTAAGTGTGTCCATGTGGACTATAACCATGAGGTATCTTCTATGGTTGTGCTATTTCTTTATGTTTCTTCGTATTTCACTAAGTACAATTGTAGACACATAGGTCTTTATATCTATGTCTCTTGGTTCTGATTCATCTCGTCTATATAATTGTTTAGAGACAATGAGATGCTAACCTAGTGGTAAGACTCTTGATTTGAAAGCTCCAAGTCATAGGTTCAATTCTAGTGGGCAATGCTAAGTTATAAAATTCTAATTAGATTATATATCTTGGGGTGTACTTATATTACAATTATTTCAAGGTTCCAACATCCCTCCTATATAGTTGTTCGGTGATCTAACTCCCATGGTTTATGTACATAGTTTTATGTTATCATCATGTATTTGTTCCTAACAATGGGGTGTTATCCTAATGTTAAGACTCTTAATTTGAAAACTCTAAATCATGCGTTTGATTTTTGATGAGCGGCGAGGTACCCCTACGCTCAACCATACGAATACGAGCATTTCATGCATGATCCAGTCAAATTCCAAGGACTAAGTGCTTATGCGCCCTTGTGGAACAAGGATGAGTTGGTTGATCGTTATCTTCCCAAGCTTACCTGTATGTCACGATTTTATGGTTAAGTAAGCTTGAGGCATATGATTTTTATAGCTTTTATGTTTCTATGTCCTACGCTAGTAGGGAAGGAGAGAGGTAACTAAGTGACTAATTTAACTTAACTACTCATTAACTAAGTTCCTAACTAATCCTAACACCAACATTTGTTCCCACTTGCCGTACACATCTTGAACCAGTGTAACACTGTTGGGATTACCAAACGCTAATCGTTACTAGGTTACCAAGCGTTACACGCATGCTCGAAGTGGTCATGCTTGTGTAATTTAATGATTTGCTTAATTGATCAAAATAAATTGTTGTGCTAATAACAGAATTGTAAAGTGCATAAAATAAAATAAATGCATAAGAATATAAAATAAAAGAAATGCGTAAGAAAATAAATCTCAAGTGCTGCAAGTATGAATCAAAGAGCTCATCTTTATTGCTATACACAAGGTGTGCTCAGGTACACAATGCTCGAATAAAGATCTGTCCACACTTAGACCTCCTACTGCGGGCACTTGGAAAATACTCTAACTTTCAAACAGACTACAAGAGTTTCGCTACTTGACTGCTAAAAGACTTCTTCCCAATTGTGCACCTGGGCACTGTATTTATAGGCTTAGGAGAAACTACTCTAATAATTAGAATAACTACTAAAGTAACCGATAGAGTAACCACTATAATAATTAGAATAACTACTAGAGTAACCACTTTAATAATTAGAATAACTGCTAAAGTAACCACTAGAGTAACCACTCTAATAATTAGAGTAACTGCTAGAGCAACCGCTAGAGTAACCACTCTAATAATTATAGTAACTGCTAGAGTAACCGCTAGAGTATCCACTCTAATAATTAGAATAACTACTAGCGTAACCGCTAGAGTAATCGCTCTCATCATACCCCCACGACTGAATGAAAACTCGTCCTCGAGTTCCTTACAAAATATTGGGAAGGTATGGGATTATTAACTAATTGACAATTGACGATGGAATGGGATGACAGACTTAACGTTCCCAGTGAATGGATCAATAAGCATATTACAACATTAGTCTCTATGACCTTTGTGGTGAACACTCATACATAAATGACATCTAGGCCTTTATTTGACAGCTTGAAGAGAAAGAGAGAGAAAGAAGATGAAGAGTGTTGCCGCTAATGTCGAGGTTGTGCCTTCTGTTGTTAATCCATAGCCACACCACCAGACTTGCTCCTTTCGTAAATGCTTCAGTTCCGATCCATCCTTAGTGCTTCCTCCAAGCCCAATCCATTGTTTGTATGATCGTCATCTGCACACACAACATAGTCACAAATGAGCAAGGATAGATAAACCACAATGCAGTTGATACCCTACCTTGATATGAAGCACATTGGCTGAGTTGTGGTTATGGCATAAACTAGTTTGGAGATTTATCACTCGTGACTACCCAAGGTGAAGGTGTTAGGCAAATGGTAGAATGGAAAAAATTGAAAAATTTGTGCCAGGGCCCCCATGACTAAGAACGAACCTTCGATAGCTATAAGATGGAAAAACATGAGGAACAAGAAAGATGAAAAATATCAACGGCAACGCCAATAAAATGAATGTCATGGATGGGGATGAAATAAGAAATGATTGATTTCAGGAAATGTTTAAGGGAAAGAAGTTAACAATTGCACCAAAAATAAATGCCAGTGGGTCCTCCCCAAAGTAGGCTCATGCCCTTTATGCCCTGACAAACCCACAAACCAAAGAGTCCGTAGGCTCTAGGAATGTCATTTGGAAGCAAGAGTTAAAAATTTACCCACAAGAATTCACCAAAGAAAAACAATGCATCAACCCAGAACGGACTAATGATAAAACCGACAATGAGATGGAAAGTGGGAAGAAAGATGGAGAGGAGAGAATGGAATGGAATCCAAGAACAAGGTTGTGTAATGTCTCTTGTGTATTTCATGGTCAAGATAACTAAGTAGAACTCATCCCAAATCTCGACTCAAACCAAGCACATTCAATGACCTCGCATCAATACACTTGGCCAATCCATCCTCTTGAGGCAACAAGAATGCTTCCACAAAGAGTGACCACCATCCCAAGGAGAGTGAGATGGAGAAGCAGGAAGCAAGAAAGGGCCTTAGTTAGAGGGAACCTTCAGGCATGGGTAACATGTCTTTCCAATGTCATAACTAGCGCTTGTAGCCCATATTGCTTTATTATGTCTAAGGGGTGTGCTTTGAATTCTCACCTTTTTCTCTTTTTTCTCTTTTTTTTTATGTTTATGCATGAGAACCACACCATGCAAAGACTTATTTTTATTTACTCAGCTTCCTGATATTTGAACAATGTTAGAATGGCAGAAAACCCAAGAAAAAGCATCCAAGCACCCAAGAGAATGACCAGCACCAATGCATCAAATCCCCTTGAAGTCACACCCTTTTCAACCTTTGAGTCTTTCCTTGGTTTGAAAAATACCCAGCCACCAATTCATTAACAAGTTTACTTAGAAAAAGGGGACTATACAGTTCCAAGCCGAAGGAGACCATAGAGTTGTATGGATGAGTGGACAGTGTGGACTCATTGCTTGTTTTGCCAAAAGAACCATACCTTAATATTAGCATCATAATTCAAAGGTAAAAACCAAACATTAGCAATCAATATGATATAATTCAATCCACAATCATGAGCACTTATTAGATGATGAGTAAAAGTAAATCAACCAAACAAAGATATAGTAAAAACATGAATGATGGTGTAAAACAAAAACAAGAAAAGTTGAAAGAATGTGTAAAACAAAAATTCAAAAAGAACTAAGGGCCTAGAACGGTTAGCATAGGTGGCCATCTCCCCCACGACTGAGTTGGAAGGAGGAGATCTGAAATAGTGAGTAAGGTTGTCCATCAATAGAGGTAGCATGTGTACTAGTTGTTCTAAGCTTATGGAAAGGTTTGGTTTGTTGCACGTTGACCAATAGTATTTTGTCCGGGCTCTCAGGTTCATATATTGTCATGGCTCATGAAGGAAAAGTTGCATAAATAATATAAGGTCCTTCCCACAATGTTTGAAATTTAGTACGTTGTGGCACATGTGTGTGATTCCAGTAGAGAACCTTATCTCTTAGTTGATATTTAACTTTCCTAATCCTTAGGTCATGACATTGCTTATTGAATGCCTTGTGCAATTCGTTAGATGACAGGGCAACTAGTCGATTTATATCTAGCAAGTTAAGGGTTGCTAACCATTGCTTCTGTGCTAGATCAAGATAAAGGTTGAGGTCACATGCCGTGGATAGTGTACAGAGCTTAGTTTGAATGGGAAGCATTGGTAATTTACCGTACACTAACTCATAGGGAGAGTAGCCTATAGGAAGTTTCCATGTGGAGCGGTACGCCCAAAGAGCATCGTTCAATTTTGTGCTCCAGTCTCACCTAAACTTGCTAATAGTTCTTGCCAATATTTGTGTAATCTCCCTGTTGGTGACTTCAATTTAACCATTTACTTGGGGGTGGTATGGTGTTGTCAGTTTGTGTTCGACCCCTAAGCGTTGCATTAATTCCCTAAAAGTCACACCTGTGAAGTGTGTACCATTATCTAAAACAAGTGCATGAGGCATACCAAACCTATTTATGATTTGTTGCTGAACAAATCATGCAGCTGTAGATGATGTACAATCCTTAATAGTAGTTGCTTCTACCCATTTAGTGAGGTAATCAACAGCAACAATAATATAAGCTTTTCCATTGGACATTGGTGTAATTGGCCCCATAAAATCAATTCCCTAAATGTCAAAGGGTTCTAACAGTTGGATCCATTGTTGCGGACCCTCCATTCTCGTAGTCATTCCCCCATCACGTTGACAATGCTCACAAGATTGGACGAATTGATGGGTGTCTTGAAACAATGTAGGCCAATAATATCCTGCAAGCAAGATCTTGATGGCCATTCGTCTCTCAGCGTAAGGACCCCAACAAGGACCCTCATGAGCATCTTGGAGAACTCGCAGTTGATCTATATTGGGAACACATCATCAAACCAAGCCATCGGGACACACTTTGTAAAGTTGTCCATTAATCTCCATAAAGTACTTGGCTCAGTGAAGAAACTGTTGTTTCTTCTTAAGGTTTAACTCTTGTGGTGTTTTTTGGGTGAGGAGATAGGTAAGAATGCTACTGTACCAGTTTGTCTCCGTGGGTGATTGATTATTCACTATACCAGCAAAGAGGAATTCATCAGGGAAATGATTAGAAATTGGATACGCATCCTTTTTTTTGTCCCATCGCAACCGAGATAAATGATCAGCAACTACATTCTCGATGCCCTTACTATCAATCATCATTAAATCGAACTCTTGTAAGATTACAAGCCATCATATGATACGAGGGCTTACCATTGGCTTATTCATGAGGAACCAAATTGCACTATGATCTATATGTATATATACTTTATATCTCAATACATAGTGTCTAAACTTTTCTAGTGCAAACACTACAACCATTAATTCTTTCTCTATGGTAATGTAGTTAATTTGTGCACCAACAATACTTCTACTTGCACAATGGATGTAATAAGGATGCTTCTGGTCATCTAACTGTGTAAGTACAGCTCCTAAAGCATAGTTGGATATATCAGTCATGATATGGAATGGTTTGGACCAGTCAAGAGCTTGTAGAATGGATGTTTCTACTAGCTTCTATTTCAGAGTTTGGAAAGCTAATTTGCATTCCCTGGCCCACTTGAAAGGTACATCCTTTTTAGTTAATTCCACCAATGGTTTGGCAACCTTTGAAAAGTTCTCAATAAATCTCCTATAGTAGCCAGTATGTCCAAGGAATGATCGAATATCTTTGATAGTTTCTGATTGACAGTAATTCTTTGGATAATTTTGATTTTCTCAGGGTCTACCTCTATCCTTGTGTGTGAGATTTTGTACCCTAGTACTACGCCTTCTTGGACCATCAAATGGCTTTTCTGCTAGTTGAGCCTCAAATTGGTTTCTACAAATCTTTTTAACACTTACCTCAACCGGTCCAAGGCTTGATCAAAGTTTGCTTCATAAGTGGAGAAGTCATCCATAAAGACCTCCACGCCATTCCCTATCTGCTATTGGAATATGCTTAGAACTAGTTGTTGAAATGTTGCAAGGGCATTGCATAAGCCAAATGACATCTATTTGTATGTGAACATTCCCCAAGGACTAGTGAAGATAGTCTTGGCTTGGTCTTTTGGGGCTATTTGTATTTGGTTATATCTGCTATATCCATCCAGAAAACTGTAATAGCAATGCCCTGCGATGGTGTCTAAGACTTGGTCGACAAATGGCAATGGAAAGTGATCTTTGAATGTTGCCATATTTAGTAGCTTGAAATATATGCACACCCTCCATTTTCCTCCCTTTTTAGGCATAATAACTAAGGGGCTAACCCATTCTCTATCAGCAATGGGGTATATGAACCCAGCCTTGAGAAGCTGTTCGATTTCTTCCTTAACTACTTGCTTTAGCCTAGGGTTCAATCGCCTCTACAATTGTCTTCGAGGCTTCATGGAGGGATCAGTGTAAATTCTATATTGGCATATCCTAGGATCTATTCTAGTTAATTCGGGATATAACCAAGCGAAGGCTTCTGACCATTTATTTATTACCTTCAGCAATTCTTCTTTCTATTGAGGAGCAAGCTTAGTGTTGATAATTACCGATTTTCCATTTTTAAGGAACATGTATTCCATATCGGTGGGCAATGGTTTCAGCTTGAGGGGCTCTTGCTTAAATTTCTTAGGGATTTCCAACTTCCCCCAATTGATATTTTCAAGGTTAAGACTTGGAAGTTGGTGGTGGACTTGCTCTAATGCGTCTATGCGTATATGCTTAGGTCAAACCCTCAGTTGGTTCCATGCATATGAGTGAACTACTTTCTTGATCAGTTGTTAGCCATTGGGTGTCTTCCTGTCATGTGGCTGCTACATACATGCATCTTTGTATGTTAATCACTTGTGCACACTGGTTGCATGCAGGCAATGCTAAACTTTGCACAAACCATGACCTTTGCACGCAATTACACCTTGTGTCACTGTATGTGATGCATGGAACTTTCTTTTTCTCAATCTTTTTGAATGTATTTTCCTTTGATATTTCTAGGGAAAGATCACAAATTCCTAGGCGTGTGTCGATGGTGCTTAGCCATGCTCTTCCCATTATGATTGGGAAGTCCCCCTTATCGTTGTTTACCTGAATCACTAGGAAGTCAGCTGGGTACGACCACCCACAAACAGTGGTAACAATGTCTTCCACCAGTCCCAATGGGACAGTTATGGACTGGTTGGCCAACTCTAGACAGATGTTGCTCTTTTTCAATGGAGGTAGGTTTTAGGCCTTGTACATTTCTTGAGAAATGAAGTTGACACCGGAACTTGAATCCAAAAGAGCCTTGCACGGTGCATTTCCAGCGATTTATAAGTATATCAAAAGACTCCCAAGATTAGAGAATTTCCTGGGAATGTGGCCAGCTTTGATCCAATTAGTGACGACATGTGATAGCATGACCGTATGTGTTGAGTGTGGTGATTGGGTTGAAGGGGGCTCCAAAGTTTTGATTGCTATTGAGGCATCTAAGGAATTAGCTGCTTGTGATTGCAAGGGCTTGGTTGGACTATTGGTTCTAAAGAAAGGTCTTTTCTTCATGTGGTTGTTGGAACCAATAGTAGGTTGAGAGTTAACAGCCCTCGTGGCGTTACGTTGCTGCGGTTGGGTAGGTATTTCACCTTGCATCGCGGAAGCAAGTGGTAGTGGAGCTATTGGTGGAAGAGATGCGGTCAGATAAGAAGGATGATATGCTTGTGGAATATCACCTCTAGAAGAGGANGGATAAGAAGGATGATATGCTTGTGGAATATCACCTCTAGAAGAGGAAGTCCCATAATACTCGCAGGCTTGGTAGTGAGGTTGAGGAGTGACGTGACCAGTAGAGTCACATGGGGAGATTAGCTACTCATGTAATATCCATACGGGTCAGGTTACCAGTAAGGATACTATTGCCTTGGTGGTGGCATTCTCCATGATTGTGGGTGCTGCCATTGTTGATATTACTTAATCGATTGTGGTGGAGTTCCACTGGGATAATATGTTAAGGGTTGGTGGAACTGCCTTGGGTTACCTTGAGAATAAAGTAACCTTTGGGGTGTTTGCCTTTTGTTTAATCGTGGGTTGAGTGCATACACCCTAGACTCCTACAAATGTGAGATTACAGGGCAACATCCCTTAGGATGGTCATATTGACATATTTCACATCCACTATCATTGTCTGTTTCCAAATCCACAACCTCTTTAATCATGGCAACTTTGCCCTTACCCTTACTATGTGCATGTTCAACCTTTTTCTTTTTTCTTTTCTGACTACCTTGGTCTCTAGACTCCTCTACTATTTTAAGAACAATTTAAAATCTATTATCTAGGGAATCCCACATTTGGTCTACCTTTGCTGAAACTTCTAATGTCATCTTTTGGATAGGCAAAGTTTTCCTATTCACCATCTCTTCGAGTGATGACTCTTCTTCATCCTCACAAAATCTTACATCCCTCTTCCGAAGGGAAGGATCTCAGTTATACTCTTTCGCACTTTCTCTCTTTTGTAGCTCACCTTCTTCGTTAGCAACTTGCTCCAATTTGAATTTGATGGGACCTAAGCTCGGATGATCTTCCTTGGGCATAAGTCCTAAGGGTTCTTCTTGTTTCATGCCTAAGCCCATCCACGAGATGGCGCAGTTGATCCCTTTGTGAATAACCATGGCCAGGAAAATGATGTAACAGTGCATAGTATCAGCCTATGATAGCATCCAAGGGTTCATGTCCTCCTTGTTTCCAACCTTGGATTTGCTTTCGCAAGTTAGACACTCGGGAGTATGTTTGGTACTTGTCATTAAATAGTTATAACATAGTACTCCACCTACGAATGGATTTTAGTTCTAAAGACCGGTACCAGCTTTTCGCTTCTTTAACTAATGTCCGTGGGAACAACCTAAGTTTTTGCCATTCATTCTCTATGTTCTATAAGGCACACACATCATGGAATGCTTGTAAATGATTTTAAGGATCAGCGTTGTATCCCCCTTCAAATTGTGGGATGTTGTTCATGTCTAATCTCTTGATCCTACTATCTTTCTAATGTCTTGTTGGAACTCTAACAGCCTTAGTTAGGTCCAACGTACTTCAAGTAGCGAGGAGGGGTTCATTGTGATCGTCTCATCCATGGCGTCTATGATGCCTACGTTGTTCCCTACTCTCCCTTCTTCGATGTCATGACTCTTGATGAGACGCGGTATGCATCAGCCGCGATATCGCGTACGCGATATCGCAGCTAGCCGCAATTTCTATAAATAAGAGGCGGCTCTCCCTTATTCAAGGATCCCATTTTTAGTGTAGCGAAGCTCTGGCAGTTTGATCCCTCCAGAGTTAGAATTTTTCCCGTGTCTGCCCGCAGTGTGGTGAATGTGATTGTACGGTGTCTTTATTCGAGTGTGCCATACTTGGACACGCACATGACCGGCAATAAAGATCGAGATTACTTCATCATTGCAGCATTCACTTAGTTTATTTATT
>MNCI01000003.1:237793-318703 GCA_015680685.1 Gnetum montanum
GCGATGTATCATGGGCCGCGATATCGCATATGCGATGTATCATGGGCCATGATATTGCGTATGTGATGTCTGATGGGCCACGATATCGCGTACGCGATATCGCAGCTAGCCACAATTTCTATAAATAAGAGGCGACTCTCCCTTGTTCAATGATCCCATTTTTAGTGTAGCGAAGCTTTGGCAGTTTGATCCCTCCAGAGTTAGAATTTTTCCCGTGTCTGCCCGCAGTGTGGTGAATGTGATTGTACGGTGTCTTTATTCGAGTGTGCCGTACTTGGACATGCACATGACCAGCAATAAAGATCGAGATTACTTCATCATTGCAGCATTCACTTAGTTTATTTTATTGTTATTTATTTAATGTTATTTATCGCTTTCATAGCGCGGTGTGAGTACGACTTAGCTACGAGCATCTACGGGTGTGTACGGCTAGTTAAGGAATCGATTGCTCATCGCGATTAGTTTCTCACTCTTGAACTCCTAGAAGCGGAACGAGTACGACTTGATTACGAGCATTTAAGTGTGACTGCTTGGTAGCCCAGTGGTGTAGCTAGTGGGATCTACGCTTGGTAACCCAGTGGCGTATTTGGGGTTTGCGCTTGGTAATCCTAGTGGCGTACCTAGGCCTATGCTTGGTAGTCCCAGTGGCAGTCGTGCACGAAGTCCAAGATGTGTATAGTTGATCAAGGAATCGGTTGCTCGTCGCACTTAGGCTAGATTAGATTTTCTTTACGCTTTTCCTCTTAGCTTAGAATTAGTTAATATTATTTTCCATTACCATCAGGAGGAGCGTTAGAATTAGAACACATCATACACCTCATCTAGGCTAAACCATACGTGACATATGCAAAACTAGTCTAGATGGGAAGACAGCGAACTGCGACCTCAGACTAACTATCTAGGTGCCACAACTAGTCCATCTGCGGAGTTTGACCGGATCGTGCGTGCGACGCTCGTTTCGTATGGTTGAGTGTAGGGGTACCTCGCCACTCATCAACTCTCTAGAGTGCCCTTGTCCCCTTTCTTGGCTGTTTTGTCTATGACTTCCACTTTGCCTACCTTTATCCATATGGTCTTTTTCTTTATGATTGTGTTCAGATATTGAAGGAGAGAGTGAAGGAGATGATGAAGGTGAAGAATAAGGAGAACTGTCACCATGATGGTGTCTGCTACCTTCTCTTTTGCGGTCTTGGCCCCGATCACGATTACGATCATAATGTCCACCTTTATCATGAGTTCATGTCCCTTTTTCGGACCCTTTGTGCTCGTGGGTATCAGAACCTGGGTTATGAATAGTGGAATGAAGGTTCTGATACACAACCCCTTAGCCAAATTCAAGGGGAGGAACATCATTATGTGGGCGACTACCTAAGGTAGGTTCACCACCCTCATTTTTACTTAAGACATGTGGGGCATCCTGGGACCACTTACCCTTCAAAGACTTATGATATCTCTCCTGTTGCAAGTCCCTTTGATGTTGTGCCTCTGTGGGATAGTATTCTCTTGAGTCATGGTCTTGCACAACGTATTCTACATGTAAGTATGGTATGCCAATTCGTGTGAGAGCACGAAGAAGCATGCTCGGGACTAAACGATTGGGAGGTAACACTATGTTACCTTCTAAGTCTTGCCAATGCAGTTGTTCATCTTGATTGAGGATAAAGGTAAAGTCTGTTATATACTCATCGGGATGAGTATATACCACTCGAACTTGTTGAGGGACTAGCGGATCAACATCATGTGTATTACACCGTTGACTGTTTCTTGTTTCAGACCTAGGCGGTGAGGCACTTTCATACCAAGAAGGAAACATACTTGTCTATTCAATGTGCAATGTATTCTTGTTTATTATTTTCTCAACCAATACTAAGGGTTTGTTCCAATGATGTGAATGATTTCCTATCTTCTAGTTAGCACACAAACAACTAAGTCCCCAACAACGGTGCCAATGATGAGTAGCAAGGTACCTCTACACTCAACCATACGAATACGAGCGTTTCACGCACGATTCGGTCGAATTCCAAGGACTAAGTGCTTATGCACCCTTGTAGAACAAGGATGGGTTGGTTGATCATTGTCTTCCCAAGCTTACCTGTATGTCACGATTGTATGGTTAAGTAAGCTTGAGGCATATGATTTTTATAGCTTTTATGTTTTTATGTCCTACGTTAGTAGGGAAGGAGAGAGGTAACTAAGTGACTAATTTAACTTAACTAATCATTAACTAAGTTCTAACTAATCCTAACACTAGCATCCGTTCCCACTTGCCGTACATATCTTGAACTAGTGCAACACTGCTGGGATTACCAAATGTTAATCGTTACTGGGTTACCAAGCGTTACACGCATGCTTGAAGTGGTTGTGCTTGTGTAATTTAATGATTTGCTTAATTGATCAAAATGAATTATTGTGCTAATAACAGAAATGTAAAGTGCATAAAATAAAATAAATGCATAAGAAAATAAAATAAAAGAAATGCGTAAGAAAAAAAATCTCAAGTGCTGCAAGGATGATTAAAGAGCTCGTCTTTATTGTCATACATAAGGTGTGCTCAGGTACACAATGCTCGAATAAAGTCTAGTTGGAATTAGTATAGAAATTTTCATGGCAAGACTTTTTGTAGGCATAAAACATCAACATCCAAATCTTTTGACTCTACTAAGATGCATGGGTATCGATATTTGTGCCACTCCAAAGCCCAGGATGGACATAGTAGATGTTGTTTCTCACTTGCTAGGGATCTTGCAAGCATGTTATATGTTGCAACTTTCATTCTCATTCTTGGATTCTCTTCTAGATCATTTTTGTTCATAGGTATCATATACCTTGTTGAAACATAATATGAATCTCCATGTTGTTTTGTCGCATGATTTGACTGCAAAATAAATTAATATATCTTTTCTTAACCATTTTTGTTTATCAACTGATTCATTGACTAATAATCAGCTGATACTGATACATCAATTGATTCTTCAACTAATTCCAGTAACATTTAGCTACATTATCTAATTTTAGTAATATATGATTATATCATCTAATTCTTAACATTCTTTCTACCACTATTATGAACATTCACTTTGGTAGTATAACTAATGATAAGCCATAGTGATCTTAAGGCTATCTACAAAGATTAAGCACTTAATCTTAATGTCCCAAAAGATTGAATTCATTAGTCCCAACAGTTGAATTCTAAGGCATGAATAATTATCCTTATGTTGTTGATTTTTAAGGCATGGTTCATAATATCATTTAATTATTGGATATTTGGATGATAAATTTGACCCCACCATTGAGTTTAAAAGGGTAAAAAATGTTGGAAATGACTATTCATTTGTTGAAAAAGGACATTGCATGCTTGAGTTATGCTAAAATTAAGCTTTTGAGGGTTTTAAGGCACTATATTAGGTAAGAGGTGAAAACTATTTTTGGGGGTTCCAAGGGGCGGATCTAACTTTACTATTATGTTTGGAAGGTTGAAATTTATAGGAAACAACTCTTTGTTCATCAAAATAAGCTCCCAAACTCAAAGGTTATGGCTTTTGAGGTTGAGGACCTTTGGTATGAAAAATAAAACTTCTCGACAGGTCACCCATCCTAGTACTACTCCCAAACAAGCATCCTTAATTGCAAAATTCTTATTTCATGTGATGTCAACACATCAAATTCTTTTTTGAAATTTTTTTGCCACATTCCTAATTTTAAACTAACATTTCAACAAACAGAAATTTTAAATTCTTTGTCACTTAATGAAAAGTTTAAATTTTCTATCAATTGATAGATAATTAAAATTCATTGGAGGTGGTAATGATCTACAATGCTGGTGGTGTCCATGGGCACTAAAGGTGGTAGTGATTTGCAGGGCCAATGGTGTCTGTGGAGCACGAGGATGGTGATGATCTACAATGGGGATAGTGTTTGCAGAGTGCCAGAGGTGACAGTGATCCATAGTGTCGAGGTGTCTATGGAGCATTGGAGGTGGTAGTAATCCACAATGTTGATGGTGTCCATGGAGTGTCAGAGGTGGTAGTGATCTATGGTGTTGACCATGTTTGTGGAGTGCTAGAGGTGACGGTGATTTGTAGCACCATCGGTGTCTAAGGGCATCATGGAGGTTGAAAATCATGATGGATTTTTAGGCGACGATAGAGGTGATGGCAATAGTAGCGGCACAATCAGTGGTGATGGTGATGGTGATGGCAACATAGTGTTAGCAAAAATGACAAGTGGTAGGCATTGAAAAATGTGATGAGGGTTTCTACAATAAGCAAGGATTTCTACAATGGGGTTTCAATGGTGGCATCTGTGCAATAGGTAGCGTGCAGCAAAGGAGAAGTGGTAAAGTGGAGCAATGATGGGGTAGAGATCAAGCAGTGGGGCTAGTGGCGAAGGTGAGACGCAGTGTCAATAGTGTTGGGCAACCCATGAAGTGAGGTGATAGAACAAAGGTGGGTGTTTATAGCACATGAGAGTGTAGGGGAAGTGGATAGTGTGATGTGTGAGGGAGAGAGAGTAGACAGTGGTGGAGGTCAATCATGATGTGGGCTACATTGAGTGAGTGAGGTTTTGACAAGGCTGTACCGCCCTTGTAAAGTTATGTGGTGCGGTGTATGAGAGGTTGAATGCAATGAAGGTAGTAGAAGCAGTGGGATGCTAGGGTCGATTCAGGCACTGGTAGTGGGGCCAAAGCATCACATCGTGGGTTACTACGGATTGTGGGTTGCCCTTGTGTGGTTGCTTGGCAAGTAGAGGGCAATGGCCCCAACAAGGCTAGCATGACCTACCTTTTTTTAATTATATTATATTTATTATATATATATATATATTTCGAAAGGGGGTTTGAGTTTGTACCCAGAACCTCATGCTACCAAAAAAAAAAGATTTTAAGCTGATAAAAATTTAATGTTATTTAATGCACACAAAATGAGAAACTTTAAACATCAATATCTTTCAAATCATAAGTCTAATGAAGATTAAGTTTGTATCATTAGAATCATCTTGACGAGCATTATGCATTAGACATAGTTTTAGGGTTCAAAAACGAAGTTGGATTTTTTTTTTCAAGTTTTTAAAAGATCCAAACTAGCTTATTCTACCAAAAGAACATTGCCAAGTTGATATATGGAAGACATAATGACTTATAAATGACTCTAAATTGCTTAGGATAATGAGTTTCAACAAAACAAGATTAATTCAGGTCATGGTTACTAACTTTTTAAGAGAAACTTAACAATGACCTTAATCAATTCATATTTATAATATTAAGATGGGTAAGAGTTACTAGACCAGTGTATCCTTATTTTACCAAAATCTCTTGCAATTGATGAATATAGATAATCTTAGACATGTGGTGCAAATGGTGGCGGTCCATGATTCTTCATAGTTCATGGCTTTGTGGTTCATCATTAGGTTGTAGTTAGCCCATAGTTCTGAATAGCCCTTGGGTTGTGGTTTGCTTTGGTACCAATTGTGACATCCTATCCTCGAATGTCATTGCAAATGTCAAATATACGTTATATTAGACATTATCTGTAAGAAGAAAATATACCAAATGTGAAATGTATGTAACATTTGACATTATGCGTAAAGGAAATAACAAGGAAAATGCAGAAAGAGAAAGAAAAGAATGCTTTATTGATTAGGGATGGAGTCTCTAGATCATGCTTTGTGAATATTCATTGGGGTTTTCTTCCTTCGACATCTATCCTTTAGAGGCAATTTGACACTGCTACCACGTGTAGACCTATAATCGACTAGAATGGATGGGCAATCCTCCAACTATCCAACTTCACCTAGCTCCTGTAACTTACCTTTATTGGCTTCACCACTCCATGCTGGCATGACCTCTAAGCCTAGGTATAAATGCCTTAGGTCAAACCCCCAAAGGTTACCTCAAGAGATACATCCATTATTACAATGCACCCTTCCAGATATTAATTAAAACTATCCTTTTAGGT
Organism: Gnetum montanum; assembly: GCA_015680685.1. Taxonomy (NCBI): domain Eukaryota; kingdom Viridiplantae; phylum Streptophyta; class Gnetopsida; order Gnetales; family Gnetaceae; genus Gnetum; species Gnetum montanum. Next base: position 243,748 of record MNCI01000003.1, read on the forward strand.
CTTGTTACAATAATAATAACATTTGTTATGAAGAAGCACCATCTTTGTTATGTAACAACATCATTTGGGAATGGGGATGTGATAGTTAGTACCTCCAAAGTGGGTTGTAGGAGTTGTTGATGATTCCTTGAAAGAGGAGAAACCATTGGAGTTGTAGACTCCTATGTAGAATCTTGAATATTTAAGCTTTGATGAGAGCAAATAGCCACATGTTAAAGATCAAGTTAAACCAAAGATGAATAAGAGAAGCCATGAATAGGTAAGTGAGTCTAAGCTTTACCTTGTAGATATTGTAGTTTTTCACTTCGGCTCGGTAGTGATTTGTTCTTGAAGTTTTGAGTATGTTGTACACAATGAAAGTAATGTAACTTTTGATGTCATTGTTGGTAAAACCAAGACTAATAGTGATAATATGTCTAATTTTGTATTTGATGATTATGGCTATAATGGTAGTCATTATGAGAAGATCATTATTAATGTTGATGTGGACATTGATAGTGATGAAATTAATTATCTTGGCTATGAAATGGATCAATAGTATGAAGGTAATCTACATTGTGATTTTGATAGTGAAGGAAGGATGAGTAAGAGACTTTCCAACACCAAGAAGAAGAATGTTGAGTTTTCGTATAATAATGATTTTCATGTTACTCTTGGAAAAAACCCATTTGAGATGAACTATGGATTCTGTCCAAAGATGATGGACACTTTGAAGAGCTTTGATGGTGAAGCTTAACTTAGTGATGATTTTATGCAAAAGATAAGAAATCTCCATGTACAAGTAAAATTAAATCTTAAGAACAAGGCTAGAGAGAGAGTCCTCAAAAGGAATGAGGTAAAATAAAAGTCTAATTTTTCTATTGGTAACTTAGTTTGGATGCACTTGAAGAAGAAGAAATTAATAGGTGTTAACTTCTCCAAATTAAAAGCCAAGAAGATGTGGCCTTTAAAAATCAAGGCTAAAATTAATGATAATGCTTTTGAGATTAATTTACCAAATGATATTGATATGTCTTTTGTATTTAATATTTCAAATCTTGTGCACTATCATGGACCAGCTAGTGAGGAGATCATTAGGGTAGTATTGATGAGTTGAAGGGGACTATTGATCAATCCAAGCCTTCAATGGAGAGGAAGGTAATCATACTCAAGTAGATGAAAGCTTCTATCACTCGGGAAGTTAAGAGAAATGAATACTTGATCCATTAGAAGGATTAGTCCACTGATGATGTTGTATGGATCCATGAGACCAAACTTGTTGAGTGGGGAATTACTTCTACCCCTACTCCATTGTTCACATGGGTTCACTTTTTGGAGGGTGGAAGAGCTAGTGTAGGGACATCTCTTCTGATCCCCTTATTCTATCCCAATTTAGGAAACAATCATAACATGATGGAAAAGGATGGAAATAGCTAGGGAGAATGTGAAAAGACTTGGAAAACATCTAAAAAACCTAGAGATGAGTTGAGGAAAGGTTTATAAGGTTCTTATCTTCTAGTTTGACATATATATTAATATATTGATCATTGTTGATGGAAGCATGGAGTATGAGAAAGAGCTCTTGAGAGTGAAGAATTGAGCAAGATAGAGTAAATGAGCACATTAGGTAAGTGCAATTGGTGATTAGAGCTCTAAGATTGGCTTGTGGTGTGTTGGTCTATGTGTTCTATTCTCTTATATTGCACTTGTGAGTTGAGATCTTAGTCTTGGGTTGTGATGGGTTTTTAGATGTTTGTGGGTTGTGGGAACTTGATTGTAATCTTATAATTGCATTAATTGAAGATAGCTAGTTTTCTTATTTTCTAGTAAATAAGTTTTATCTTTGCATAATACCTGGATTTAGTATTCAAAAATGATTTAATTATGGAGTGAACCTACTCTAATCTTCCCATATGGACCCTTGGTTCATCTCTTCTAGGTTTGGTAAAAGTCCTAGGCCTTGAGGTCCTCCTTATTCTAGGACTTGTTTGATCCCCTTTAGGATTGTTTGTGATAGTTGGATATAGTCTTTGAATGTATTAAGGGTCCAAATAAGCATATGAGACCCTTGCCTGTTGTATTTCACTCCAATTCTCTTAGATATAGATCTTATTATTTCTCTTAATAGTGTTTTCATTGTGTGATGGACTATTGACCCTATGTGAAGAAGACATGTTTTTAGTTAGTAATGTGTATGTGATTTAAAATATTAATATTTTTTAAAAGAGAAATCATTAATGTTTTTACAATGATTATTTATAATATAACTAATGTAGATTACTATTACCATTCCTAATAATAGTGTCAATGATGAGTGGTAAGTGTTCCCTATGCCCAACATATGAATTACAAGCATTCACATGTAATCTAGTTGAATTCTATAGATGGAACTAGTGTGATATCTAGATCATTAAGTATTGATCGCAGGTCATTGTCTTCTCACTTGGGCTAGTGGTAGCATTATTACATATAGTTTAGTCTAAAGTGAGGCATATGATTATTGATGTTATGCAACTATGGCTAAGCTATATAAAAACATGAAAACTAATCATTTAAATAATTTAACTAATAATAATAAGATAAATCCTAAACTATCCTAAGTGTGATGAGTGTTCCCATCTTGTTGTACATATCTTGAACTCACATATCCACTACTAGGATTACTAAGTGTTATGCTACTAGGTGAACTAAGAAAATATATGTTTATGCTTAAAATTGTTCATGTTTATTGTGCCAATTGATTAATGTACATGAAAATGTAAATATTAACTAAGTACATAGAAAGTAAATTATATTAAAAATAAATATATTCTATGTTAAAGTGCTGCAATGAATATGAATCAATCTTGATCTTATTATCGTTCATGGAATGTGTCTAGGTACAGTGCCACTTAAATAAGACATCATATAATTAACTCAAATCTATACTGTGACCACTTACTAACTATTTGCTAAGATTATGTAAAAAACTGCAAGAGTTTGGCTATATTATTAATCAAGTGATATTAAATATGTGGCAAATGCTCATATATTTATAGATATAAAAAGAGACTGTATTGATGTGATGTAGCATCTACGATATAGTAGATGCAACGTAGCATCGATGATGTAGTAGCTAACTAAGATGTGTCGATGCAGATGTGATGTAGCATTGATGATGTAGTAGTTAACTAAGATGTGTCGATGCAGATGTGATGTAGCATATTCGATATTGTAGTCGACTGATATACTTGACAAAAAAATGTTTCATCATCTATGAGTCATATATCAATAAAACCAACTACCCAGTATCATACTCTTGGATAAATTCTTAGTTACACATGAGCTTGTAAGGTTGAAAATCTATTCTAAGTTACATTGCTATGAGGTGGGGCCTACTAAGGAACATTTCACTATTACATGCAAATAAGAGCATCTTCAAGATTCATGGTTTTTTCCATTAATTAAGCAAACCCGATCATAATATATAAAATTTTATCCTATTTTTTCCTTTATGTTTTCATTTCCAAAAGATTATCAACATAGCCAAAAATTTCATCAAATTGTAATGAAATCCTATCCTATATTAAAGAAAATTTAAAGAATCATAAGATATTTGAAATAAAGTTGGGCAAAGTTGCTACATATCCCAAAAAATTCATCAAAAGGCCAAAACATAATTTTGATATAATTTCAATACAATTTTAATACAAAACAAGCCCAAAATAATAAAAATTTGGTAGAATCTCAGTTTAATAATCAAATAATAGTAGAGAGTTAGAAAGTAGGGAGGAAGAGTACAAAATCCACAACAAAGCAGGGTCATATTATAAAAATAAAAAACAAATAAGCCTTTTGGAGAAAGCTCTATGTCCTTTCAAAATCTTCTTTTTTAACTTTTCTTTTGCTTAAAAACTCCTGCAACCTTTTTTTTCTTCATCCCAAATCCACATGCCTAAAGCCTTCCACAAACAAAAGTAAAACATAATGGAAGGGAAAGGGTTTATTTATAGTAAGTTGGAGAGGGGAGGAAAGGAAAATTAAATGCAACACAATATCTCTAGGATATGTGTAAGTGTGCATAAACTTCTTTTTTGCAATTTAACACATTACTATTCATGCTCAATACAAAAATATGAAAGGATGAATGGAACCTTTCCCATGAAATTGGACATGATGATTTGTTGTTATTTATTTATTTAGTTTTTTTGGGGTGTGGGGTGCAAAGTGGCACGGGCATGTGTTGGAGGGGTGATGGGGGTGGTGTTGAAATTCAAAAAAATAAAAACATAAGTACATCCTATTCTCAACCAAAATAGAACCCATGACTTAAGAGTTTTTAAATTAAAAATCTTACCACTAGGCTAACACCTTATTGTTTTTTTTTTTTGAAAATTTTGAATTTTGCTTAATACAAATACCATACCTTTGATTTTCATGAGCCAAGGGTGCATTCAATGTTTTTGAACATCTCAAATGCATTGGTAAAGTTAGATTCTATGTAAGACATCATCCTAAGGCACTTATCTAAAACAACTATTTTAAGAGATATGTAGTTTTCAATAAAAATTAGCTTAGAGTTTTAGTTTAATGACAAAAAGTCATAGGAGGTATATCTTAGATAGGGTTAGAGTCTTGAATGCTATATGAATAAAGAAAATGAGGATAATTGAATTTTAACATTCAACTATTAAATATAAAAAAAGATCTATAATTAAGCATTAATAGTGGTAAGAAAGAAAGGATACAAAACTTGAGCAAAATATTTTATTTAATTTATGAAATTTTAAAAAAATTATTAAAATACATTGGATAGTATTAAATTAAATAATTGAATCCATGCATTAAATTAAATAATTAAACCTATGTAAAATTTCAGGTTGCAATAGGGTCATTTAGGAAGCAAGATAGATCTTTTAAAATATCCATGGGTTATACTATCATGACATCAACAATTTAGTTGTTTGAATTAAATTCCTTTTATGAGGATAATTTATTTTTGTTTTAAGAATCAAAACACCTACGTTCTATATATTCATGATTGCATGAGGCTTCTGATTCTTTCTTCTTATTTTTCTATTTGTTATAGTACTACTTATGGTTTTTGCTAGAAGATTTTTTAGATAATTTTTTAAAGGTTAGTAATTTGTTATTCTCTTCCAACTGGAAAATTGATCTTTATAAGGTCATTTTACTCTTATTAATTTGTTTGATAAATCTAATTTATCTATATTTAACCAACTATAAAATTTTTCTAACTATGATCAAGTGTCATCCTAAAGTTGTCCATACTGATCATTACATTGTTCTATTTCAACTTGGCTTTCTTCTTGTACATGATGGATTTGTTAAGAATTCTAACTTGATTATCCTATTTGTTTGGCTTGTATGAGGTTATCATTATGTTATGCCATCATTTTAACAAGATCCTCCATCATTTAAAAATGCTTTATACTAAATTCACTTAGATTAATATTCCAAGGCTTACTAAAGATTTCATTGATTTTCTTCATTTTAGCAATCCTAGAATCTTTAGAACTTCCACACCCTTATTTCATTTCATAATTTTTTAAAAAGAATTATTGGATTTCCATAGAATTTTTCTTAGCTGAAGTTGCTAGTGTCAACAAATCTAGTTTCTTGGCAATGGAGGAGGTTAATCCTCTTAAGAGTACTTTCAATCTCTCCCTTGAGTATATATTATAATTAGGATAGTTTTTAAATACCATTCAAGAATATTCAATATGTTATGTGAATGATTCATTTCCCTATTTTTTATAAAGTCCCTTTTAACTTATATTTTTATAGTAATAGTTCTCTTAATTAATACTAATTTTTAATAGTATTTTTTTGCTAATGTTAGAGCTTTTTTATGATAGTAGGATGATGAAGACACAAACTACTACATGAACAAAGAGGGTCCTTGCAACATCTCCAATGGCTTGGTATTAGATTTAAAGATAGGATGGAAATACAAATTTGGCATGTGGTCCAAAATGAGCAACATATGTAGTAGTGACATTTATGAATGTTGTTATCTTGATTGCATTACCACAGTATAGCAGGTTCATAGTATTATACAATATAATGATGAGAATTATTATCATGTAGAGATTATAACATGCAATCGAAGAAACATGGTAGCTGGGGTTGCTTCAACACAGTACGAGGGGGTAGTGGGCACCCTAGTGATGGTGCAATGTTGGGAGTGAATCCATGTAAGCCTTGTATGGTCCATGAACTTATGTTTACAATATGTTTCATAGTTTTAGCAGTTGGGAGTGAATCCAATCTATTTGTGTTCTTTTGAGGTTTGAAAATTGGCTTGACTTAAATTCTATTCCCCTATAGTTGTACCATTAAACCTACTTCAATTGAAATTTAAACCATTATAATGATCCATCTTTGGTGGGATTTGATATCTAAAACGTCACAGCCTTTTCTTCACATTTGATGAATCATGTTTTCGCATGCTCTGATATCAAGTACCTGATATCTGAGCCTTGACATCGAGTATTCAATGTTGGAGCCCAAGATGCGATTTCGGATATCCGATATTATAGGGTATATGTCGGTAGCACTCGAGCTCACGATTTTCATATCAGTTTTTGACATAGAGTAGCAAAGCTCTTACAGTTTGTTTTCTCTAGAGTTAGAATATTTTCTAAGTGCCCACAATAGGAGTCTGAGTGTGTATGGATCTTTGTTTGAATACTAATGTACCTGAGTGCAGCAATGTGACAGAAATAAAAATGAACCCTTTTGATAATCCTTGCAGCATTGAGAATAGATTAATGTTTTCTTTATTGCACTTTACTTTCATGTGCTTTACTTTAATGCATTTAAATTAAGCAATTAATTTCTAGTTGTTAATGAACACAAGGATGACCACTTCGAGCATACATACAGTGTTTGGTAACGCAACAACGTTTAACGTTTGGTAGCTCAACAGCACTGTATGTGTTCAGGATGTGTTCGGGAAAGTGGGATAGGTGCTTGTGTTAGGCTAGCTAGGCAATGAATGAATTAGATCTTAAATTACTCTACCTTTCATTCTTGTTGTAGGCAACTAACTTATAAAACATAAAATAAGAAAAATCATGTACCTTAATTACACTTAAACCATATCCTTGAGCTTCACAAGTGTAGTTGAAAAGACAACGAATGTTCTCAATGCCTATTTCACTTCCCAGAAGAACTAGTGCATTGGAAAACTATAGGTCCATGGAATTTGATTGAATTGCATGTGAACGCCTTAGTGATTCATATGATTTGCTATAGGGGTACCTCATTGCTCATCATTGGTGCCATTGCTGGGGACCTTTTGGTTGTTTCATGTGCTATCTAGGATTTAGTGGAAATCATTCAAAATCGCTGGAACGAATCTTAGAGTCATATCATATTTTACAATCACTATAACAAAATTTAAAAGCACACTGTGTTTTTATCATTTAACTGAAAATGTCTTCTTCTCATATGAGTGCTTCTCCACCCAAGTCTTATGGAGGTCATCAGTCGGTGCCTTAACAATATCAAGTGGTACATGCTCATCCTGATGAGTATGTACCCAATTTCACCTTCATCCTACATTAGGATGAACAGCTACAATGGTGTGACATGGAGGGCAACATCATGTTGCCACTTGATCGATCCATTCCTTCAATGCTTCAACAAATGCTTATATGATGGGATCTCCAAAAACTTCATGCTGAGTATGTTGTGCAAGATAGTGATGCCAAGGATTATTGTCCCATTGAGGCATAACGTCTATGGGATCAATAGCTAGAACAACATTATGAATTTGCAAAGGGAAAAGGATTTAATGATTCCCCATTTTTACTGTACCAAAAAGATGGTGGGGAATTCTTCTTTGGGGGTTTTCTATTTAGTGAAATTCCTCTATTTGACTTTGGTGAAGGAGGTCAAATTCAAAACCTATGGTCCACAATTTACAATCCTGGTTTTGGTAAGAATGGATCCAATAACAAAGAAGGATCCAATGAGGCATGCCAAGGTAGGAATGTGGACAAGAAATAAGATTGTGATTGTGGTTGTGCTTGTCGAAGAGGGGGTAGTAGGCACCATGATGATGCTAGTCCTCCTTTTTCTTCACCTTCATCATCATCATCTTCTTCTTCTTTTGGCTTTGACCATGACCGTAGGAGACAAGACAATGATGGAGGTGACTGAAATGACTGATAAAGCAAAAATGATAAAAGAGATCATTGGGTAAGGAAAAATCAAGGGTGTGGACATTTAAGAAAGGCACATTGCCATGAACGAAGGGGTAGTAGAGGGCATTGTAGGTACCATGATCATGGCCTCGATGAGCCTTTGCTTGCTACCCAAAGTATGGTTAATATAGCAAAGGTAGTATGAATTCCAACAAGGCACGTGAAGGATAGTCGGATCAAAAGGCTAGACATGAACAATATTTCTCGATTTAAAAGGGGATATAACTCTCATCTGCAAAACCATCGTCAAGATTTTCAAGATGCATGTGCCTTGTAGAACATAGAGAATGAGTGGCAAAAACTTAAGTTGTTTCTAAGGACACTCATCAAGGAAGCAGATAATTGGTATCAATCCTTAGAGGTGGAATTTATTAGATGATGGAGTGTTTGAATTGTTTAATGATAAATATTAAACATACTCTAGAGTGTCTAACTTGAGAAGGCAAATCCAAGGATGGAGATAAGGAATGCATGAACCCTTGGATGCCATCATCAGCTAATACTTTTCCTTAATGCAAAAATGTCCTGGCCATGGTTATTCTCAATTGGATGAACTTCACCGCATTGTAGATGAGCTTCAATCAGAAATGAGGAGAACCCTTAGTGTCTATGCCCAAGGGAAACTATCAAAATTAAATGCCCTTCAAATACAAAGACTAATCAAGTAGGTAGCTAAAGAGGAGGGTGAATTAAGAAAAAGAGAAAGTGTAGAGAATATAACTGTGATCCTTCTATTCACAAAAGGGAGGTTTGATTCTATGATAGTGAGGAAGAATCTGCACTTGATGAGTTGGTGAATAGGAAAACCTTTCCACTCCAAAAATTTTAATCTAAAATTACAGAAAAGGTTGATCAGTTATGGGATTCCATGGATAGCAGATTTCAAGCTATCCTAAAAATTGCTGAAGAGTCTAAAGAACAAGGTAGTGATTGTGGGTGTAGGAGGCACAAGGAAATTAAACATGCTTGTTACAAAGGTAAGAACAAGCTTGTTGCAATAGAAGAAGTTACAGAAAGTGAATCAGATGATGTTGGTGGGTGTGGCATTTGCCAGTATGAACATCCTAAGGGATGTTGCCCCATAGTGTCACATTTATAAGAGTTTGGGATGCATGCTTTGAATCCATGACTAACACAAAGGTAAACATCTAGAAGATTACCTTATCCTCAAGGTAATTTTAGGCAGTTCCACCAACAATAGTAATATTATTGAAGTGGAACTCCACTACAACCATATGAGTAGTATCAATAGTGGCAACAACCACAATCATGGGTGCTCGCACCACCAAGGCAACAATACCCTTACAGACAACCTGATCCATATGGGTACTACGTTTAGTAACCCCTATCTCCACGTGACTCCTTCAGTCACATTTATACTTTTCAATCTCACTACCAGCATTTTGATTATTATTAAACTCATTCTCCACATGAAATAAGGAATGCCACCTTTTATTCTTATCCCCCTTCTATCCTTGCACATGTTCCTCCTCTAATCGCACAGCTATTACTTGCTCCACCTATGCAGGATGAACTACCAGCTTAACCACAACAACATAATGCTATGAGGGCTGTTAATCTACAATCAGTTCATCAATTGAGTAGGTTGAATACTTGATTAAAGAAAAGATCTTTCTTTGGAGCTTGCAGTCCACCTAAGCCCTCAAATACACCTGTGGTTAATAACCTTGTTCCTCCATCTTACTCTATATCAAATTCCTTCAAGTTCCCTTCAAGAAAAACACTACCTAGGATCCATATTATGATGCTTACTCACACTGTATATGATTGGATCTATGTTGGAAACCTTTCCAGGAAATTAGCTGATCCTAGAAGTCCTTTCATTTATTTTCAAATTACTAGGAATGAACCATGCAAAGCTCTTCTCAACTCAAGTTCTAGTCTCAATTTAATTTCTCATGAGATGAATACTGCATGGAACTTGCCTTCTCTCAAGAAGAGGAATATCATATTAAAATTGGCAGATCAGTGCATCACTATTCCAGTGGGACTAGTAGAAGACATTGTGATCACTGTTTATGGGTGGTCTTATTTTGCTGATTTCTTACTGATCAAGGTGGAAAACTACAAAGGGGATTTTCTGATCATCATGGGAAGAGCATGGCTTAGCACTGGTGATGCAAGAATGGGCAAAAGAGATTTTTCCTAGAAATATCCAAAGAAAATGCATTTGGAAAGATCGAGAAGAAGTGAGTTCCATGCATCGCGTACAACAATATAGGGTGTAATTATGTGTAGAAAATTTGGGTTGTGAGACAAGCATCTATCTTTTCATGCAAGCAGTGTGCACAAAAAGTAGAAATTGAAAGGTGTCTATATGCAATAGCCGCAAAACAAGAGGGCAACCAATGGTCGACCACTAATTTTAAGAGTAACATATTTTGCATGAAATTGATTGAGAGCTTGACATGCACATATGTCATAGGCATGGATGAACTAGAGCAAGTTCATCACCAACTCTTTGATGATGTAAATGATGATACTTATTGGGGAGAGTTTGAGATTCCTAAAAATTTCAAGCAAGAGCCCCTTGAACTAAAAACGTGACCGGTCGGAATGGAATATGTGTTTTTAAAAAATGGGAAGTTGGTCATAATCAATGCAAATCTTACTTTAAAGTAGAAAAAGATGCTGTTGAATGTGATTGAAAAATGATTAGTAGCTTTTTCTTGGTCATATCTTGAACTCACAAGGATTGATCCTAGGATATGTTAGCATCATACCTACATTGATCCGACCATGAAGCCAAAGAGATAGCCACAGAGGTGATTGAACCCCAAACTAAAGTAGATCGTCAAAGAGGAAATCGAACAACTCCACAAGGTGGGGTTCATTTATCTCATTACGGATAGTGAGTGGGTTAGTCCACTCATGATTGTGCCAAAGAAAGGAGGCAAGTGGCGGGTTTGCATTGATTTTTGACTACTAAATATGGCAACATCCAAGGACCATTTTCCATTGCCATTTGTTGATTAGGTGTTAAACACAATATCTGGGCACTGCTACTACAGTTTTCTAGATGGTTATAGTAGTTATAACCAAATTCAAATTGCACCAAAGGACCAGGCGAAGACAACATTCACAAGTTCTTGGGGGACTTTTGCATATCATAAGATGCCATTTGGTCTATGTAATGCTCCTGCTACATTTCAACACCTAGTTCTGAGCATTTTTCAACAACAAATTGGAAGTCGTGTGGAAGTCTTCATGGATGACTTCTACACTTACAAAGCTACATTTGAGCAAGCCTTAGACTGCCTTGAGCAAGTGCTAAAATGATATGTTAAAACTAACTTGTAGCTCAATTGGAAAAAGAGTCATTTAATGGTCTAGGAAGGCATTGTATTGGGGCACAAAATATCACAAGTAGGAATTGAGGTAGATTCGAAGAAAATAAGGGTCATCCAAGGAAGAACTTGCTAACTAGAAACTATCAAAGATGTTTAATCATTCCTTGGACATACTGGCTACTACCAGCAATTTATAGAGAATTTCTCTAAGATTGCAAAGCTATTGATGGAGTTGACAAAGAAAGATGCTCCATTTTTTAGACTAAGGAATGTAAAAAAAGCATTCCAATAGTTGAGAGAGAAACTTGTAGAAAATCTTATTCTACAAGCACCTTACTAGTTCAAAACATTTCATGTCATGATGGATGCATCAAATTATGCCTTGGGAGTCATGCTTATGTAGATGGATGATAAGAAACATCCATACTGCATCCACTATGCCTGCCGAAGCATTGTGGGTGCATAACTGAAATACATCACTATAGAAAAAGAATTGATGGTAGTGGTGTTTACTCTAGAGAAGTTCAAGCATTATGTGGTTGGATACAAGGTGTTCATGCACATGGACCACAGTGCCATCCACTTTTTGATGAACAGACCAACAATGAGCCCCCATGTCATACAGTGGTTGGTGATCTTATGATGGTAGATCAAAAGGGCACTGAGAATGTGGTTGCTAATCACTTATCTTGATTGCGATGAGACAACAAAGAGGAAGAAAACCCACTATCTAATATGCTTTTTGATGAACTCCTCTTTGTTGGGGCTATAACTGAGCAATTACCCAATGAGCCTAAATGGTATGATGGCATTCTCACCTATCTTCTCACCCAAGAGATGCCACAAGTGTTGGACCACCAAAAGAAATAGTAGTTTCTTCACTAGGTAAAACACTTCATGGAGATCAACAGGCACCTCTACAAGGTGTGCGATGATGACCTGGTTCATTGGTGTATCCTTGATGCTAATCAACTACGCATTCTCCAAGACACTCATGAAGGTCCTTGTGGAGGACACTATGTTGGGAGATGCATGGCCATTAAAATCCTAATGGCAAGGTATTATTGGCCAACAATCTTCAGGGATGCTCACCATTACATCCACTCTTGTGAACAATGCTAATGAGATGGTGGAATGACTGCTCAAATGGAGGAACCTCAATAATGGTTTCAACCTCTAGAACCCTTTGACATCTAGGGCATTGATTTCATGGGTCCCATCATGCCCATGTGAAATGAAAAGGTGTACATCATAGTTGTTGTTGACTATTGTACGAAATGGGTAGAAGCAGCAGCTTTCATCAACTGTACATCTTCTAGTGCTACTCAATTTGTAAAACAAAATGTTGTAAATATGTTTGGTGTGCCACGTGCATTAATTTTTGATAATGGAACTCACTTTATAGGCACTACTTTTTGGAAGCTCATGAAACACTTAGGAGTTGAACATAAACTCACAACACCTTACCACCCTCAAGCCAATGGTCAAGCTAAGGTTACCAATAGGGAAATCACAAGGATTCTAATAAGAACTATTAGCAAATATAGGAAAGACTAGAGCATAAAACTTGATGATGCCCTTTGGGCCTACCGCTCAACATGGAAACTTCCTATGAGCTTGTGTATAGAAAATTACCAATACTTCCTATTCAATCTGAGCTTTGTACACTTTTAACAACCTATGACCTTGACCTTGACTTGAGTTTAGCACAAAAAGAAAGACTAATGAATCTCAAGTTGCTAGATGAAAACTGATTGGTGGCCTTATCATCTAACGAGTTGCACAAGGCCTACAACAAAAAGCACCATGACCTTAAAATTAGAAAAGTGAAATTTTAACTGGGAGATAAGGTTATCTACTAGAATTACACACATGTACCTCAATGAACTAAGTTCAAAATGTTGTGGGAAGGACCTTACATCATTTATAAAACTTTTTCTTCTGGGGCCATGATGATCTACAAACCTGAGAGCCTGAACAAGACATAGCTGGTTAACATCCAATAAGTCAAACCTTTCCGTGAGAATAAGCCAACAAATACAACAAACACCTCATTAGATGGACAACCAAACTGCATATTTTAGATCTCCTTCTTTCAACTTAGTCATGGGGGAGATGGCCACCCATGCTAACAATATAAGTAGCTCCTTAGTTTTTCACCCTTTTTGTTTTACAACTTTTTCTTTTGCACATTCTTTATTTTACATCTTCTTCTTTTCATGTTATTAATATTTTCTAATTTTTGTTTTACACCATCATTAGTACATTTTATATTTCTTGAATATTTTACACTTCCTTTTATATTTTCTTTTATTTTATTTTGGTGTGATTTTGTAATGTTTTTTTAATAAGTGCAAGGTATAGTGGTAATGTGTTGCTTGATGGTGGTATGTACTATTTTGTTATTTGATTGTTGGTGTCTAGATTCTAGCTTTGAATTTTGTTATGGATGATTAGGACATGGTTTCTTTTTCATGCAACAGGTAGTGAGTCTACAACATCCACCATACACAAACTCTATGGTTTTCCTTATTCTAGAAATGTGCAGTCCATTTTTCATTAATAAAATGTTAACAAATTTGTGACTTTGGTAGTTTCTAAAATTAGAAAGGATTCAAAGGTTTGAACAGGGTGTGACTTCAAGGGGATTTGTTATTCTTTGTGCCTTTTTGTTTGCTTGGGTGCATGTGTGTTTTCATGGATTCCTTACCATTCTGTGTCGACCAATAAAAGGAAGTTGAATAAGTCTTTGCATGGTGTGGTTCTCATAGAGAAAAAAAATCAATGAGAATTCAAAGCATATCCCTTAGACAAAATAAACACATATGTTCTTGCATGGTATGGTTTTTATTTCAAAAAAAAATATATATATGAGAATTTAAAGCACACCCCTTAGACAAAATAAATGGGCTATAAGCACAGGTTATGGGACTAGAAAGACATGTTACCCATGCCTGAAGGTCCCCTATAACTAAGGCCCTTCCTCATTTCCTACTTCTCTTTTCTTCTTTAATAAGGAATGGTGGTTGTTCTGTGGATGAACTCTTATATCTTAAAGGGATGGACTAGTCTTAGAATGGCGATGTGAAGTAACTAAACGTGGTTGGTTTTAATTTGGAATAATGATGGATCTTATCAAGTCATTTAACCATAAAATTCACAAGGGACTTCATGTGACCTTAATCAAGAACTCGATTTCACTCTCTCTCATCCATTTATGCTTTCCATGTCTCACCTCACTACCGATTTCATGTTCTTGTTTGATGTCCTAGTTTGATGTGTTGGAATTCTTATGTAGTTTCTTCTAGGTTTTTGTACTTAACCTCCCGTAACCATTAATCATCCATGGAGCTCATTAACTCTTTGATTTGAAGTTATGCAAGGGCATAAAAGGCTTGTGCCTACTTTGGGGAGGATCCACTTACATATCTTTTAGTGGTGTTAGTTAAGTTCTTTACCCTTAGACACTCTTACAATCAAATCCTTTTGTTTACCTCATTAGTGACATCCAATTGTGCACATCTTCACAACATTTTTCAGTGAACTTTCCTTTTTATTGTTGTGAATTCTTACACCCTCTTCAAATATTTTCTTCTGTAGAAATTTTTCAAATATAATGGACTACTTATCTATTTTACCCTATTTTTTAGCCTTCCCACTAACACTCCTAAAGGAATCAATCTACCATAATCACAACCTAGCTGAGTGTAACAATTGATGAGATAAGACATTTAATAGCTATATGTTACACATGGCATACTAATTCATGATTCTGTTATGATTGTAGTGGGAAGCATGGACTAGAAGTAGGATTATCTTCACCAAGGATGATGTGGCAGTACCACAAGATGAGGATTGTTCATGATCAGTGGCTCTTCTCTCTTGCTCTTCAGCCACCAAGAGGGGTGGATGTTAGTTCTACCTAGGGTGTTGAATTCTCTTATCATGAACACCCAATTTTGTAAAAGATTGTAACTCTATACACTTGGACACTCAGAGTCTATTTGTTCCATCTGAGTCAGTCAATAATCCCATACTTTCTAATATTTTTTAAGGAACTTGTTCCTCCTTTGCTTCACTCAAGGACAAGTTTTCATTCAGTCATGGGGGTATGATGAATCATGTTTTTGCATGGTTCGATATTGGATACCCAATATTGGAGCCTTGACATTGGGTATCTAATGTTGGAGCCTAGGACACGATGTCAGATATTTGATATCATAGGATATATGTTGGCCTATAAATATAGCGCTCGGGCTCACGATTTTCATATTAGTTTTTGTCATAGAGTAGTGAAGGTCTTACAATTTGTTTTCTCCAAAGTTAGAATATTTTTTGGGTGTCCGTAGTAGGAGTTTGAGTGTGTATGGATCTTTGTTCGAACACTGATATACCTGAGCATAGCAGTGTCATGGGAATAAAATTGAACCCTTTTGATAATTCTTATAGCACTAAGAATATATTAATGTTTTCTTTAATGCACTTTACTTTCATGTATTTAAATTAAGTAATTAATTTCCAATTGTTAATGAACACAAGCATGACCACTTTGAGCATACATATAGTGTTTGGTAACCTAGCAATGTTTAACGTTTGGCAGCCCAACAGTGCTATATGTGTTTAGGATGTGTCCAAGAAAGTGGGATGAGTACTTGTATTAGGCTAGCTAGGCAATGAATGAATTAGATCTTAAATTACTCTACCTTTCATTCTTGTTGTAGGCAACTAACTTATGAAACATAAAATGAGAAAAATCATGTACCTTAATTACACTTAAACCATATCCTTGAGCTTCACAAGTGTAGTTGGAAAGACAACGAACGTTCTCATTGCCCATTTCACTTTCTAAAAGAACCAGTGCATTGGAGAACTATAGGTCCATAGAATTTGACTGGATCACATGTGAATGCCTTAGCTTTGGTTAATGATTTGATGATGCAAAGAAAGACTAAGCTTTATAATTACATGTTTTACTTTGGCTTATTTTTCTTAGAGTTGACGGTGTTGATGTGAGATCCTAAAAAAATAATCTCATGTAAGTTTCCATCTAGATAAAATCATCTAGATGGTTTCAACTTCTTATATTAGAGTACTTGAAAAGATAAGGTTGATCTCCTACTTATGTCACTTTTCCCTAACACAAGCTTCTTAAAAACATCTAGATGATTTTTAAAAAATGTAATCTAAATGGTTTTCTCTAAGGCTAATGTGTCATAGCCTCCATGTTTTCTTTAAAAGTGCGTAATCATGCTATCAAGGTTTTTATTGCAGTAGTCATAATATCAATCATGTGTTTTCAAAATATATCTTTTTTCTTGGCTCTACCATGTCCTTACTTGCTAAGCTAGATTAAAATTTTAAATAGTCATGTTTCTTTAACTCTTTATAAAAGCTTATTTTTATCTATATGATTTTGAAGCATTTAGATGCAAAAGCGTAGGATGATATGAAAAGGCTTCCAAGAAGAGATTTTTAGTTTTAAAGAATAAATCTATGAGTTGATTCTAAATGTTGAGTCGATGTTTGAACTTTTTATGAAAAAAAATTCTACACACAAATTCTATTAGCTGATTTTAAAGTTGACTTGGTAAGACATTAAATAGTAAATTAGTTGAATAACTTTAAAATTATCGAGCTCATAGATATGTTCTTTAGATGAGATTTTTTTAGTTCTATGAGCTAATCCAAATAGCCGACATGGAAGAAGACCTTTTTCTTGTAAAAATGATTATACAAATCAATTTTACAAGCTGATTCTAGTATTGTCTTAATAGAAAAGATTTTTTTAAAGACAAATGGTTCTATGAGTTGAGTCAACTATACCAAAAGCCATCATCAACTTGAACTCATAACCATGCCAAAAGGTTTTCCAAAATAGAAATGATGATGAGAAAGCTTAAATCTATGATTAATCACAAAGAGCTTCCTTGTGATCTTAAACTTACGATCAACCACATATAGCTTTCCTATGATTCAAATTTCCTGTAATATAGCTCAACCAAACCTCCAAGCTCAAAACACGTAATAATTACAAGAAAAAAACTATAATAGATGTAAGAAAAAATATTGTAAATTAAGTTATAGACCAACTTGCTGATAACAATGTGGTTTTCTATTTATAGACATATTATATAAAGGTTGTTTCTTGTGCTAGATATGTTTTTGAATTTACTTTTTACTACTAGAAGTGTAAATATATCAAATTAAATAGCTTTAAGAAATGTTCTTCATGTTTCTTTCTTCAAATTCAACCTAATATTTATTAGAAACTAGTTTGCCATATGAACTACAAAGCAACCTTCTTCTCTAATTGGTGTAGTATATAGGACCAAGCCTTAAGAAAGATGATTATAGTGGGTAAAGAAAAGAATAACCTATACCTTCTTCACCCTTCTATCAAGGTTTTAAATCACTTCCATAAAGATCTTTTTTATTCTACAGTTATTTTTTCCTCATTTGATTTATGGCACAAATGATTAAAACATTTATCTAGTACTCACTTGTACTTATTAGCCAAAAATAAATTCGAAATTTTTATTTCTCATCCATCATATTGTGGTATCTACCTAATTGCTAAACAAGCTTGATTATCTTTTTTTGCAAGTTTTATTTCAACCACTATATCTTTTTAGTTAATTCATTGTAATATATAAGGTGCCTACAAAATACATTCGCTCACTGGTGTATTGTACTTCTTAGCTATAGTTTATGATTTTATTGGATGTACTTAGGTGTTTCTTATGTGATACGAAATTGAAACTTGCTTTTTATTAAAATCCATTTACACATTACTTGAAATACAATTTCATCATAAAATCCAACAAATTTGAAGTGATAATGATATTGAATTCAATATGCATTCGTTTTATTAAGAGAAACTTATTATTCATCAAAGCAGTTATGTTGCTCTCTTGCAACAAAATGACATAGTTAAATGAAAACATAGACACCTTCTTAATGTTATCCAATCTTTAAGGTTTCAAGCTAATATTCCTTTACTTTTTAAAGGGAAATGTGTTCTCATCACTACCTATCTTATTAATTGAGCCCTTGCAACTGTTTTATCTAATCAAATTCCTCATAAAGTTCTTTTCAATTATAAAATTTCCTATTCTTATCTTAGAGTTTTTGGATGTCTATTCTATGCTATTACACTTCCTGATAAAAGATAAAAGTTTGATCCATGAGCTAAAATATGTGTTTTTCTTAGTTATCGTTATGCTCAAAAAGGATACAAGATATTCAACTTGAATACCCAAAAAATCATCATTAGTAGGGTTTGTTGTATCTCATGAAGAAATATTTCAATTTTAAATGTACAACTCACATATGTATTTACTAATTTTCCTTGTCTCATCTCTGATGAACTTACTTTTCTTACTTTCCCATTACTTGAATTTACACCTTCTTTAGAGAATAATATGCCAACTACATCAATTAAATAACCATTTGATGAGCAGCAAGATACCCCTACATCCAACCATATGAATCATAGGCATTCATGTGTGATTCGGTCAAATTTCGTAGACTGTAATTATTAAGTACATTAGAGTTAAACAGTGCATGCATGTTGTCTGTTCGTTGTCTTCCTAGTCCCACTTGTGGAGTGCAATTGTATGGTTAAGTGTGACTGAGGTGTAAGATTTTTATTATTTTGTGTTTTTATCAAATTATTCACCTAGAACAAAAATGAAAGTAAGAGTGATTAAATGTTAAGTAAACTATGGTCTAATCTAGCCTAACACAAGTAACCGTTCCCACTTCTCGGACACATCTTGAACCTTGTGCAAACACTGCTGGGCTGTCAAAGGCTAGTCGTTTCTGAGCTACCAAGTGTGACACATATGTTTGAAGGGGTTGTGCTTGTGTATCTTAATAAGTTTCTTGATTAATCAAAATTAATTACTACGTAAATAATATTTATGTAAGTTGCATAAAGTATAAATGCATAAGAAAGAAAGTCTCAAGTGCTACAAGGAATGAATCAAAGAGTTCATCTTTATTGCCAACACAATGGTGTGTTCAGGTACATGAATGCTTGAATAAAGATCTATTCACACTTAGATCTCCTATTGCTGACACTTGGAAAATATTCTAACTTTAAAATGGATAAACTGCAAGAGTTTCACTACTTGACTACCAAAAACTTACTCCCAATTGTGCACATGGGTGTTGTATTTATAGACCCAGGAATAATCCTATGATATCGAATGTCTTTGGCCACGATATTGCGTACCTGGTATCGTGTACCCAATATCGTGGCCACCCTAATATCAAAGCATATGAAAAACACGATTTATCATACCCCCACGACTGAATGAAAACTCGTCCTTGAGTATAGAAGAAGAAGAACAAGTCCTTTACAAAATATGGTGGTGTGGACTTATTCAATTAACATGTAGAGTGACACAGAGAAAATAGAAAAATACGAAAGTGCCCGAGCATACAACATTACAATTGTGTAAAAAATTGGGTGTTCATGACAATAGGAAAGAACACCCATGGATCCAAAGGACATCCAACCCCTCTTAGCATAGAAGAATGAGGGAGAGGTAGAAGAGATCCATCGGTCATGAACAATCTCCCGCGAGTGATATGGTTGCATCCACCTTGCTGAAGATAGTCTCGCTTCTAGTCCACACTTTCCACTACAATCACAACAAAACCAAGGATTAGTATATATAGTATAATAGATAACAGCTAAATACCTTGTCTCATCGGTGATTTTATCTAGCCGAGTTGTGATTGTGATAGATTAGTTGCTTAATATTGTTAGTGGAAAGACTAATGAATGGGTTAAGTAAGAGAAGTAGTCCATAAAATTTAGAAAAAGCTTAACATAAGGAATATTGGAAAGAGGGCATTCACAACAATAAAAAGGAGTTCATTACAAACAGTTGTGAAGGTGTGTACAATTGGATGACTTAGATGGGGTAAATAAAAAGAATTTAATTATAACAATGTCTAAGGGTAAAGAACTTAACTTAACCAAACCAAAAGATATGCAAGTGGGTCCTCCCCAAAGTAGGCATAGGCCTTTTATGCCCTTACATAACTTTAAACCAAGGAGTCCATGGGCACCATGGATAATTAATGGTTATATAAAGTTAAGTACAAAAATCCAAAAGTAACTGACTGAGAAACCCAACACATCAAACCAGAACATTAAATCAAAACATGAAATTGGCAATGAGGTGAGGCATGAAAAGCATAGATGAATGATAGAGAGAATGGAATGAAGTTCCTAATTATGGTCACATGTAGTCCCTTGTGGAGTTTGTGATTAAATGACTTGGTAGGATCCATTCTCAATCCAGATCAAAATCAACCAGCTTTAGTGACTTTGCATCGACATTCTAAGGCTAGTCCATCCCTTGAGACATAAGAATGCTCCCACAAAACAACCACCATTCAAAATTAGAGTGAATGTAGGAAGTGAGAAAGGGCTTTAGTTAGAGGAGACAAGACAAGTCTCATAACCAGTGCTTGTAGCCCTTTTATTTGGTCTAAGGGGTGTTCTTTCAATTCCCATGTTTTTTTTGAATGGTAACCATACCATGCAAAGGCCCATGCATTTTTTCACATTTATTTTATCTAAGGGGTGTGCTTTGAATCCTCATCCTATGTGTGTGTGTGTGTGTGTGTGTGATGAGGACCACACCATGCAAGGACTTATTTGACTTCCTATTATGAAATGACATAGAACGGTGAGAAGCTTATGAGAACACTCTTACACATAGGAAAATAGAAAAACATGAAAAATATCGCATCCCTTTGAAGCCACACCCTATCCAAACCTTTGATTCCTTCCCAATTCTGGAAACTACACGAGTTACCAATTTATTAAAGTTGCATTAATGAAGAAGAGACTACATGCTTCCAAAACAAGGAAAACCATATAGTATGTGTATGGGTGGATGATGTGGACTCATTGCCTATTACATGAAAAGGAACCATGTCTCAATTGTTAGTAATGACATTCAAAATCAGAAACTAGACATGAATAATCAAATTACAAATGAAACATACCACCATCGAGTAGTGCATTACCATTGTACCTGCCACCTTATTAGTAGAAAACATAGAGAAGCACATCAAACACAAGCAAACATAATCATACAAGAAAGTAAAAGAGTAGATAATAAATATTGAATATATTTAAAATGATGTAAAACAAAAACTAAGAAAAATCAATATCTTGAAAAACACAAATATGTAAAACAAAGATGTGAAACAAAGAAGATGAAAACAAAAAGTTGTAAAACCAAAAATGTATAAAACAAAAAAATTTCAAAAGACTGAGGAGCCACAAGAGGTGTTAGTATGGATGGCCATCTCCCCCATGACTAAGTTGGAAGGGAGAGATCTGAAAGATTGAGCATGGTTGTCCATTTGGTGAGGTGTTTGTTGAATGGAAAGGTTTTATTTGTTAAATGTTCACTAATTGTTTCTTATTTGGGTTATTATGTTTGTAGATGATCATAATGATGTAAGGTCCTTCCCACAATGTTTGAAATTTGGTTCGTTGGGGTACATGTATAGGATTCCAATAGAGAACCTTGTCTTTTGGTTGAAACTTGACTTTTCTTATCTTCAGGTCATGACATTTCTTGTTGAATGCTTTATGCATTTCATTGGATGATAGAGCCATTAACCAATTTTCGTCTAGCAAGTTAAGGTTCATCAATCATTCTTTCTATGCTAAACTTAGATTTAGGTCAAGGTCATAGGTTGTAGAGAGTGTACGAAGTTAGGATTGGATGGGTAATGTTGGTAGTTTTCCTTACACAAGCTCATAGGGAGAATAACTTATGGGAAGCTTCCATGTGGAGTGATAGGCCCAAAGGGCATCATTTAATTTAGTGCTCCAGTTCCTTTAGTATTTGCTAATGGTACATGTTAAGATTTTTGTAATCTCTCGATTAGTGACCTTAGCTTAACCATTGGCTTGGGGGTGATATGGTGTTGTGAGTTTATGTTCAACCCCTAAGTGTTGTATCAGTTTCTGGAAAGTGGCACTTGTAAAATGAGTTCCATTATCAAAAATTAATGCACAAGGTACACCAAACCTATTTACGATGTTTTGTTGTACAAACTGAGTAGTAGTGGTGGATGTACAGTTGGTGATGGCTACTGCTTCTACCCACTTGGTACAATAGTCAACTACGACTATTATATATTCCTTTCCATTTGATAAAGGTGCGATGGGACCCATAAAGTCAATGCCCCAAATATCGAATGGCTCAAGAGGTTGTATCCATTATTATGGTCCCTCCATTCAAGCTATCATTCCACCATCCCTTTGGAAATGATCACAAGCATGGATGAATTAATGTGCATCCCTTAAGATTGTTGGCCAATAATACCCTACCATGAGGATTTTTATGGTCGTGCATCTTCCAGCATAATGGCCCCCACAAGGACCTTTGTGAGCATCCTGGAGAACACGTAGTTGATCCGTATCAGGAACACACCAACGTACCAGGCCATCAGAATAGAATTTGTAAAGGTTTCCATCAATCTCCATAAAATTCTTGACCCAATGAAGAAAATATTGTTTCTTTCTAGTGTCCAGCCCTCGTGGCAGTTCTTACTTGAGCAGATAAGTGAGGATGGTGTCATACCATTTTGGTTCATTGGGCATTTGTGTATTAATAGCCTCTGCAAAGAGAGATTCATTAGGGAATTGGTCAGATAAAGGGCTTTCTTTCTCCTTGTCATCCCATCTTAGTTGCGATAAGTGATCCATGACCACATTCTGCACACCTTTATGATCTACCATCATGAGATAGAATTCCTATAAAATCACAAGCCACTGTATGACCTAGGGGCTCACTATTGGTTTGTTCATTAGAAATCGGATGTCGTTATGATCTGTGTGCATAAACACTTTGTAGCCAAGCACATAGTGCCTGAACTTCTCTAAGGCAAACACCACTACCATAAACTATTTTATAGTGGTGGTGTAGTTTAGTTGTGCATCTACAATGCTCCAGCTTGCATAGTGAATATAATATGGATGTCTTTGATCATCCATCTGTGTAAGCACTACCTCCAAAGCATAACTTGATGCATCGGTCATCACATGAAATAGTTTGGACCAATCTAGCGCTTGAAGAATGGGGGTTCCAACAAGCTTTTTCTTCAATTACTGAAATGCTGCTTCACATGCAAGGGTCCAGAAAAATGATGGATCCTTCTTTATCAATTCTACCAATGGCTTTGAAATTTTGGAAAAATTCTTGATGAAGCGCTGGTAGTAGCTAGTATGACCAAGGAATGAGTGTACTTCTTTGAGGATTTCAGGTTGGTGGGTTGTTCCTTGGATGACCCTTATTTTTTCAAGATCTACATTGATTCCTGCTTTTGAAATGTAATGCCCCAAGATTATGCCTTCCTGGACCATAAGATGGCTCTTTTATGAATTGACCAGAGGTTTGTTTCGATACATCTCTTCAACACTTGCTCAAGATGGTCCAAGGCTTGCTCAAACATAGCTTCGTAGGTAGAAACATCATCCATAAAGACTTCTACTCACTATTGATCTATTGTTAAAAAATTCTTAGAACTAATCATTGAAATGTGGCTTGGGCATTACATAGATCAAATGGCATCTAATGGTAAGAAAAAGTCCCCCAAGGACTTGTGAAAGTTATCTTTTCTTGGTCCTCTGGTATAATCCAGATTTGATTATAACCACTATAACCATCCAAAAGGTTGTAATAGCTATGCCTCTAAATGGTGTCCAACACTTAGTCAATGAAAGGCAATAGAAAATGATCCTTGAAAGTTGCCATGTTGAGCAGTTAGAAGTCAATGCACACTCGTCATTTGCCTCCCTTCTTAGGTATGATCATGAGTGGACTTACCCACTCACTATCTGCAACAAGGTAGATGAATCCTGCTTTGAGGAGTTGTTCAATATCCTCTTTGACAATATGCTTTAACTTGGGATTCAAACGCTATTGTGACTATCGTTTTGGCTTGACAACGGGGTCAGTGTATATTTGATGTTGGCATATTCTTGGATCTATCCCAGTGAGTTCGGAATATGACTAGGCGAAGGCTACTGACCATTTTTTCACAACTTTTATCAACTTTCTCTTCTATTCTATGGCAAGCTTGACATTAATAAAAACCAGCCTCCCATTTTTCAAAAATGTGTACTTCATTCCAATTGGTAGTGTCTTCAATTCAAGGGGCTCTTGTTTAAAATTGTCAGGAAATTCCAGCTCACCCCAATTGACATCATCATTTGCTCCTTTGGAGAGTTGGTGATGAACTTGCTTGAGTTCATCCATACTTACAACATATTCATACATTAGGCCCTCAGTAGGTTCCATGCATAATGTACTGCTGGTAGAATCAACTGTCAGCCACTGGGTGAGTTCTTATTTTGTGGCTGCTGTGTATAGACATCTCTAGATCTCAACTTCTGGCGCACACTGCTTGCATACAGAGATAGATGTTTGCTTTACTGACCATAACTTCTGCACACAATGGCATCCTGAATTATTGTACACGATACATGGAACTCTCTCCTGCTCGATCTTTCCAAATTCATTTTCTTTTGATATCTCTAAGAAAAGATCTTTAATGCCCATTTTAGCATCAATAGTACTTAACCACGCCCTTCCCCTAATAATTGGAAAGTCCCCCTTGTAGTTCTCCACTTTGAATACTAGGTGATGAGTGGCGAGGTACCCCTACACTCAACCATACGAATACGAGTGTTACACGCGCGATCCGGTCAAACTCTGCAGACTAATTGCTTACAGACCTTATGGAACACTTAAGGTTAATCAATCGTTGTCTTCCCAAACTCACTTGTATTTGTCATGGTTGTATGGTTAAGTGAGTTTGAGGTATGTGATTTTTATATCTTTTATGTTTTATCATCTATGCTAATGAGGGAAAGGGTGAAGAGACTAAGTGACTAACTTCATTAACTAAGTTCTAATCATCCTAGCATCAGTATCTGTTCCCACTTGCTGTTTCACACCTTGAACCAATGCAACACTGTTGGGATTACCAAATGCTATTCGTTACTAGGATTACCAAGCGTAACGCACGTGCTCGAAGCAGTCGTACTGAATGCACTTAACTATGAGAGTTGAGGGTTGAGAGAGATTAAGTCCTTAAGAAATCATTTAAACATTAAATAATAATTAAATTCCTATTTAGCTTAGTTCATATACTGCAAGGGTTATCCAAAAGTTCATCTTTATTGTCATACACAATTGTGTGCTCAAGTACAGAATTGCTCGAATAAAGATCCGTTCACTTTGGGACTCCTACTGCGGGCACATGGAAATTATTCTAACTTTGGAATGGAAAAATGGCAAGAGTTTGGCTAAAGTCTAGATCTAGATGGAGAAACAAGGGAGAGCCGCCTCTTATTTATAGAACTGATGGCAGGCTATGATATTACGTACGCGATATCACAGGGAAAGACACGATATTGCGTATGCGATATTGTGTAGGCGATATCGCGGCCTATGCGATATCGCGTCCCATCATACCCCCATGATTGAATAAAAACTCATCATTGAGTTCCTTACAAAATATTGGGAAGGTATGGGATTATTAACTTGAATGGAACTAATGGTGAATGGGATGATATGTGAATGGATCATCATTACAGAACATGAAAAAACAAGTGTTCACGACAACAAGAGTGAACACTTTATACATTTGACATCAGGACTTATTTAGTAGCTGAGAGGGAAAAGAGAAGAGAGAAGAAGTCTGTTGCTGCCAATGCCAAGATTGCACCTTTTGTTGTCCATTCGTAAGCGTGCCATCAATCTTGTTCCTTGCATAACTTCTTCAGCATCAATCCATTCCAAGTGTTCCCTCTAGATCCAATCCGTTGTTGTATGATTGCCATTTGCACATACAACACCATCTTATATTAGCAAGGGTAAATGAATCACAATGCAGTTGATACCTTGCTTTGGTGAAAGGTCCATTGGCTGAGTTGTGGTATGGCTAATTGTGGATTCTGGAGATATAATATTAGTGACTACCAAAGGTGTAGGGGTTAGAAGAAAATTGAAAAAATTGGGTCAGGACCCCCATGACTAAGAGTGAACCTTCGGTAGTGATAGAATGGAGAAAGAAAAGGAATAAGAAAGATGGAGAAAAAGAGACAACTGTAACGTAGATGAAATGGATGTCAAGATGGAAATGAACAAAATAAGGTTAATTGCAAAAATGTTTAAGGGAAAGAAATTAACTGATGCACCAAAGAGGAATTGCAGTAGATTCTCCCCAAAGCAGGCTCATGCGCTTAATGCCCTGACATTCCCACATTTAAAGAGTCTA
Source organism: Gnetum montanum (assembly GCA_015680685.1). Lineage (NCBI taxonomy): Eukaryota > Viridiplantae > Streptophyta > Gnetopsida > Gnetales > Gnetaceae > Gnetum > Gnetum montanum. The sequence continues at coordinate 270,578 of MNCI01000003.1, forward strand.
TAGGCTCTGGAAATGTCATTGGGAAACAAAAGTTAAATTCTTAACCACAAGAATTTACCAAAAAGAAAACAATGCATCAACCAAAATATACACTAATGATACAACTGGCAATGAGGTGAACAATGGAGAAAGAATGATGGAAAGAAGAGGATGTAATGGAATCTCAAGAACAAGGTGGTGTACAGCCCCTTGTGTATTTAATGATTAATGTGACTTAGTAGATCCCATTCCAAATCTAGCCTGAAACAAACCACATCCAGTGACTTCGCATTAATACATTCGGCCAATCCATCCACTTGGAGTAGCAAGAATGCATCTCTCAAAGAGCCACCATCATTCTGATGGAACAACAGAGGAGAAAGGAGGAGGCGAGGAAGGGCCTTAGTTAGAGGGAACATGTTTTTAGTTCCATAACCAATGCTTGTAACCCAGATGATTATTTTGTCTAAGGGATGTGCTTTGAATTTCTACTTTCTTTTCTCTTTTTTTTTTGTGTTTTTCATGAGAACCACACCATGCAAAGACTTATTATTTTTATTTTTATTCACTTAGCTTCCAGATGATTGGGTAACGTCGAAATGGTAACAAAACTCAAGAAGAAAACACCCAAGCACCCAAGAGAATGGCCAACACAAATGCATCAAGTTCCCTTGAAGCCACACCCTTTTCAATCCTTGAGTCCTTCCTTAGTTTGAGAAATACCCAGTCATCGATTCGTTGATAGTTCTTATTATTTTGAAGAAAGGGATAGTACAGTTCCAAGCCAAGAGAGACCATAGAGATTTATGGATGCATGGATGATGTAGACTCATTACTTGTGATATCAAAAGAACAATACCTTAGTATCTGCATCATAACTTAAAGGTAAAAACCCAAACATTGGCAATCAATAGAATACAGTTCATACCATCATCAGGAGCACTTATTGGGTGAAAAACTTAACAAAATGGATAAGTACACAAACACACACACAAATAAATGAAAAATTATGAATGATGTTGTAAAAAAAAAATAGAAAAAGTTAAAGAAGTTTGTAAAAAAAAAATGTGTAAAACAAAAAATGTGTAAAACAAAAACTTAAAAAGAAATTGAGGGCCTCAATTGATTAGCATAGGTGGCCATCTCCCCCATGAATGAATTAAAAGGGAGAGATCCGAAATAATGAGCACTTATTTGAATTTTTTAGAAGTGTCCAACTTCTCCCAATTGATATTTTTAGATTAAGGGTTGAAAGTTGGCGATGCTCATACTCCAATGTATCTATGCTTTTGTTGTGGTTGCAAGTTGTTCCCACAGTTAGTTCCATGCATGTTGGTGAGTCGCTCTCCTTATTAGCTATCAACCACTGGGTGTTTTCTTGTTGTGTGGTTGCTACAAATAGGCACCTTTGTATATGAGTTTCTTGGGCACACCGGTTGCATACAAGAAATGCTGAGCACTCCTATATGTCATCACCCTCTGTATCACTGTATGTGATGCATGGAACTTTCTTCTTCTCGATCTTTCCATAAATATTTTCCTTAGATATTTCTAGGGAAAGATTGTGGATTCCTAGGCATGTGTTTATGGTATTGAGCCATGCCCTCTCCATTATAATTGGGAAGTCCCCTTTATTATTGTTGACTTCAATCACTAGGAAATCAGTTGGGTATGACCAACCACACACAGTGGTAACAATGTCCTCCACAAGTCCCAAGGGGACAGTGATGGACCGGTTAGCCAGCTCTAATTGAATATTACTCTTCTTGAGTGGAGGCAGGTTCCAGGATTTATACATTTCTTGTGATATTAAGTTGACTCCAGAACCTGAGTCAAGAAGAGCCTTACGTGGTTCATTCCCAGCGACTTGGAGGTAGATTAAGGGACTTTTGGGATTAGAGAGTTTCCTGGGAAGATGGCCCACCTTTATCCAATAAGTGATGGTATGTGTTAACATAACCGTGTGCGTTGAGCTCTGTTGTTGGTTTGAAGGGAGCTCCGAGACCTTACTTGATGGAGGAGTGGTCATAAAATCAACCGCTTGTGGTTGTGAGAGCTTGTTTGGACTGTTGGTTCTAAAGAAGGATCTTCTCTTTGTACGGTTGTTAGAAACAGTAGTGGGTTGAAGGTTTACAGCTCTCATAACATTACGTTGCTGTGGTTGAGTGGGGAGTTCCCCTTGCATTGTTGGAATGGGTGGTAGTGGAACTATTGGCGTAAGAGATGCAGATGGATTCGTTGGATGGTATGCATGTGGAGTGTCTCTTCTAGGAGATGGAGTCCTAAAATACTCCCAAACTTTGTAGTGACATTGTGGGGTTATGTGACCCATAGAGTCACTTGGAGAAACCGGTTTCTGTATGTAATAGCCATATGGATCTGGTTGCCGGTAAGTGAATTGTTGCCTAGGTGGTGACATCCCCCATGACTATGGGTATTGCCATTGCTGGTGTTGCTCGATAGGTTGTGGTAGAGTTCCACTTGGATAATATGTTAAGGGTTGGTGGAACTGCCTTGGGTTACCTTGGGAATAAGGTAACCTTCGGGGTGCTTGCCGTTTGTTAAGTCTTGGGTTGAGTGCAGACACCCCGAACTCTTGGAGATGTGAGATTATTGGGCAACATCCCTTAGGATGGTCATACTGGCATAATTCACATCCACCATCATCGTCCATATTAGAGTCCACAACCTCATCGGTGATAGTCATTTTTCCCTTACCCTTGTTACGTGCATGGTCTAAATCTCTCCTCTTTTTCCTATCATGGTCACTACTTCGCTCCTTAGACTCTTTTACAATTTTTAAAACAGTTTCGAATCTACTATCTAAGGAGTCCCACATTTGATTTACCTTAGTCGATACCTTAGTTGTCAACTTCTAAAGTGGCAAGGTTTTTTTGTTCACCAACTCCTCGAGTGGTGACTCATCCTCTTCCTCACAGAATCTTACTCCCCTCTTTCGAAGGGAAGGATCACGGTTATACTCTTCTGCACTTTCTCTTTTTTGTAGCTCTCCTTCTTCCTTAGCTACTTGCTCCAACAATCTATGAACTTCATGGGACCTAAGCTCAGATAATCTCCCTTGGGCATATGTTCCAAGGGTTCTCCTGGTTTCATGTCTTAGCCCATCTACGAGGTGGTGGAGTTGATCCCGTTGTGCATAACCATGGCCTGGGCAACGATGTAGCAGTGCATAATATCGGCCCATGGTAGCATCCAAGGATTTGTGACTACCCTGCTTCCATCTTTGGATCTATTTTCACAAGTTGGACACTCTGGAGTATGTTTGATATTTATCATTGAATAGTTCTAGCATTGTACTCCATCATCTAATAGGTTTCGGTTCTAAGGACCAGTACCAACTTTCTGCTTCTTTTATGAGTGTCCTTGGGAACAACTTTAACTTTTGTCACTCATTTTCAATATTCTGCAAGGCGTAGGCATCGTGAAATGCTTGTAAGTGATTTTACGGATCAACGTTGTATCCCCCCTCAAATCAGTTGATATTATTCATGTCTAGTCTCTTGATCCGACTATCTTTCTGGTGCCTTGTAGGTATTCTAACAGCCTTCGTAATGTCTAACATGCTCCGGGTTGCTAGTAGGGGTTTGTCATGGTTTTCTCTCTCATGGCATCTGTGATGCCTACGTGGTTCCCTACTTTCCCTTCTACCATGCCTTGATTCTCTCAAATGCCCTCATCCTCGCTCTCGACTCTCTAGTCAAGGGTTCTCATTATGCCTACCCTTGTCCTCACAGTTGTGCTCTTTGTGACTGTGTCTTGATGTGGAAGGAGAGGGTGAGTGGTGTGATGAAGGTGAAGAGGAAGAAGAACCATTACCATGACGATGTTTCCTACCTTTCCTTCGGTGATCCCGACCCCGATCGTGATGACGATCAGAATGCTTACCCTTATCTTGTGTTGTGTTTCCTCATTGAACACTTGGTGTTTGTGGGAATCAGAACTGGGGTTGTGAATTGTGGAGTGAAGGTTCTAATACACCACCTCCTCACTATTGTTAGGAGGGGGAACATCATTTTATGGAGAACCTATTGAAATAGGTTCACCACCCTTAATTTCTCTTATGATGGGCAAAGCATTATGGGGTCTTTGCCCTTCAACGATGTGTGGTAACTCTCCTACCGCGCATCCCGTTGACGTTGCACTGCTGTAGGATGGTAATCCCTTGTGTTGTAATCACATGCAACGTATTTAGTGTATAGCTATATCATGTCTATCTGTGCAAGAGCACGAAGGAGCATGTTAGGGACTGCATGATCCAGGGGTAACACTATGTTACCTTGTAAGTCTCGCCAACGCAGTTGTTCATCCTGATGGAGGATAAAGGTAAAATCAGGTATATACTCATCATGATGAGTATACACTACCTGATACTCTTGGGGAACTGGCAGTTCTTGGTTATGTATGTTGTGCTACCGATTGTCTCTTGTGTGATCCCTAGGTGGTGAAGTGCTTTTATGAGAAGAAGAAGACATTGTCTCTTATTCAGTGTGCTGATTGACCATTGTTTAATCTTTTTTCTGATTAACCCTAAGGGTTCGTTTAAGCTTCCCAATGATGTGGATGATTTCCTATGTTCTACTTAGCACACAAACAACTTAGTCCCTGGCAACGGTGCCAATGATGAGTGGCGAGGCACCCCTACACTCAACCATACGAATACGAGCATTACACGCGCGATCTGGTCAAACTCTATAGACTAAGTGCTTACACGCCTTATGGAACACTTAAGGTTAATCAATCGTTGTCCTCCCAAACTCACTTGTATTTATCACAGTTGTATGGTTAAGTGAGTTTGAGGTATGTGATTTTTATATCTTTTATGTTTTATTGTCTATGCTAATGAGGGAAAGGGTGAAGAGACTAAGTGACTAACTTCATTAACTAAGTTCTAATCGTCCTAGCATCAATATCAGTTCCCACTTGTCGTTTCACACCCTGAACCAATGCAACATTGCTGGGATTACCAAACGCTATTCGTTATTGGGATTACCAAGCGTAACACACGTGCTCGAAGCGGTCATACTGAATGCACTTAACTATGAGAGTTGAGGGTTGAGAGAGATTAAGTCCTTAAGAAAGCATTTAAACATTAAAAAATAATTAAATTCCTATTTAGCTTAGTCCATATACTACAAGGTTTATCCAAAAGTTCATCTTTATTGCCGTACAAAATTGTGTGCTTAGGTACAGAATTGCTCGAATAAAGATCCGTTCACTTTGGGACTCCTACTGCGGGCACATGGAAATTATTCTAACTTTGGAATGGAAAAATGGCAATAGTTTGACTAAAGTCTAGATCTAGATGAAGAAACAAGGGAGAGCCGCCTCTTATTTATAGAACTCGCGACGGGCTGCAATATCGCGTACGCGATATCACAAGGAAAGACGTGATATCGTAGCCTATGCGATATCACATCCCATAACTAGGAAATTAGCAAGATATGACCACCCACAAATGGTGGTGACAATGTCCTGAACTAGTCCCAATGGAATAGTGATAGAATGGTCTACCATTTCTAGCTGAATGTTGCTCTTCTTCAAGGGAGGAAGGTTCCACAGTGTGTACATCTCATGTGAGATCAAATTAACACTAGAACCAGAGTTAAGAAGAGCTTTACAAGGCTCATTCCTAGCAATTTGCAAGTAAACAAGGGGACTCTTGGGATTAGCTAACTTTCTGGGTAGGTTACTAGCTTGAATCCAATTAGATATAGCATGTGTTAGCATTACAGTATGGATTCAAGAAGGATTTTGGTTTGAAGGGGACTCAAAAAAAGAGGAAACAGAGGAAGTTGGAGGAGTAGGGTTACCAACCACTGATGTGTTCGAGGGCTTTGGTGGACTATGAGGTCGGAAGAAGGCTCTTTTCTTTGTTCATGGTTCCAACCCTCTTGATGGGTTAACCGATTATAGATTAACTGTCATCGTAGCGTTCCTTTGCTGTGGTTGTGTAGGCAATTCACCCTGCATGGATGAAGTAGGTGGTAGTTGTGTAGGAGTTGAAGGAGTAAGTGCAGGGACAAGAGGTGCATGAGGGTAGTAGGTGACATCCCTCCTTGGATAGGGCGATTGGTATGCATTAGGGGGGTAGTTGTGAGGTTGGTAAACAACAACATGACCAGAGGAGTCCCTTGGAGATGAAGGTTGTTGAACATCATAACCGTAGGGATTTGGTTTTCAGTAAGGGTACTACTGCCTTGGAGGTGGCAATGCCCATGATTGTGGTTGCTACCATTGTTGGTACAATTCATAAGGTTGTGGTGGAGTTCCACTTGGATAATATTGCTATGGTTGGTGAAACTGTCGAGGATTGCCTTGTGGATAAGGCAATCTTTTGGGCGTTTGGCTTTGTGCAAGTCATGGATGTAAGGAATACACCCTAGATTCTTGCAAATGTGACACAACTGTACAACATCCCTTAGGATGTTCATACTAGTAGACTTCACACCCACCATCATCATCTGAATTACTATCCACAGCCATCTCTATTGTAGCCATTTTACCTTTACCCTTAGATATGGCACGTTCAGCTTCCTTACACCTCTGGCACTCATGCCCACCACTTTTCTCCTTGGACTCTTCAGTAATTTTTAAAACAGCTTGAAACCTATTGTCCATGGAGTCCCATAATTGATCAACCTTAGCTGTGATTTCTGATTACAATTTATGGAGTGGTAAGGTTTTCTAATTAACCACCTCATCTCTGGAAAATTCATCCTCACTGTCACAAAATCGAATCTCCTTTTTTCAAATAAAAGGATCCCTATTGTATTCTTTTGCACTTTCATGTTTTCTCAGTTCGTCCTCCTCCTTGGCTACTTGCTCAATTAATTTTTGAATTTGATGGGTGCTCAACTTCATCAATCTCCCTTGGGCATAGATGCCAAGGGTTTTCTTGGTTTTAGACTGCAACCCGTCTATGATATGATGAAGTTGATCAAGCTGAGAGTATCCATGGATGGGACACCTATGCAATAGAGAGTAGTATCAGCCAATAGCAGCATCCAAGGGCTCATGATTTCCTTATTTCCATCCTTGAATTTGTTTTCTTAGATTGGATACTTGGGAGTATGTTTGGTATTTGTCATTGAATAGCTCCAACATTGTACTTCACTGCCTAATTGATTCTGGTTCCAAGGATCAATACCAATTTTCTGCTTCCTTTATAAGTGTCCTTGGAAATAATTTTAGCTTTTGCTAGTCATTTTCAATATTCTGCAAGGCACATGCATCTTGGAAGGCTTGGAGATGATTTTGTGAATCAGCATCATATCCTCCCTCAAACCAAGGGATGTTGTTCATGTCTAGCCTTTTTATTCTACTATGCCTTGTTGGAATCCTCACAGCCTTTGCAATATTCAACATGCCCCAAGTAGCAAGTAGAGGCTCATCAAGGCCATGATGATGGTGCCTATGATGTTCTCTACTAGCCCTTTTTTGTTGATGATGGACCTCTTTGGATTACCCACATCTTTGGTCACGACTGTCCTGATGGTCCCTTTTCTTGTTTTGGTCTCGTCGGTCACCTCCATCATAGTTATTTCTACTATGGCCATGATCTAAACTAGATGAAGAAGAAGACAATGACAATGAAGGGGAAGAAGAAGGGGAACTTGTTCCACGCTGATGCATATCATCCTTCCTTTGATGCTCATGACCATGATCATGATCATGATCTCCTTTGTTCCCCTTTTCCTGACTTACTTCTCCAAATCCATTTTTGTCATTGGATCCATTTTGATCAGAACCTAGATTATGGATTGTGGATTGTACATTCTGGTTGAGGACTTCTTAAACAAAGTCAAAGCGAGGAGAATCACTAAAGAAGTGGTCACCTTCATCAATTGGGCCAAGCAGAGGTGGAAAAGTAGTTGACCCCTTGCCCTTCATAAGCTTGTGGTGGTGCTCCAGCTGACAATCCCTTAATCTTTGCACTTCCATGGGATGATAATCCCTTGAGTCAGGATCTCACATCTTGTATTCTCCATGGAGATGTTGAATCTCATGTCTTGTGAGCATTAGCTAGAGCATTGCTGAGACAGATTGGTTAGGTGACAACACAATTTTTCCTTCCATATCATGCCACCACATCAATTCATCTTGATGCAAGATGAAGGTAAAGTCTGGTACATACTCATCGAGATGAGCCTATACCACCCGATATTGTTGAGGCACCTAAACTGCCTTGGGTAGAGATGGGCTCCTATGAGAAGAAGACATTTTGTGTTAATAAACTTGTAAACAGTGTGTAGTTAAGGTTTAATTTAATGATAATAAATTTTTTTTATTTTTGTAGGATTTGACTCTTAGGATTCAAACAATGAGGTTTCTAAGTTTCACTGGGTTTAGATAGTGCACGAAGAACTACAGTCCCTAGCAATGGTGCCAATGATGAGTGGCAAGATACCCCTATGCCCAACCATATGAATCATAGGCGTTCATGTGCGATCTAGTCAAATTTTGCAGACTATAATTACTAAGTACGCTAGAGTTAAACAGTGCATGTGTGTTGTTTGTTTGTTGTCTTCCTAGTTCCACTTGTGGAGTGCAATTGTATGGTTAAGTGTGACTAAGGTGTAAGATTTTTATTATTTTGTGTTTTTATCAAATTATTCACCTAGAACAAGAATGAAAGTAAGAGTGATTAAATGCTAAGTAAACTATGGTCTAATCTAGCCTAACACAAGTAATTGTTCCCACTTCTCGGACACATCCTAAACCTTGTGCAAACACTGTGGGGCTATCAAACGCTAGTTGTTTTTGAGCTACCAAGTGTCACACATATGTTCGAAGGGGTCGTGCTTGTGTATCTTAATAAGTTGCTTGATTAATCAAAATTAGTTACTACATAAATAATATTTTCATAAATTGTATAAAATATAAATGCATAAGAAAGAAAGTCTCAAGTGCTACAAGGAATGAATCAAAGAGTTCGTCTTTATTGCCAACACAATGGTGTGTTTAGGTACATCAATGCTTGAATAAAGATCTGTTCACACTTAGACCTCTTGTTGCAGGCACTTTGAAAATATTCTAACTTTCAAATGGACAAACTACAAGAGTTTCACTACTTGACTGCCAAAAAATTACTCCCAACTGTGCACCTGGGTGTTGTATTTATAGACTCGGGAGTAACCCTACGATATCGAATGTACGATATCACATCTTGGGCTGCAATATCATGTACCTGATATTGCGGCCACCCTGATATCGAAGCATATGGAAAACATGATTTATCACCATTAATGGTTGATAATGAATAAACCTTTGACAACATGCTTCTGTTGCATTCCTTACCAGGATGATCCACCCACACTCGACATACTCCAAGTTATCTCCAGAATTATGATTTTCAAGTTGTTATATAGTCATCAATAACTTGATCATCTTTATGATCGAAAAGGCCTATGGTAAGGATTGCTTATCCTATTTTATAATTTATTTCATACAGAAAATGTTTACCACAACATCAAGCCTTTTTTGTATCTATTTCATCTCATAGAGTATTAATGAATTTTTCTCAAATAATTAAGGACCCAAAATGGTGGGAGCTAATGGCAACAAAGGTTTATGCTTTAGAATCCAACAATACTTAGACACTTGCTTCGTTACCTTACCATAAAAGGCCATTATTTGTAAGTGGGTGTTTAAGATCAAATATAAACCCAATGGAACTATTATGCATTACAAGGCTCATCTTATGGCTAAAGAATATACTTAGAAAGAAGGTTTGGATTTTCAAGAAACTTTTGCACTTTCTACTAAACTTACTACAGTTAGATGCCTTTTGATAGTTGTAGCCATTCAAAATAGACACCTTCATAAATTGGATGTTAATAGTGCATTTCTCCATGATGATCTTAAAGAGAAATTTTATATGGCTCTTCCTCTTGATTTTGGTATAATGGAGAAACACATGTTTGTTGCCTCAACAAATCTGTATATGAGGTTAAGTAAGCTTTCAAATAATAGTTTCAAAGACTATGTTCTACTTTCGTTAATGCTGGCTATAGTTAATCAAATGTTGACCATTCCCTCTTCACATGCATAGCAAGGTTCTCCTTCATAGTAGTGAGTTTATGTCGATGGTATCATTGTTGCTAGAAATGATCTTGTATCCATTGTAGTTCTCAAAAGGTTTCTTCACAGCCAATTTCAAGTTCAAGATTTGGAACTACTCAAATACTTCCTTAGCATTCAAATTGTTCACTCTAGTAAAGGTATTCAGCTCTCACAAAAAAAATATGCTTTAAATATTCTTGAAGATATAGGTTTTCCTAGCTCATATCCTTCTTTATTTATAATGGAGAAGAATTTAAAGCTTAACAGAAATGATGAACCTCTATTGGAGGATCCATCATCATATTGTCCCCTTATGGGATACCTCATCAACCCCACTATCAATCATCCTAACATTGCATATACAATTCATATCTTAAGTTAATTCTTGGATTATTTAGTAGCCCCATCTTGATGCACCTCATAGAATTTTTAGATATCTAAAGAAAGAACTAGGTTAAGGAATTTTACTCTCTTTCTCAATTGCTCTTTAATTATGTGCATACTGTGATTCTGATTAGGCTTGTTGCACTAATACCTGTAGATTTGTTATTGGGTACTATACCTTTCTAGGAACTCCACTTTTAGAGAAATCAAAGAAACAATCCATTGTCTCTTGTTCCTTTGGTGAAACATAATATTATGTCATGGCAAGCACCTACCATGAACTCACTTAGATTTTTAATCTATTAAAGGATCTACAAGTGTCTTATCCTCAACCAACAAGTTTATTTTGTGACAACAAGATTGCTCTATATATCACTTCTAATCTAGTCTTCTATGAATGAACCAAACATATTGAGAATGACTACCATAGTGTTCATGAAAAAATCTAATCTAGAATGGTTCAAATAGCTCATGTGTTCACTACACATCAACTTGTTGATCTCTTTACAAAACCTCTTGGAGTACTTCAGTTTTAATATTTACTTGACAAGTTAGGCATTTTCAACATCCTCACTACAACTTTATGAGGGTAGTAGAATATTCCAAGTTTATAATATTAGAATATAGTAACAACAATGATATTGCTTTGTAAAATTTTCTTTGCTGGATGTTCTTACTCTATAAAATTTTCTATCTTTTAAATTGTTTCTATTCAACCTTTTCTCAAGATATGTATAGATATGTGTACCATATAAACTTGCAAATACAGATTTCAGCCTTCATCTTCTACCTAATTACATTTTCCTTTTCATCACTTTCCATATCCGAGAAGCCAAATGGAACTGGCTCTTGCCTTCTAATAACCGAAATTGAAAATGATCATTCTCTAGGCTTCCGGATATTGATGGAAGGGCTTTCAAATCTCTTCAAATTTCAAACCATGATGAGAATCCTTGTCAGCATACATAATTCTGTAGTCAGGCGTGCAAATAAACGGACCAGTCGCATATACATCCGTATCTGGATTTACTGTAAGCATAGGTTTTCAGGTTCCATGACATGCAGAAATCTGATAAATGATTAATTAGGCATACCAAAAAAGTCCACCAAATCGTTCAGGCAAACGTGACGCGCAACGAAATAGCTACTGCTTAGCACGCTTCCCTGCTATGATGATGGTTGCTGATATCTTTTTAAATCACATATTTAATTTGCAGCTTTCAAGGAATGCTTGACCATCCCAAAGTGACGATAAGTAAAGGTTGAATAGCTGAGCGCGGAGATTAATCGCTGGCTGTGGGTGTTTGGGTTACATGTTTCCAAATATGTTTAAATCTTCGAGTCAAATCACAGGACACTTCATCGATGCTGCAATATACCAAATTCAATTTGCTTGTACTCCACTTCATTTGTTTGTCTTAGCGCTGACCTGCGGCAGATATTTGGCTTGTTCCATGAATATCAGTGTTTTAATCACTCACGGATTCCCTTTTATTATTATTATTTTTTTCAAATTGAACATCCAGAAGGTTTAGATTCTTAATATATGTTATATGTGTCATTTTCACTCAACCTCGGCAGCTATACACTTCAAAGCAAAGCCTTGTTCTGTATAGTTGATGTTTGCTACGCATTTCAATTATATTATTTATACAAAACTTGCAATTTAGAAGAAATGCTTTAGTATAAGTTGAGTTTGGATTTCCTTTTGCTTCCTTAAAGGACAAAATTTGGGCCGATAGAAGCCCGATTGCTAGTATATGACAAGCATGCCTGTGGTTCCCATCAAACCAAATCAGCAATTAGTATCCGGAGCCCTATAAATTGCACAGCCACTGTAGCAGATTCATCACCAGCAAATAGTGGGAGAGAAAGTCGAAGGGAGAAATCATAATGAGATTGGATATTTGGGTTTGAGTATTACTAAATTCATCACACAAATGGATGGTTTCTGCATGAAGAAGAGAAGAGCTTTTTATTCTTAAACATTGAAGAACTTTTCAAGAAATTCATTCCACGAGGATTTGGAAAGAAAGAAAAGCAACGTTTTAAGGCTCTAGAGGGGGATGATGACGATGGGGATGACGATTGTGATTATGGAATCCCTCCTGATTACGCTCCTGCTGCTGCTGTCAATCTTTGAAATGGTGCGTGAGTAGCGGTTTTGTTGTGATTGCTTGGATTGTTGAATAAGTGGCATTAATGCCATGCTGCTGCGTGAGATGGGTTGAATTATTTGGAAATGCTTGTTTCATAAGTGGCAATTTATGTCATGTTGCTGCGTGTAAGGAGTTCGGCTTATGGAAATGCCTGTTCGGGTACCTGAAAACATTGTTGTGCATATTCACATCTTACACGCTTAGTCCGATATGATATAAACATTTAATTCTATTTGTATGTGCTATGTTTTAACTTGCATGTCATTTACATGAAAGAAAGTAAAGATAGTTCTTTTGCTCACCACTGGATGGTATTGTTGATCCATAAATTTTGGTCACACCAACACCAACACACCAACACAACAGAAGGAAAGAAAACTCGTTTTAGGAGACTATTGGTTAGGGCACCTCTTGTATGGGTACGGAAATTGGGAATAGTTTTAGAGGGCTATGTGGCCTTTTGCAAATAATAAACTAACAAAAATTTAGAATTAAAATTAAATAATTGTTGTTGATACAATAAGTAAAGAAATGAATTTTGCTTGGTTTAGCTGTTTCGCCAGCCTCGTGCTTCGCCAGGAACGCTGTCGTTGGTGTTTTCTGTTGGAGAGAAAGACTGCGACCACCACCTGAAGAAGGATGAAAGAGAAGCTGGATCTCGCACCATCGAGAGCTAGTTCGTTGCAATAGCCTAGGAGGGAGGAAAGAGGTCGGTGCAGTCCCACACGCCCTGGTTGTTGACGTGTTGTTGTCCACTACAGAAAATAAAGAAACCATTGTTTGCGAATTTTTTGTTTTCTTCTGCTGTTGCATGCACTGTGCGTTGCTAACGGGCAGGTAGTAGGGAGAGAAAGCCTCTGATGCACGTGCTTTAGAGAGACTCCCTTGCTGCTACCTAAAATAAAAGAAACCAAAAAAATAAAAAAACTGTTGTTTTCTATTTTTAAGCCCCAGAAGAACCCCTGCCTGCGCCTGCTCAACTCCCTGCCCCTTTCGCAAAAATCTATTTTGGTACTCCTTTGGCTTTCTTGAAATAATGTTACATAAGTTGTTTTTTTTTGTTTTTTTTTATTTAAAAAAAAACTCATTATCTAATCTTCTTTACATATGTCTAACCCATCCAAGATATCACTTCTATAGTTTATTTGAAATATAAGCAACTCTAAGTCTTCTTGTATTGAACAATTTATTTGAAGTATAAGCAACTCGAAATTTTTAATTACATGCAAGTGCAAGAAACAAGACCACAGAGATTTAAAAACAAATGCAAGATATAAAAAATCAAAATGATACAAAGCATAGATCAATTAAAACTTGAAAGTGTACTATATTGATCTAAACATGATTAAAATAACCGTATAATCAAAAGAGAAATAAACGTGGGCCACCCAAACCACACCATCTTATTTAATTGAACTCTAAATATATAATTTTATTTATTTTAACTACATATATCTATATATAATTAAAATATAATTATGATTTCCTTCCCAATCTTATTATAAAGTAAAAATCAACAACATGCGGACTACTTTGAGCACAAGACCCATACTAAACTTAATGAGGATAGACTCATATTAGATTGTGGCTAGTCACAACTTTTGAATATTTCCTTGGGACTTTTTTTTTTTGGAAAATGGGTTCGAAAGGGGAAATGGAGGTTAGGGTGAGGATAGCTGCCAAACCCCATCACACTTAAGAACTTATTACATTGCCAATGAACACGGTCCTCATTCTTATTATTTTTTATTTTTACTTTATATATATATATATTAATTTTTTTTGAGAAAACTTTGCTCATGGTGTACTTCATTCTTAAGGTAGGAATTCTAATATGAGTCTGGCCGATTAGCTACACTACCAATGAACATGGTCCTTTCGGAACTTGGCCCATAGTGTAGTTCAACCCTCGTACATGTGCCTTTGATTATAATTTGATGACATCATATTATGTCTCTTGGGTGGCTAAGGGTTCTCAAGTGAAGATAAACACACTTGAGGGCTAAGGCTTTGGAAAGGAAAATGGGGTTTTCCAAGGTCAATTAGTGATTATGGCTAACCATTCTCCAACATCACCTATCCTACACTCACATGATCATGATGATTACATGATAAGTTAGCACAAATCTCATGCTCCATAATCCACCATAACTAGAGAAACTAAAACCTTGAAAAAGACCGGGAAAGCATTATTGAAATATATAGCATAAAAGAGATTTTATGTAATACTAATAAGAAATATTATATAAAGCATTATACTAACATTATTTTTCAATGGTGCTTTGATGACCCAATGCCTAGTAACTCAAAAGACCATAATGATTATTAAAATCATATGCAAAGAAAAAATCAAAACAATATGCCATGGAAGAAATGATGGAAATGCAAAGAAAATATGCAAATGCAACTATACACAAATGAAATGCATGATAAAGAGGAAGAAAGCATGCAACTAAGTATCTACTAGGTGTCCACGTGGGGCACTTGAGTAGAAATGCTTCAAATGAAATGCATTAAAATTTCTATGTAACCTATATCCTTGCACATCAGCAACCTTGTACACATTGGGGCCAATGACATCTTTAATTTTGAATGGGCCTGATCAAATAGGAGAGAACTTACCTTGAAGATTTGTTTGGTTACATGTTCTACCTGTTTCCAAGACTATGTCTTCTATCTTAAAGACTTCACCAACATACTTCTTGTCAAGACATTGTTTAACAATTTGTTGATGCTTAAGATTATGAAAATCGAGACCTAATCTTAACTTGCTTGATCGTTTTCTATCAAGTTTTTCTTTGATATAAGTTTCAATGATAGGTTTAGGTCTTGGTGGGTTATCAGATATAGCCTTTCTAGGAGAATGTTCCATGGATGTGTCATTAAAATTTTAGCACACCTCCAAATGTTTTAAGAGGTAGGGTGTTACTTACATATTTATCTTCCTCTAAAGGTGATGGATCAGTCAGATGAAATCCATTGTATTGTTGATAAGGCAAGGTGTCTCCATAGATTTCTTCCCATTCTCTAGGACTTTGATAGGATTGGGTGGAATCTACATGAGAGACAGGATTTATTTTTGTAATTCCACTCACATAGTCATTTTCAACATGTTCGCTATGCTCAACCTCAATAACCCCAACATACAGATTAGTGTTTTGATCTTCCAAAGGTTGATTTTGTTGATCCAAGGCTATTATTACTTGTTTGTAGAAGGGTTCTCGAGGTATAGTCATGTACTCAGATTTTCCTTTGATAGGGATTAATAGCCCCGAGAAATCTGACCTAAAGAAGCCCCCAAAATTGGCTCCAAAAGTCCTAGATAGGAGCACACCATAGGTGAGTGACATGTCAACTACTAAGATATCTATGTAACATGTGAACGTAGGGTATTGTTTAAGTTGCACTTTCACTCCTTTTAATGACCCTACTACAGGTACATTGGATCCATTAAGTTGAATCACATTTTTCATTTATGGTATCATTTGTGCTCCTAAAGCCTCACATACCTCAAGAGGCATGACACTAACAGTTGCTCCAGAATCCATCAAACAATTGTGAACATTCTTTTCTAAAATAATTAGAGTTATTAGGAAAGGAGTTTGCTCTTTCTTACTCATCATGGAATTGTTTACATTTTGTACTGATAATGTGTTGGGACTTTTTGTGAAGTGAACTTACCTTTCAGGGGTTGGGGATTTTTCTTTATTAGTTTTCAATTTATGAACTATCTCTTGAACCACTTCTTTTATTTTGTCAAAATGTAATAGATCATACATTGAAATGCTAGCTTTGATTTTCTTCAAATCCTCAACCAGATCATAAGTCTTAGGTACTTCTTTGGCTTCCGGTTGAGGTGGAGTTCTTCTAAGTATAGAAGGTGGATTTGGTTGTTGTGGGGTGTTTTTTTCGGATGATCCAATTTGAGTATTTGTGTTACTTTGACTAGGAGCTCTTCTGTTTGAGGAAGTGTAAGGGTCATTCCTAGTTTGTTGCTATGTGTTGTTCATGATGCCACTAAGTTTACGGTAATGAGCATTATGTGGGTTGGGGTCACTTACCATAACTTGCTCTAATGAGGAAACCTCTTCATTTTCTGTTTGATGAGCTACATTAATGACCATAATAGGAGGTTTTCCATTTTGTTGACTTTGGGTGTTGTTGCCATATAATGCTAAAAATTGGGGACAAGTCTACTCAGAATGTTACCTAGTGTTATGGAGCAACAATAATTATAATTGTTTGATGAACTAGTCTTTTTTGGTTGTATAAGACGCTGGTTATTTCTCTTTAATTCACCTACTTTATTTGAAGGTTTTTGAAGCGAAGTTAATATCTGGGTCATTTGATCTTGAGTTTGAGTTGGGGGTTCAGTAGGATTAGATACCTTATTTGGGTTTATGATGGACTGAACTAAGGCCTTTGATTGATCCTCATTCAAACCAGTGTTAGATGGTAGGAACGGAGAAGATGTAGGATCTTGAAAGTAGTTGTTTGTAGGTTGAGTCATTTGAAGGGGAATGGGAGTTTGGAACATAGTATTGGCCATTGGGAAAATTGGTAAAGGTATAGGATTAGATTGCATGGGATTACTAATGCTCATCATTCTAAATTGAGTTTGAATGTTGTTCATAAGGGTAATTTGTTCTAGCTCCATGGATTTAACCATTGCTCCCTATATTTCTGTTATGTTAGGGTCCGATTTGATGGCATAGGTGAAAAATGGGTCAATGATAGAGAGGTAAAAGTTGAGGATGCCATCGATTTGTGGACGCATCTCATTTGGCACATAGGCAAGACGATGAAGGAATCTAAGGTTGTAATTCCTGACATTTTCCCCAGGTAGCTTTCTTAAGCTAATGAAGTTGCTACATGCTATGGCAGGGCTTGTAAATTTGTCAAATTGGATCAAAAACTTATTTTTGAACTCCTGCCATGAGTTAATAGAGGCATTGGGAAGCATCAAGGACCATTGGATTGCTTTGGTTCTAAATGTTGTCACAAACACCCTACATGCTACATCATTTTGGACAATGTTGTGGATTCCAAGTAAGATTTCAAAACATTGTACATGTTGGCGGGCATCACTAGTAGGGTTTGTGGGATCGTAGAACAAATTTATGTTCTGAAGTGACTTCGGGATGTCGTTGTAGTGAGTAAAGTTAAAGGGGTTACTGACCAAGGGAGCTAAGGGTTGATTGACTGCCATCTTAGTCTGGGTTCTCTTAATAATAAAACTTGAAAAATGTGAGGCTCGTTGTTTCCTTAATGCAAAGAGATGAGTGACTGGTCAATTAGAAGTAGAGGAGAGTTTACTCATAAAATAGAACTATAAAATATAATTATTAGAATAAAACTATAAAATTGCATAAAAAGAAAAGAAAATACTGAAATAATATTTTTTTTGGTAAAGAAAAAAAACTCTAAAATATGCTATATATATATTTTA
The DNA here is from genome assembly GCA_015680685.1 of Gnetum montanum. Lineage (NCBI taxonomy): Eukaryota > Viridiplantae > Streptophyta > Gnetopsida > Gnetales > Gnetaceae > Gnetum > Gnetum montanum. The sequence continues at coordinate 288,632 of MNCI01000003.1, forward strand.
AAAAAGATACATATGTATATATTTTTAAAAGAAAAATAAATATATAAAATTGAAATACTTATAAAATTAAAAAGGGAAACAATAAAATGCAAGATTTTAGAAAAATAAATTTAAAATTGCATAATTAAATAACACCACCTTAGTTATCTCAAGACTAAGGTAAGGATCGCCAAAACACAAATTTGAAAATGGGACTGAAAAATGAGAATTTAAAAAAATTAAAGAAAAATGGGTGATGAGACCCAAAAGTTTTTAAAAAATGAATTTTGGGAACCAGAAATAAAGGGCTCAGAAATTATTTAAAAATATTTTTCAAGGCAATGGTTGAAAATAAGAATTTTAAATAAAACAAGTTCAAAACAAGAAAAATAAAATTTTTCAAGAAATAAAAATCGAATGGGAACTGAAAAAGAACAGAAAATTGATATTTTAGAAAATGAGATAGCAATGGCTAGTAAAATAGCAAAAAAGTTGATAAACAAAAAGTAGGAGAAAGGCCCTCCTTCTAGCACCAAAAAGGTGTTAATGCATAAATTTTGGTCACACCAACAGCAGGAAAGAAAACTTGTTTTAGGAGACTATTGCCTAAGGCACCTCTTATATGGGTATGGAAACTTGAGAATAGTCTCAGTCGGAAAAGGCTATGTGGCCTTTTGCAAATAATAAACTAAAAGAAATCTGGAATTAAAATGAAATAATTGTTTTCGATACAATAAGTAAAGAAATGAATTTTGCCTGGTCTAGCCATTCCACCAGCCTCGTGCTTCGTTAGGAACGCTGTTGCTGGTGTCCTCTACTAGACAGGAAGACTATGACCACCACCTGAAGAAGGACGAAGGAGAAGCTGGATCTCACACCACCAAGAGAGATCGTTGGGGAGAAGAAAGGCTACATCATCCTATAGCCTGCCACTGGCATGAATCTGCATTGTCACTACTAGTTCGCTACAATAGCCCAGGAGGGAGGAAAGAGGTCACTGTAGTTGCTAGGAGGACCACCGCAACCTACCACACGCCTTGGTCGTTGACATGTTGCTGTCCACTGTAGAAAATAAAGAAACTGTTGCTTGTGGATTTTCTATTATCTTTTGCTGCTACGTGCATTGTGCATTGCCAATGGGTAGGTAGTAGGGAGAGAAAGCCTATGATGCATGTGCTGCATAGAGACTCCCTTGCTGCTCCTACATTGTCTACCTACCTGAAATAAAAGAAAAGAAAAAAAAAATACGTAACTATCCTCCTGGTTAACCCAAGATCTGATCCCCCCTCCTTCCCTTTGAAAGAGAAATTGTTATTTCTGGTTTTTAAGCCCCCAGAAGAACCCGAACCCCCCACCACCCCCCTCCCCCCCCAAATCGATTTTGGTCCTCCTTTGGCTTTCATGAAATAATGTTACATAATTTTTTTTATATTTTTTATTTAAAAAAACCTCATTATCTAATCTTCTTTACATATGTCTAAGCCATCCAAGATATCACTCTTATAGTTTATTTGAAATATAAGCAACTCTAAGTCTTCTTGTGTTCAACAGTTTATCTTTTCTTCTCACATTCATCATCCATCTAAGTATTTGCATTTCTACCACATTAATTTGTTGATCATGGCCCTATGCTTAGCATGGGTGAGGTTGACATCAACAGGTATTAACATTGATTGGATAATTGAATAGATAATGATGTAAGTCTTTAAAGAAATAACATCACAACTATTTATTAAATGTATTCTACTAAAATATTTTATTTTATTTGCTAGAGGATCATCATTTAGAGGTTAAATGCTCATTCTCTCAAGGTGGCTCTTGAGAGAATGAGTGAAAGCATAGCATCTCTCCCGTGGCTACATACATGAGTTGTAAGTGATAGTTTCTTCTTTGTTTACTTAGTAGTTTTATTAAAATGGGAAGAAATTTTGTTCAACTTTACTTCATTTTCACTAAGTGATCTTAATTTGACTTGTAATCAAAATCAAATATGTTTTTTAATTCAATTTAGCTATTGCTAAATGGAAAAAATGGAATTTAATGTTTTACATATCAAAATTTGCTTAATGAGGAGATAAATGTAGCTTAAATTAAAGAAGAAGTTAGTTCTTATAAAGAGAACAAGGTAGAAATGCATTAACTAAATTTGCTAATTTTGATAATGATTTTGCTAATCAATTTTTTTTAAAAAAATTTGATTCACTAATGAATAATAATTAGTAATGTTCGTGGTATTGATGTTGCTACATGTGCTCATCTACGAGTTTTTAAGGGCTCTAGAGCAGATGACTATGTAAATGAATGTGCTAACATTTATGTTTATGGTAACAAAAAGTGAGTGCTAAGGTGGTATGTAGTACACTATGTGTTTAAGTGAGTTACATAGTCATGATACATTGTAGCTATTGCTACCTTGTGGGTATATTTTTCAAGTATTTTGTCCTACATTGACATATAGAAACATGAAAATCATTTTTACCTATTTCTATTGAAAAATTTTATTATAAAATTTAAGCTAAATTGATCTCATTATCAAGTAAATTCAAGATGTAAAATATTGAAATACATTACTATTTTGACTGATTTGATACTAATAGTTAAATTGAGTAAAAAATAAGAAAATTTAATTTAAGTTATAAATGACATTAAGATTAATTAATCATGAAATTGAATTGAAGTTAGGAAAAATTAGTTCTATTTTAGCAAAAATTCTAAGAAAAAGGGCAAAGTTAATTGATAAAAGAAATAATAAAATAATTATGAATAGAAATGGGTTTAAATGAGAATATGAATTATTCTATGCATCAACTATTGGTTAAATATTAGTTTGCACAATATTGTATCTTAATGTACTAGGTTCAAAACTCAGCATTGGTAGCCCTTTTCATTTCCTATATTGGGTTTAAAGCTAAATTCTAGGATAAAGGTGTGTTTTAGGTACTAATGTATTTATTGATACCTTCTAGAAAATATGGGGTGTTGAAACCTGTAACTATTTGATTGTATGTACATAAGAATATGAAATTGAAACCAAGTCCTAAACATGATTGGTCTTTATAGACTTTATCTCTTCCATTATAGAGTTCATCCATTCCTTACTAGCAGGTGATGAAAGAGCCTCCTCATATATACATGGCTCATCATTATGGAGATCCATCATAAGTGCTTCCTCTTCAATTATAAAATGATAATGAGGAATGCTTTTGTGAGTGCTCTTATGTAGCTAGGGTTTTTGAGAGGTTTTCTTTTGTGAAGGTAATTATCTAATGGGTAAGTTGCTATAGGAAAACATGTCTTGTTTGTGGGTTGAAGATTATTGCCCTTTGGAATGGGGGCTAAAGGACCATAAAGACTCTCACGAATTCCATGTTATCACAACCATCATTAAAGAATTATATTAGACTTGATTCCTTTATGTGCTTTGTCACAAGGATATATAGACTTGTAGAGGAGCTTTGGCTTTGATGCTTGGACAACCTCCCTTCTCTTTAAGAGTGTAACTTAAGGCTACATACATTAGAGTAGGTGTGTGCCTTAGCTCTTATAGGAGAACAATGTCTCTTGTGGTTGTGTGTGCTTGTTGTGGTCATGCTTGTGTGTTTTGTGTTGGTCATGTCACTTATATGATTTCATGTGCATCCTTGATATGCTCATAATCCATGAACTAACAGGTGATGTACGTTTATGCTATATGTGCAAGTGTTGTGATTCTTGAGGCATAGTCCATCTTGGGTTCACTCTAGATCTTCTAGCTAATTTTGGATTCAAGGATGATGCCAAATGATGCTTTGTCAAAGTAGTGGCTTTAGACTTAGTATCAGAGTTGTGTTTTGTGGTTTGAGGCTACTATAGTTTCTAGGTACATGGTTTGTGATCATGATTCATTGTTTGTAATGTGTGTACTACCATGATGCACAAAAAGAAGAGAAAAGGGAGCCAAAATCTTGATAATACTTCCCTTGGTCCCAATCCTCATAATGAACTAGTTGGAGATGGTAGTCAAGTGCACAAGGTGATGCATGATCATGCAAATGTGTACAAGGATGTACATGAAAATGAGAACGTTGAGATAATTGGTGAGAAAGATAATGATGAATCCCCTAAAAAGATGCAAGAATTATGGAGCCATTTATTACAAGTAGATAACATCATCATATGTAGTTTTATGATCCAAGAGCTAGTGGATGTAATGGAAGTTCCTTTCCTTCCAGAGTTGGGGTCTAGCATAAAATACAAACTTTTCCAAACTCAAAACTTTGTGCTCAAGAATTGGGTTGAGCCCCTTGGGGATATTGTTGATGACCTCCAACTTATCAACCAAGAGATTTTCCATGAAAATCAAGAGATGTAATCATTGAAAGAAACTCAACAAGCTTTGTATAAAACTTAACAAAGGAAGATTTAAGGATTTGGAAAAGAAATTAGATGATGAGATTGTAATCATAAAAGATTAGTTGTCTATGCAAGCAAGGGCATTGGCATCAAGGCTAAGTTGATCAATTTTCAAGTTCTAAGCTAAGGAACCAAAAATCTATGAGGGGATAGGGATGATACTATGATAGATACCTTTCTATTTAAAATAGAAGAATTCCTAGAAATGTATGAATATGCCATTGAAATACAAGCTCATGTTGCCCAATTCTTGGATGGAATAGAAAAACCCTTGTGGCTTGGCATGCTTTAAGAAGAAAAGTCTGGGATATAGACAGACCTATCAAAACATGAAACCACTTCAAGGAGGCTTTGATTTAGAACTTTTGTCCAGGAAATTCCATTAACAAAACTTGGGTGAAGCTAAAGGAGTTCTAACATATAGGAGATCTAGAAGAGCATATTCTAAAATAGTGAAATATCTTCGTATAAATCTCAAAACTTGATCAGGATACTAAGTATAGACTATTTCTCAATGGCCTCAAACCCTTGATCTAGCATGAGCTCAAACTTTGTAAAATTATAAGATTTAGGGAGGCCATCCAAGTTGCTACCACTTTATTTGATTACAAGATGGGAAAGAAGGATAAGGATGTAGAGGAGGAGCCACTTGAGAGCATGAAAGAGGGTGTTACATCTTAGAGAGATGATGGGTAAGTAAGTTTAGGTGAATTTAGATGCTCTTATGTTGAGCTAGCCCCAAGTAAAAAAAACTCATCCTAGGGGTATGAAAAATGTCAGACTTCCCAAGGATACCAAGAGTCATGAAACAAATGACCATGTTTTAGAGGGTTCTCTCAATATCCTCTAAGATGTTCAAGCTTAAAATGCTATATCTATGGTGGAGGGCATTATGGTTGAGAATGCTCTTAAAATTTTGAAGTTAAAAGTGGTGTTTAATAGACTAGATGAAAATCATAGGTTGAATAAAGTTATACATTAGCCTCATGATCAATTGATGATCTCTAACAAGGATGCTGATGAGCAATATATGAGAGTTTTAAACTCCTTCCAATAGGTACATAAGGGCTTGATCACCTTAGCATAAGGTGGAAGATATGGTATTGAACTAGGGCAACGAGTGCCAAGAGGATCAAAAAGTGGTTAGCCTAGTGCGATTGATTTCTTCGTGAATTAATTCTAGATAGAAATGAAAAAAGACAAAGTCCGCATATGATTAAGTGGTGGAGAAGAGTTGGTGAAGAGCATGTTCATGATGATGACTCTAGACTAGTGGTATATGATCTTAACTACGTCTCTAAGTAGAAAGTGTAGGATTTTGATTGCATCTTCAAGTATGAAGTTCAAAATTATGACCATGTCTTTGTGTAAGAAGCACAAGATTTTAACTATGTCTTCGAGTAGGAAGCATATGATTGAGAATATGTCTTTCAATAAAAAGTATAGGATTGATTGCCTCTAGAAGAATACATCTCTATATCACTGTAAGCATGGGAAATATTCACATATTAAGCAAGTCTTACTCCAAGTAGAAAGGTTGGTATAGTTTGCATGAAAAATGGTAAGTCTTTTCTTCCTTAACTTGGGTTACGTGAGTATCTCTAAGTCTCAGTTGGATGTCAAGTTGAGTTCAACATTTGTGCTTTACAATGAATTACCCTAGTCGTTGAACCTTCTTGTCTACAATTATTGAATGGATTTTTGAGTTGTTCAATACCCTTAATATCCATTGTGCTCTTCATGTTTGAAAGAGTGCATGGATAAAGACTTAAGCTTTGAGGATATCGTTTCTTTTAAGCTAGGGAGAGTGTAGGAAAACATGTCTTGTTGGTGGATCGAAGGTTGTTTCCATTCAGAATGAAGATCGAAGGAGCATGGAGATCTTCATGGCTTCCATGCTATCACAACCATCATTAAAGAAGTACATAGGCCTTGATTCCTTTATGTACTTCATCACAAGGATACACAGGCTTGTGGAGAAGCTTTGGCTTTGTTACTCAAGCCATCACCCTTCTCTTTAAAAGTAGGGCTTAGGGCTAGATACATTAGAGATAATCAAAGAATTCATGAAAGGAGAGTAAGCTAGCATGTCTCTCTCAATTCTTTATTCTCTTCATCCTCTTTGTCACAATCTCTAACAAGGATGAGCATAGGCAAGGAAGAAGAGGCCAAGATAGATGATCTAGTAAAGATAATAGGAGAGATTAAAATAGACATGGAGGTAGAGATGGTAATCAAGATAGAGATAGAGACATAGATTGTAAGCACAAAAATGGTAGAGGGCATACCAAACAACATAGAAGGGGTCATGATCATTATAGAGATCATGATGAATTTGATGATTATGATGAACTCCTGTTGGCTATAAGGATCATGATCAAAATAAGAAAGGTTGTTTACATCACTACTAAGCATTAGAGAGACAATCGCATCAAGAAGCTTGACATAAATAATATCCTCAAATGCAAATGAGGCTATAATCTAGATGTACAACATTATTTGCAAGCCTTCCATTATGCTTGTGTCTTGCAAAACATCAAAAATGATTAGCTAAAGCTTAATTTTTTTAAGAACACTCATTAAAGAAGCAAAGAGTTGGTATAGATCTTTGAAACCATAATCCATCAGGAGATAAAACATATTAGATAAAAAATAGACAAGAACAAGAGATGAATTGGGAAAAGTTAGAAATTCTAGAAAAGATAAATCTAGAGCATATTTGATGAGAGTAGTTACTCTAGTAGTTATTCTAATTATTAGAGTGGTTACTCTAGCAGTTACTCTAATTATTAGAGTGGTTACTCTAGTAGTTATTCTAATTATTAGAGTAGTTACTCTAGCAAGTACTTTAGTAGATATTCTAATTATTAGAGCGGTTACTCTAATTATTAGAGTAGTTGCTCCCAAGCTTATAAATACAGTGCCCAGGTGCACAATTGAGAAGGAAGTCTTTTAGTAGTTAAGTAGCGAAACTCTTGTAGTTTGTTTGAAAGTTAGAGTATTTTCCAAGTGCCCGCAGTAGGAGCTCTAAGTGTGCATAGATCTTTATTTGAGCATTATGTACCTGAGCATGCCTTGTGTACGACAATAAAGATGAGCTCTTTGATTCATCCTTACAGCACTTGAGATTTGTTTTCTTACGCATTTATTTTATTTTATTTTTTTATGCATTTATTTTATTTTATGCACTTTACATTTCTGTTATTAGCACAAAAATTCAATTTTATCAATTAAGCAAATCGTTAAATTACACAAGTATGACCACTTCAAGCATGCGTGTAACACTTGGTAACCCAGTAACGATTAACGTTTGGTAATCCCAGCAGTGTTGCACTAGTTCAGGATGTGTACGGAAAGTGGGAATGGATGTTGGTGTTAGAATTAGTTAGAACTTAGTTAATGAGTAGTTAAGTTAAAGTAGTCACTTAGTTACCTCTCTCCTTCCCTACTAGCACAGGACATAAAAACATAAAAGGTATAAAAATCATATGCCTCAAGCTTACTTAATCATACAATCATGACATACAGGTAAGCTTGGGAAGACAACGATCAACCAACCCGTCCTTAGTCCTTCGAATTCGACTGGATCATGAGTGAAACGCTTGTATTCGTATGGTTGAGCGTAGGGGTACCTCACCACTCATCAATATTGAACTCAAAAGATTACCAATACTCATAAATATCTAACTCACAAAGGAACAAAAGAAAAAGTTATTAGAGGTAGTCAATACATGTTCAATAGTCTTTTCTTGGTCATATGGTAAAAATAATAGGGATTAATCCATGCATATTCTAGCATAGAATCTACATAAATTTAGCCATTATGCCAAAACACCAATCCTTCACTAATTTTAAAGCTCACAATGCATCAAATCCATCTTTTCAACCTTCCCTAAGCATTCTTGAGTTTCATGATAAGGCTTGCAATTTTCTCATGGCTTGAAACCCTCCAAAATGCTTAGAAAAATCATAATGTGGAAACTTGATTTCATTGGCTTCATCAACATAACTATGATGGAGGAAGCTTAGTTAATGCTACTTCATTGACATACCAATGTCAACACACTAAAAAAATGATATATATAGGGCACACTTGTTAGTTATTTTTTCATAATTTTTTGCATAATTTTTTTCCCTTTTTTAAACACTAAGTTTTCAAGGAGCCATATCCTGCAATCTAGTCCTTGATTAAAAATCTTGAAAGAAACTATGAAATTTATAAAAATAGTTTTTATTGGATGAGTTTAAAGTAAAAAATCAAGTTCCATATGTAATGCTTTTATTAAGAGTCAATTTGTTGCAACCTAAGGAATTGTATTGATTTTTAAAATATTATCCAAATAATAAATGTTAATAGAAAATGAAACATTGAAAATTTATACACATTAATTAATTTAGAATAAGGATTAAAATTGTTTAAAAAACATTTTGAAGAAATAACAAAATAAATGTGTTTCTTCAATTAAGAATTGATATAAGAATCCATGAATAAATTATAACGAACACTACTAAAGCATAAGATAATCAAATATATGAGGATTCCCAATCATTCCATTAATTATAAGTTGTCTAGAGGATTATATGTCAAGAATCCAATATAATATCATAATTATCATTTACATTACCGTTTAATAGAGGACCTGCACATCGTTGGTTGTTACATAATACCATCAATATTAACCCAATCAACTACCTATCTCACTATTAAGAAAGGTGCCTTCTGATAATGCAAATATCTATCTTTAAATTTGGTTGGGAAAACTTGAAATGATATGCAAGTTGCAACAAAACATTACATTATTCTCAAGTAAGGAATCCAGCACTTCCGAAAGCTAACCCCTCAAGGTGATTTTACATAGGGCCTCATTACCTCTTTCTTCGAAAGAATGAAAATACCACTTATTTGTGGATCCAATTAATCAAGACAAAGCCACTCCTCACCCCGCATTTTTAGGGATAGAAGGCGCAGCAGCAGGCGCATAGTCAGGAGGGATTCCATAATCGTAATCATCGTGGTCACCATCATCTTCCTCTGGAACTCCAAAAAGATGCTCTTCATTTCTTTCAAACTCCCCATGAACAAGTTCTTCAACGTCTGCTAATGAAAAGTTCTTCCTCAAAGTGAAGCAAAACCCATTCATTTTTTCTCTTAATTTATTGATAGTCAAACCCAAATATCCAATCTCCTTTGCTGTCTCTCTCTTCCCTCTCCCTCGCTCTGTCTATTTGCTACAGTGGCCGTGCAATATATACGATTCCCGCTGGTAATTGCTGACCTGTTTTGATGTGAAACTTGGGCATGCTTATCATTAATATATACTAGCAATCTGGCTCCAATCAGCTCCTTCTTATTCCTTCAACCAACCCAAAGGGAGCCAATTTCAGCTTAAAAGAATTTCTTTTATAGTTACACGAACCATTCATTTGATGCTGTGAATAGACAACTACTGATACATTGTTAAATCTTTGGCATACCTGAAAGGTTACCTATGAATGATTTATGGATAATGCCACCGTCATGATAAACAAATTCAATATATATAGTAACTTAACTTATGACACAAGCACTGAGGCTTGAGTTATGCAGTTGCTGGGGTTACTAATAAGAACGCTACCACCTGTTTTCGTGATCCACAAGTACATGACAGAGAAGCGTGTTAACTGGTACACAATACCTACTTCACTTGGCATCACGTTGGCGTGAGCGTTTTTCGTGGACTTTTGTTTTTGTTTTTCTTGTTTTCCCGTCCAACCATGTCTCAAATTCATGTTAGTCATGGGAATCCCGCAATCCTATGTTTAAAATAAGTTCAGATTCCCTTATTCGGATGTGTATGTACTTGGTCCAATTATCCATTTTGTTGCCCTTCTAATTGGCAAAGTATAAATGCTGACCCAGCCGGCCTCTTGATCTGAAATTTGAAGGTAATTTTATAGCGCTTCGATCAAGATCTAGAAGCCCAAAGAACGTTACATTCAGTTTCGCTTATTAAAAAAAGCTCGTACATTTCGTGAATACAAAGAATAAATTAAGCTTTTTGAAAACTGCGTATGTTTTTAAACTAAATATAAATTTATGCCTTTCTGAGACCGTAGCATAATTAAACACGTATCTCCTTCGTCCGACATTTTTGTCTTTAAAAACCAATCCATATGTATCCTTACTCTATCGCTTTGGTAATTTGATTTGACTTTACACAAGGGAGAATAAATTAAACTATTTTAATCTATGTTTCCCAGGACCCCCGAGGGTGAGACGTGGGGCTGTAAGGACTTGTCCTCAAACTCTTGAGAACGGCGAGGTTTTTCAGGCACACTTCTGGTTGCATTGGGATGTGTTCAGTCTTAGCCATATTTAATTTTCTAAGAAAGTAGGTTAAAATGTTTTTTTTATTTCTATCATTCCACTTAATAATTGTCATTACTTTCTTGGATTTGTGGCAAACTAAGCATATTCACAAGATTTTTGTTATTTTTATGGTTCAAAAATTGCTATACGTGCTTAATATTGGACCTATGAGATGTCTAGAGACGTTATAGGTGTCTTTGGGACATGGTTAAAGTCAACCACATCTCACCCATGTCCCAATATAATTGGGGATGCGTACCAAGCCGAGAACATCTCGAACACAAAAGTTTTCACCATGATTCATGTAACACTGATTTTAATAATGCTTTGGGAATTTGGAGATTGAGCATCTTAGAACCTAAAAATAATATTAATAGTTAAAAAATTCATAATTCATCATATGTGAAATTGAGAAGTGATGAAACTTCAATAAAAGACTGTCCACCACCGCCAATATGTTTATTTAAGTTTATAATCTTATATTTGATCTTCAAAAATTAGAATTAGAAAATTCAATTTTCACTAGGAAAGTAGGTAAGCTTTTTAACATCTTGAAAACTTGTAAGTAACTTTCAACTTTAATGCTTGAACTTAAATAAAAAAATAGATTTGAGGTAGAAATAGAATGTTGTAATAAAATAGCAACCTTCCTAGAAAAGGTAGATTTATTAGAAAATAAAGATGCCTTGCCTTTCCTATTACCTCGTCACATGAGCAAGATATTACATTCAGAGTTCATCGTTGTTTTTCATGAAAATGTAATATTTGTCCACTAAATCCTATGCATCTTCACACATAATAAAGCTTTGTTTCATATTTATGATCTTCACATGAACATTATTCTTCTTGGATGAGGATGAATTTGTCATATGAACTATGTCTGCAAACTTATAAACACCTTTTTTCAATAAAAGTAAAAACATTCGTGAAAGCTTTTGTTTCCTTTGGATTCTCTTTTATTGCTATTGCTTCCTTTTATATTTTTTATTTTTTTGTCCTCAACATTAGCTTGATATTTTCTCTTCTCCATTTCATATTGTTCATATTTGGGTTTTAACTTCATGCTTAAGGCCTTTCCCTAGCCTTTCTATGTCCTTTTTATTTTTAAATGTCATTAAAGTTTTGTAACATACCACAAATACTATAACAACCTATACTTGTATTTGAACTACCCCCTACCTTTATGTATGCACTAAACTACACTCCTATACCAAAAAGAAAAAAAGAAAAAAAAAAAGAATAAACAAACAAACAAATAGTACTTTTGTCTCCAAATATTAGAATTTCTATATAACAAACATAATGCAAATACCATATAGAAGCTTAGAAAGCACTAGGAGATATACAAGTTTCTTAGCTAACACAATTATTTAACAAGATTTTAAAAGATGGAGGATTGCTCAACAACTGGAGAAAAAGCATTATTGTTTCCATCTATAAAAATAAAGGAGATGTAGAAAATCATGCAAATTATAGAGGAATTAAGCTCATGACCCATGCTATGAAGCTTTGGGAGAGAGCCATATAGTAATATCTCAAAATTGAATCACCCAAAATCAAATTGGATTGATGCCGAGGAGATCTACTATAGAAGCTATTTTTTAAAAATAATAATTGATGGAAAAATTTAGAAAACATAGAGAAAAATTACATATAATCTTCATTGACCTAGAAAAAGTATATGACAGAATTCCTATAGATATTATTTGGTGGGCCTTGTGAAGGAAAAACATCCTTGATAAATATATTAAAGTGATTCAAGACATGTATGAAGGAGCTACTCCTAAAATTAAAACAATTTGGAAAATAAAATCTAATTTTTTTATTCATAGTAGGTCTACATCAAGGGTTTGTGATTAGCCTGTAATAATTTATTATTATTATGGATAAATTTACAAACGAAATACATGATGAAATTCCTTATTGTATGCTATTTGTAGATTATATTGTATTGGTAGGAATGGCTCCAAAAAATATTACTTTTAAAATGGAAAAGTGGAGACATTTTTTAGAATCAAAAGACTTAAAAACTAGTAGAAATAAGATAGAATAAATAAAGTAGAATTTCAATAGAATAAATAAAATACAATTTCAACAACAACATAAACAATGATGAAATAGAAGTTAGAATTCAAGGCCAAAAAATCCTTAACTGCAAATAGTTCCACTACCTATGATCAATGCTCCAATTAGATGGTAAAATTGATAAAGATATAAGAAATAAAATTAACATTGGATGGTCAAAATAGAGGCATCCTAGTGGTGTTCTATGTGATAAAAGAATACCAATAAAACTAAAGGGGACATTTTACATAACAATAATTAGGCCTATTATCTTATATGTTGTTGAATATTGGGTATTATAATAGAGGCATAAATAACAAATTAGTGTGGCAAAAATGCAAATGTTTAGATATATGATAAATATTAGTAGATAAAGCTAATAAAATTTCAGTTATTATAGATTTGAACACTTACCCACTCCCAACTACTACCCCTATCCCCTCTCTTGAAAACTCCTCACCTCACTCCACACAACATATAGCCCCTTCAAAAAACCTAATGAAAATCCCTTATCCTACCTTATGAGAAAAACTACAAGAAACTAGAGTAAACTAATTAACCTACCCCCTTATTATACATTGCTTCTTGAAGAAATTTTCAACAATATTTATGGATTTTTCAATGTTTTAATCAATAATTTAGGTACATTTCCAAGTTTGCATCCATACCTATGTCAAAGATGATTTCAAGATTTAATAATAAATGCAATTTTTTTTGGTAAATGTATTTTCATTTAATTTGATACATGCCCCTACACCAACTAATGGACTTTTACATGATAAAGACCAAGGATAAAACTTCAAGCTCTCCCCTCTTTTTTATTTGAAAGGAAAAATTGAGTGATACCCTTCCATAATGCATGGCAAATTTTAATTTCTTTGAATGTAGTCTAAAATTTAAAATTAATTAATTAAAATTTATTATCATAAGGTTTTTAAATAAATATTTAATACTTGAATGACCTACACACACAATAAATATGTGCAATAGAATGTAAATTCAATGAAGACAATTTGCAACCCAAGACCATATGTTAATATACATGAGTGTTTGTAAGAATTTGATAATTTCATTAGTTTTAGTTATGCTTTAATGGTAATAAATCTAAAATTCTATGAAGCATGCAATGAATAACCACCAATTTTATATTTTCCATATGTACAAAACAAAACAGAATTAAAATAGCTAGCAAAAGTATAACAACATAGTTAAAAACCTAGACAATGGTGAAAAAAATAGTGAGCATAGAAAAATTTTTAAATAGAAAAAGATGTGGGATTATTTGAGGTTATTTTCTTTGTATTTCCTTTAAACCCACACATTGGTGAAAATAGCAAAATAGTTAAAAAATCTAAATCATAAATAAAAAAAACTTCTATTATAATTCACAATCAAAATTGAGAAAAGGAATTGAAATCTATAAAACAATAGATATTGATGAGAATAAATTACCTTCAAAACCTTTCTTACTGTTCAAGATGCAAATAAAAAAAGGAATCTAAATCTATAATACAACAAATATTAATGAGAAGAACTCGATCACTGTACTCCTAGCTCTATTTTTCACTAAGAATGGAATATAGATTTACAAAAAATTAAAACACAAGAAGCATTCATCTATAATACGACATTATAGAATAAAACCAGAATGAAACAAAATGCGTTATACAAACAAAAAATGGTTTTAGAAAATAAGATAACATTAAAGAAATTAATCATACCAAAAGAGGCATCATCATAATCAATGATCATTGTTGGCATTATGCTTTGTAGTTTTGTAGAGACACTTGAATAGAAACTTGATATAGGCTCTTAGTGGAATTAACTTAGCATAGAGCATTTTAAGAAACCCTATGTTCAAATTACATACACTAAGTAATATTTTTATTCTACCAAAGGTATAACCAACTAAATTTGCTACAAAATGGGGTATACATCAATACACATGACCACATTTCATGGAATAACTTGGTATAAAATTATACTCATATCAATACAATCGTTTGTGATGGCACCATGATTCCAAGTCTATGATCAAATTTCATGCACATATATTAACGTAGATGGCATCCTAGTACCATGGCTAAAATTTATTGGCACACATAGCTATATCAATAGTAGTCATCATACATATCCATGTACATCATCTAGCATACATATAAACATCCTTCTAATGACATAATAAAAACAATCATGTCCTTCACTAAGGATGAGTAAATTTAAATAGTACCATTCTTATGTCATAAAAAATTTAGATTTTTCTTCTCCTATAGAGAAATATGGCCAAAATAGGGGAAGAAAGATTGAATTTTTTCTAATAAACATCATGAAAATACCCCACTCCTAAATAATAAACTAAAAAAAAAAAAACTAAACTAAATCCAATACATCTTGTGCTATATGAAAACATGCCTTGTTGGTGGAACAACAGTTTTTTTTCCTCCAAAAAAATGGATTGATAAAATCCATTTATGAAGGTGTTTAATTGATGGGTAAGTTGCTCCTACTATCCCTAGGAAGTTGAGGAGTTTCTTTCTCAGTTTCTACTAGCTTGATAGTAGTGCCAAAATCAAGATCATCTACTTCATAAAAGGTAAAATCTTTAAACATTTTCCTTTAATAACAAAAATTATCATCAAGAAAGTTGACATCTCTTGACCCTATCTTAGTCACACTTTCATCTAATAGTTCTCTAATGAACACATATCCCTTAGAATGATCAAGGTACCTTATAAAGATACATATTTAACTTCTAGGCCCTAACATCCCATATCTATGAGAAATGTTATGTACATAGGTTGCAAACCCTAAAGTTGTAAATGATCCAAACTTAGCTTTCTATTAGTTCATAACTTATATGGAGTTGAAGGTACTAATTTACTTGGAAAATGATTAAGGATGTAGACTACAATTAGCAATGCATCTTCCTAAAAATTTGATAGAAAGATTTACCTAAATCATCATTGATCTTTTCATGTCTAGCAAGGTGAATTTTCTCCTCTCAGCAATACCATTCTACTACAGAGCTCTAAGAATCATTAACTATCTAATAATTCATTTTTCACCATACAATTCTTTGAACTATTTTGGTAATTATTCACATTCACAATCAATAATCAAAATTTTAATCATTTTGTCTAACTGATTCTCAACTTCGTTTATGTATCATCTAAATAAATCTATTGCTTAGATTTATGAGAAATAAAAAAGATGTGATAATAAAATGTATAATCATTTATAATTGTGATGAAGTAGGAGGCACCATGCATCGCCCTAACATTTATTAGTTCACAAATATTAAAATGAATTAAGTGTAATGAAAAATCAATCATGGTGGCTTTGCCAGATAGTTTTCTAGTTGATTTTCCCATTATACAATGCTCGCAAGTTGGTAGAGTGACTTTAGGAAGTGGCCCTAATAGGTCTACTCTAGATAATATTGTCATCCTTTCTTATCTAATATGGCCTAACTTAGTATGCCATAAAATAGAATGATCACCAACATTATTAACGAAAGTGAGCAAGGAAAAAGAACTATCTTCTTTATTAGGATATTCAATATATAGCTTAATGAAACAACTATCAACAAACCCAAGATGAATCATAACAAATCAAGCTTAGATGAAACATAAAACTAAAATCCAGTTTTAACAAAATAGTAATGGAAAGTAAATTTCGTCACTCTATGGTGCATAAAGGACATCATGGAGATATAGAGTATAATTTCATCATATGATAAGTTTATATGTAGTAATGCCTATCATGTCTATGCTAGAAGTATTCTCCATATACATCTTCTTGCTCCCTACTACAATTCGACAATACTTGAAAAAGTTGACCTGATCTCTCACTATGTACTCTATTGCTTCTAAGTCTATAATCCACATAGGAAGAGCTTCAACAACAAAAATACTAAATGATACAAAGGAATTATTGAGAAAAAAAAAATAGTATGAAGATACCTTCTTATGCTTAGCACATTCATGAGTAAAGTGTCCCTTCTTACCACAATTAAAATAATTTATCTTAGACTTGTTTTTTTTTCATCCCTTTTTCCTCTCATTTTTGTATCCTCTTTAACCTTTTTTTATGAAGGTTCATCTTAAGAGGATCCTCCACAATCCCTTTTCCTCCAATGTTTATTGAATTTTTGGGTATTGGAATTAGTAGCATGTACATTGGAGATCTTAGTAGCTATTATGCACTCCTCATCAAGTTCCAAATAACATGTGATATCATCAAATGTTTTCACTTTCTCATTATGCATCATGTTAACTCGCATGTGTTCCTACGAGTTTAAAAATTAGTGGATAAGTACTTGTACTTGTTGTTCATCTATGAGACTACTCCTTGTAGCCTTTAATTCTTGAATCATATTGTTGACGTTTAATTCTATGCCATCTTGTTTGACTTACCAAACATTATTGAAGAATTTGTCCCCAAAGTAGATGGTTTGCTTTGGAAAAATTTAGGGAATGGCATTGGGATCTCTTAAATATGGACCCTCATCTTTCTTGTAATGTTATCCTCTATAGAGAATTTAAAGAATGGTGTGGATCCTATTCCATGATATTCAAACTTGTGCTAGCAATAGAATTTTCAACCATAAGACTTTGAACTTGTCCCCACAACCAAATCAATAAGTGTTTGATAATATTTTTCAATAGCATACATGGAACTAGGATCAACATAGTAGCTAATATCATAGAAATTAGATTACCTTGGTTGCACTTGACTAGGAATCCCACCCTATGTAGAATGAGAAAGTAGAAGCTATTGAAGTTGTTATTGTTGAGAAGCTTACTAGATAGGTAAACTTGATGCAAGCAAGTACTATCAAGAAGTCATCCAAGGAATCTAATAGGTACCTTCCTAAACATCCTTATTATGTTGTGCAGATTTAGTCAGTTCATGATGCATTGGTTCAATTAGTTCCTTTGAGAATCACTTGTGAGCATCAAGCCACCTTCCCCGTATGTCTTGGTGATATGTCAAGACAACTGATGCTAGAGAAGCATCATTAGAATGTTCAAATGCAACTTGGACCCTCCTTTGTTTTGTCACATTTCCTTTGCTGAAGATCCTCAATGGGCTTTGATTTTTATTCACAATCTCTCTTATGATAGTAACTTGCACACAACGCTAGAGAAAACACACAATCTAATTGAACAAATGTTAAATCAAGAATGTACAAGTATTTCCAAGAAATTCATCAATATCTTCCCTGACAACAATGCCAATGATGGAAGTCCTACCAATTATGACTAATGGGATTATACCATATCGAATGTAATGAAATCCGGTCATTAACTTTGAAGATGACATTGAGTGAATTACCAAGAACACATGCATATGTTATTGTGATCAATAAATATAAATGATATTATAATGCATATGATACATAAGAATCCTGTGTTATTATGGTCAAAGGAGAGAGAAAATATTTATGATTTTATATTTTATAATTGATAATAAAAAATAATAAACAACACATATGCATTATAATCTCTATGAGGACAAGTGGCAATGTTCACACACTTATGAGCTGCAATCCTTTAGGGATAGGTACAACATCTCACATGGAAAGCATAAAATAGCTTATAGCCATAACCTTGATAGGCTAACACCATATCGTATAGCTATGACCTCTTTAGATAAGCATGAATCATCATAGCTCAATGAATATGCAAATGAATGAATGAATTAATTAATGAAAGTGTATGATAATCATGAAGTTCACATTTTTGGTGTTTTACAATGTAAGGCATCCACGACATATATATTGGCAAAATCATAAGCTTTATTTGCAATGTAAAACACTAGTCTTCACATTAACTAAATGGTTCTAGGCTACCTAAGTAAGATAGTACTTTGACAAAGTCTAGTCGTACTTTTGAAAGTGACAACTTAAAATACACATAAAACTAGAAAAAAATCAACTTACCCAAGGGATGATAAGCTCTTTTCTCAAAACCAGATGCTAAAAGCCCAAGGAAACATAAAAATGACTGAAGACTTTGAATGAAAACTCAATTTGAGTATTTATAATTTTCAACATTTAACAGTTTAGGATCATTAGTGCCTATAGGATTAATGGAGGAACATCACTGTAGCTTGATAGTTTCAAATCACACTTTGGGTCTTAGGAGGTAATTAGAACCAATAAGGGGGTGTGTCAACATCCCTACATTAATGCAATGGTGTCAGAGCACCCTCCTTGCCACCAGCACCATGCTACCATGTCCAAGTGAAAGTTGTAACCCAAAGGAACATGTTGCAAGGTCCGTAGAACATCTAGATGAGGTTGGAAACATCCTAAAGGACTTAAAGTGGCACAAAATCCAAAGTTATGATATCAAAAATAAGGGTTTATCCCTAGGAGATATGAACCTTAATTGCATATGCTAGGACTATAAACATAGGGCATACTTAATACTTCCCAAGTCCAAGGATTACAATTGACCTACAACATTCTACTAGATGACTCATTAAATATTTAATTTATTAATAAAATTCACAGATTAAAAACTTTATTTCTAGAAGTCTAATTAACCTCACCTGCTGAACCATGGAGAGAAAGTCACGTAATTAGAACTATTTCCTATTCTCTCAAAAGTCACGTAATTAGAACTATTTCCTATTCTCTCAAATGTCTGCGGAGGAGATCAAGGAGATCATTGATGGCAGGCAAGACATGATAAAACAGTTTTATTGGCATTCTTCTTTGATCAATTTTCTTTGAGAATTCAGGTCCAAACTGCCAATAAATAAGCACAAACTTTTGGTGAGGTTGCCTACCATATATCAACCAATGAAATCATGAATATCCTATTATTAAGTGTAGGCCATGTTCACGATTTTTAAAGGCTGAACACAATGGATAAGTATTTCAGCAATATTGAGCAACCTTCTCTTGTATTGGCGTTGTTGTGAATCAGGCTTCCAAAGAGGTTATAATCTTATTTCTATTTTTTATTTTTTTCATCTATCTTTATTACCACAATTTCCTTGGAAACAAGAATAATGTTGATTATATCATAAGAAAAAAAGATCTGTTTTTAAATCTATTTCTTTGTACTTAAGAAGTTCAAGATATGCATCCTATTAAAATTCTAGGTAAACTATATATAAAATAAGAGGTTGCATATCCGAAATATAAAAATCTTAAACACTGTTTCAAAAGATTTCATGGTGCTCATGAATGTTGAACATGATTCGTCAAACATAGACAAAGTCCACCAAGTCGTTTATAGCGTGAAGGGTTGTGATATCCTACTATGGATCATATTACATAGAAAATCCCCTGATTCGTCCGTAACGTTGGGTGGTGCGGCGTGACAGAAAAATAACTAAACCAGGAATGGAAATCACTTGTTCTTCAAGAAAACAGAATGTTGCATTCATGTAGATGGTTACTAAATTTTTTTTAAAAATATCTTTAATTTTCAAATAATGTTTCTCAGGGTGAACGCAGGAAAAGTGAACCTGGATAGGATGAACGTAGCTATAATGTTCACTTTCAGTTCATCTTCTGCAGATGCAATACTCAAGATTCAGAGTTCTGTTCTTTGGTCAAGGATCATCAATTACTCATTTAAATAACACCTATCCATCTAGACTTGGTAAGCTTTAGCTGGTTTGCAAAAAATTCTTTTCAGCCGACATTTCTTCCTTGAAGTAACAAAAATGAAGCATGGGAGGACTGAATCAGCATTGCCAGTATATTCTAATGATCCGCGTGCCCCTGGTTCAAATCAAAACACATCAGCCATGGGTCTACGGAGCCAGTATAAATTGAATAGCCAATGTAGCAGATTCATGTGCATCAAAGAGAAAGAGAGAAAGCACAAAGAGATTGAATATCTGGTTTCTGGTTTTTAAATTCTTGATAGCAAAAATGGTTGGTTTCCATTTTATGTTGAGGAAGAAGAAGAGCTTTTCGTCCTCAGAAGATGAACTGGTGAAGAAACTTACCTGTAAGAACTTTGGAAAGAATGCAATTTTTTTTTTTAAGGTTACAGAGGGGGATGACGATGACGACGATGATTGTGATTATGGGGTTCCTCCTGACTACGCGCCTGCTGCTGTGGTAGCAATCCCTTCAAATGCTGTATGAAAGAACTTCTGATTTGTTTGCAATTTATTTTATTGCACAAATAAGTGGCATTTCTGCCATATGACTCTGTGTGATTTTGAATTTCATTGTCTTGATTAAAGATGTAATGAGGCATTGTATGACATTGCAGTAATGGGTTGGCCTTTGATAATGCTTGATAGCTGATTTGAGAACATTGCTACGGAACGCTGGGATATTTTATGTTGGAAATTGCATTTCATTTCCATAAATGAAAATAAAGATGGCTACTCGTACTATGACACGGTATTTTCGTTTAACGTTAATAATCACCGGATGGTTTTGACATTGATTAAACCATAGTTTTTTAAATCATCCATTTAACAATTAGCAGCGGGGTTAGAAATTTTGCCAACCCCAGTTGAGTCAGCAGGACTTTTATAATAAATCTTACTTTTGGAAAGAAATCAGCAGATTTAGGTAACTGGATCGGACTTGTTGATTTATGGTATTTCTTGAAACATGCCAATCGAATATATTTTTCGACTATTTAAACACTGAGTTAAACAAAACTCAAACACTGAGTTAAACAAAACTCAAATTGCTTTTGTTAACTCGAAAGATTTTATTATATCTCCCACTGGAAACTTAAACAGAATATTTTATTACTTTTCACAGAATATAAACTAAAAAAGATTTACTGAATAGACAATACATCCACCTCATAGAGATTAGTTTAACAAAGTAGCAACATGAATAAATCATACCATTCATTTTTTTATAATATTATATTTTGACATAAATGTTCAATAAAAATACAATCAAGAAAAACATGCTCATGCTCCTCATCTTCAACAGTTTCTATATGGTATAACCTGCATGTGCACTCTTCTCTAGGGAGGTTAATGCATCTCCCACTTTATATCTGAAGCATGTGGACTAAAATGAAGCTTGTTGATTAAGGTACAAGATCTAATTAAAATTACCTATAATATTGATGAGAGCGGTTACTCTAGGGGTTACTGTAGCAGTTATTCTAATCATTAGAGTAGTTACTCTAGTAGTTTATTTTAATTATTAAAGTAGTTACTCTAGTGCTTTATTCTAATTATTAGAGAGGTTACTCTAGCGGTTGCTTTAGCAATTATTCTAATTATTAGAGCGGTTATTCTAATTATTAGAGTAGTTGCTCCCAAGCCTATAAATACAGTGCCCAGGCGCATAATTGGAAAGAAGTATTTTAGCAGTCAAGTAGTGAAACTCTTGTAGTCTGTTTGAAAGTTAGAGTATTTTCCAAGTGCCCGTAGCAGGAGGTCTAAGTGTGGATGGATCTTTATTCGAGCATTGTGTACCTGAGCACACCTTGTGTATGGCAATAAAGACGAGCTCTTTGATTCATCCTTGGAGCACTTGAGATTTGTTTTTTTACACTGTTATTTTATTTTATTTTTTATACATTTATTTTTTTATGCACTTTACATTTTTGTTATTAGCACAACAATTCATTTTGATCAATTAAGCAAATTGTTTAATTACACTCAGTACGGTCGCTTCGAGCATGTGTGTAATAATTGGTAACCCAGTTGATGAGTGGCGAGGTACCCCTACACTCAACCATACGAAACGAGCGTCGCACGCGTGATCCGGTCGAACTCCGCAGACTAAATGCCTTAACACCACAAGAAACACTTGGGGTTAATCGTTCGTTGTTTTCCTAGGCTTTCTTGTATGTGTCACGATGTATGGTTAGGCAAGTCTGAGGTATATGATTTTTTTGGTATTTTTCAGTTATCTCCTAAGCTATGAGGGAAAGGGTTGAGAAGCTAACTAACTCTAACTAATGTCCTAAGTCTAAATTAACTAGCGTCAGCATCCGTTCCCACTTATCGGACACACCCTGAACTATGCAACTGTGGCTACCAAACGCTAATCGTTACTGGGATCACCACATGTAACGCAAGTGCTCGAAGTGGTCGTACTGAGGCATCTATTTAGCCTAAGTGTGATAAGCAGCCGATTCCTTAGCTATCCGTACACACCCGTGGGTGCTCGTAACTAATTCGTACTTATCACACGTTCTAGCCTAGCAATGAGCAGCTGATTCCTTAACTAGCCGTACACATTGGACTACCACTGGTATTACAAAGTGCAGATCCTGGAATACGCTACTGGGTTACCAAGCAGCCAATGCTCGTAGTTAAGTCGTACTCACGCATTGCGACAAGTAGCCGATTCCTTGATTAGTTGTACACATCCGTAGATGCTCGTAATCAAGTCGTACTTGTACGCATTAGGAAAGCAGTAAATAAATAACAATAAATAAAGCCACGTGTTGCAAGGTTTATCCAATCAAGTTCGTCTTTATTGCCGTACACAACTTGGGTTCAGCTTACAAGCTGCTCGAATAAAGATCCATTCACTCTAGGACTCCTACTGCGGGCACATGAGAAAAATTCTAACTCTGGAGTGATCAATCTGCCAGAGCTTCGCTACTTCTAGCCAAGATTGGGAAATAAGGGGAGTGCACCTCTTATTTATAGATATGGCAGCGGACCGCGATATCGTGGCACAGTGCATGTCGCGTCTCATCACCAGTAATGATTAGCGTTTGCTAATCTCAGCAGCATTGCACTGGTTCAGGATGTGTATTGCAAGTGAGAATGGATGCTGGTGTTAGGATTAGTTAAAACTTAGTTAATGAGTAGTTAAGTTAAATTATTCACTTAGTTATCTCTCTCTCCTTCCCTACTAGTGTAGGACATAAAAATATAAAAGCTATAAAAATCATATGCCTTAAGCTTACTTAACCATACAATTGTGACATATAGGTAAGCTTGGGAAGACAACAATCAACCAACCCGTCCTTATTCCAAAAAGATGCATAAGCACTTAGTCCTTGGAATTTGATTGGATCGTGCGTAAAACGCTCGTATTCGTATGGTTGAGCATAGGGGTACCTTGCTGCTCATCATTGGTGCCGTTGCTAGGAACTTAGTTGTTTGTGCGCTAACTAGAACATAGAAAATCATTTACATCGTTGGAACGAACCTTTAGGGTTGGTTGAGAAAATAATAAACAAGAATACATTGCACACTGAAGAGACAAGTGTGTCTCCTTCTTCATACGAAAGCGCCTCATCGCCTAGGTCTGAAACAGGAAACAGTTGGCGGCGTAATACATATGACATTGATTCGCTAGTTCCTTAACAAGTTCAAGTGGTATATATTCATCCCGATGAGTATATACTAGAATTCACCTTTATTCTCCATCAAGATGAACAACTATGTTGGCGAGACTTAGAAGGTAACATAGTGTTACCTCTCGATCGTTTAGTCCCAAGCATGCTTCTTCATGCTGTCACATGAATTAGCATGCCACACTTACACGCAGAATACATTGTGCAAGATCATGACTTAAGAGAATACTATCCCATAGAGGCACAACGTCAAAGGGACTTGCAACAGGAGAGACATCATAAGTCTTTGAAGGGTAAGTGGTCCTAGGATGCCTCACATGTCTTAAGCAAAAATGAGGGTGGTGAACCTACCTCAGGTAGTCGCCCACACAATGATGTTCCTCCCCTTGACTTTGGCCAAGGGGTTGTGCATCAGAACCTTGATTCCATTATTCATAACCCAAGTTTTGATACCCATGAGCATAAAGGGTCCGAAAAAGGGACACGAACTCATGATAAAGGTGGACATTCTGATCACAATTGCGATCGGGGCCGAGACCACAGAAGAGAAGGTAGCAGATACCATCATGGTGATGGTTCTCCTTCTTCTTCACCTTCATCATCTTCTTCACCCTCTCCTTCAATATCTAGACGGGATCATAAAGAAAAAGACCATGGGGATAAAGGTAGGCAAAGTGGAAGTCATAGACGAAACAACCAGGAAAGGGGACGAGGGCACTCTAGAGAGTCATGACATAGAAGAAGGGAGAGTAGGGAACAACGTAGGCATCATAGACGCCATGGATGAGACGATCATGATAAACCCCTCCTCACTACTTGAAGTATGTTGGACATAATTGAGGCTATTAGAATTCCAACAAGGCATCAAAAAGATAGTAGGATCAAGAGATTAGATATGAATAACATCCCATGATTTGAAGGGGGATACAACGCTGATCCTTAGTATCATTTACAAGCATTCGATGATGCGTGTGCCTTACAGAACATAGAGAATGAATCGCAAAAACCTAACTTTTTCCCATGGACATTTGTTAAAGAAGCGAAAAGCTGGTATCGGTTTTTAGAATCGGAATCCATTTGTAGGTGGAGTACTATGTTAGAACTATTTAATGACAAGTACCAAACGTACTCCCGAGTGTCTAACCTACGAAAGAAAATCCAAGGTTGGAAACAAGGAGGACATGAACCCTTGGATGCTGCCATGGGCTGATACTAGGCACTATTACATCATTTTCCTAGCCATGGTTATTCGCAAAGGGATCAACTACGCCATCTCGTGGATGGGCTTAGGCATGAAATAAGAAGAACCCTTGGGACTTATGCCCAATGAGGATTATCTGAGCTTAGGTCTCATCAAATTCAAAGACTATTGGAGTAAGTTGATAAGGAAGAAGGTGAGCTACGGAAGAGAGAAAGTGTGGAAGAGTATAACCAAGATCCTTCCCTTTGGAAGAGGGGAGTAAGATTTTGTGAGGATGAAGAAGAATCACCACTCGAAGAGATGGTGAATAGGAAAACTTTGCCTATCCAAAAGATGACATCAGAAGTTTCAAAAAAGTAAGACCAAATGTGGGATTTCCTAGACAATAGATTTCAAACTGTTTTTAAAATAGTAGAGGAGTCTAGAGAGCAAGTTAGTGAGAAAAGAAAAAAGAAAGAGGCTGAACCTACACGTAACAAGGGTAAGGGCAAAGTTGTCATCATTAAAGAGGTTGTGGATTTAGAAACAAACAATGATAGTGGATGTGAGATATGTCAATATGACTATCCTAAGGGATGTTGCCCTATAATCTCACATTTGTAGGAGTTTGGGGTGTATGCACTCAACCCACGATTAAACAAAATGCAAACACCCCAAAGGTTACCTTATCCTCAAGGTAACACAAGGCAATTTCACCAACCCTTAACATAGTATCCCAATGGAACTCCACCACAACTGATTGAGCAATATCAATAGTGGCAGCACCCACAATCATGGGGAATGCCACCACCAAGGCAACAGTATCCTTATCGGTAACCTGACCTATATGGATATTATGTGCAGCAGCCAATCTCCTCACATGACTCTACTGGTCATGTCACTTCTCAACCTCACTACCAAGCCCGCGAGTATTATGGGACTCCCTCTTTTAGAGGTGATATTCCGCAAGCATATCATCCTTCTTATCTGGCTGCATCTCTTCCACCAATAGCTCCACTACCATCTGCTTCTGCAATGCAAGGTAAAATCCCTACCCAGCCATAGAAACGTAATGTCACGAGGGTTGTTAACTCTCAACCTACTATTGGTTCCAACAACCACATGAAGAAAAGACATTTCTTTAGAACCAACAGTCTAACCAAGTCCTTGCAATCACAAGCGACTGATTCCTTAGAAGCCTTAGTATCAATCAAAACTTCGGAGCCCCCTTCAACCCAATCACTGCACTCAATACATACGGTCATGCTAACACATCCTGTCACCTATTGGATCAAAGCTGGCCACCTTCCCATGAAATTCTCTAATCTTGGAAGTCCTCTAATATACTTACAAATTGTTGGAAATGCGTCGTGCAGGGCTCTTTTGGATTCAAGTTCCGGTGTTAACTTGATTTTTCAAAAAATGTACAAGGCCGGGAACCTACCTCCATTGAAAAAGGGCAACATCCATCTAGAGTTTGTTGACCAATCCATCACTGTCTCATTGGGACTAGTGGAAGACATTGTTACCACTATTTGTGGGTGGTCGTACCTAGCTGACTTCCTAGTGATTCAGGTAAACAACGGTAAGGGGGACTTCCCAATCATAATGGGAAGGGCATGGCTAAGCACCATTGACACATGCCTAGGAATCTGCAATCTTTCCCTAGAAATATCAAAGTAAAACACATTCAGAAA
Source organism: Gnetum montanum (assembly GCA_015680685.1). NCBI lineage: Eukaryota > Viridiplantae > Streptophyta > Gnetopsida > Gnetales > Gnetaceae > Gnetum > Gnetum montanum. The sequence goes on from MNCI01000003.1 coordinate 315,563, forward strand.
GATCAAGAAGAAGAAAGTTCCATGCATCACATACAGTGACAGAGGGTGTAATTGCGTGTAGAGGTCATGGTTTGTGCAAAGTTTAGCATTTTCTACATGCAATTAGTATGCACAATGATTAACATACAAAGATGCCTATATGAAGTAGCCACATGATAGGAAGACACCCAGTGGCTGACAGTTGATCAAGAAAGCAGTTCACTCATATGCATGGAACAAACTAAGGGTTTGACTTGTGCTTACATCAATAGCATAGACACATTAGAGCAAGTCCATCGCCAACTTCCAAGTCTTAACCTTGAAAATATCAACTGGGGGATGTTTGAAATCCCTGAGAAATTTAAGCAGGAGCCCCTCAAGCTGAAATCATTGCCCATCGGTATGGAATACATGTTCCTTAAAAATGGAAAATCGGTAATTATCAACACTAAGCTTGCTCCTCAATAGAAAGAAGAATTGCTAAAGGTAATAAATAAATGGTCAGAAGCCTTCGCTTGGTCATATCCCAAATTAACTGGAATAGATCTTAGGATATGCCAATATAGAATTTACATTGACCCCTCCATGAAGCCTTGAAGACAACTGCAGAGGGGATTGAACCCTAAGCTAAAGTAAGTAGTTAAGGAAGAAATCAAAAATCTTCTCAAGGCTGGGTTCATATACACCATTGCTGATAGAGAATGGGTTAGCCCCTTAGTTATTGTGCCTAAAAAGGGAGGCAATGGAGGGATCGCATAGATTTCAGGCTACTAAATATGGCAACATTCAAAGATCACTTTCCATTGCCATTTGTCGACCAAGTCTTATACACCATCCCAAACCATCGCTATTACAGTTTTCTAGATGGATATAGAGGATATAATGAAATACAAATAGCCCCAGAAAACCAAGCCAAGACTACATTCACAAATCCTTGGGGAACATTCACATACAAATAGATATCGTTTGACTTGTGTAATGCCCCTACAACATTTCAACAACTAGTTCTAATCATATTCCAACAGTAGATAGGGAATGACGTGGAGGTCTTTATGGATGACTTCTCCACCTATGGAGCAAACTTTGATCAAGCCTTGGACCAGTTGGAGCAAGTGTTAAAAAGATGTGTAGAAACCAATTTTAGGCTCAACTAGTAAAAAAGCCATTTGATTGTCCATGAAGGTGTAGTACTAGGGCACAAAATCTCGCACATAGGGATAGAGGTAGACTTGGAGAAAATCAAAATTATCCAAGGAATTACCTATCAACTGGAAACTATCAAAGATATTTAGTTATTCCTTGGACATACTAGCTACTATAGGAGATTTATTGAGAACTTTTCAAAGGTTTCCAAACCATTGGTGGAATTAATGAAAAAGTACGTACCTTTCGAGTGGACCAAGGAATGTGAATTAGCTTTCCAAACTGTGAAATAGAAGCTAGTAGAAACACCCATTCTACAAGCTCCTAACTAGTCCAAACCATTCCATATCACGATTGACGTGTCCAACTATGATATAGGAGCTGTACTTACACAGTTAGATGACTAGAAGCATCCTTATTACATCCACTGTACAAGTAGAAGTATTGTTGGTGCACAACTTAACTACACTACCACAACGAAAGAATTAATGGCTATAGTGTTTGCACTAGAAAATTTTAGACACTATGTATTGGGATATAAAGTATATATCCATACAGATCATAGTGCAATCTGGTTCCTCATGAATAAGCCAATGGTATGCCCTTGTATCATACGATGACTTGTAATCTTACAAGAGTTCAATTTAATGATGATCGATTGCAAGGGCAACAAGAATGTAGTTGCTGATCATTTATCTTAGTTGTGATGGGACAACAAAGAGGATGAGTATCTAATTTTTGATGATTTCCCTAATGAATTCCTCTTTGCTGGTGTAGTGAATAATCAATCACCCATGGAGACAAGCTGGTACAGTAGCATTCTTACCTATCTCTTCACCCAACAAACACCACATGAGTTAAACCTTAAGAAGAAAAAATAGTTTCTTCACTGAGCTAAGTACTTTATGGAGATCAATGGGAAACTTTACAAAGTGTGTCCTGATGGCTTGGTTTGATAGTGTGTTCCTGATATAGATCAAGTACGAGTTCTCCAAGATGCTCATGAGGGTCCTTGTGGGGGTCATTACGCTGGAAGATGAATGACCATCAAGATCCTACTTGCAGGATATTATTAGCCTACATTATTTTGGGACACCCATCGTTTCATCCAATCTTGTGAGAATTTTCAACGTGATGGGGAATGACTGCTACAATGGAGGGTTTGCAATGATGGATTCAACTATTAGAACCCTTCGACATTTGGGGAATTGATTTTATGAGGCCAATTACACCAATGTCCAAAAGAAAAGCTTATATTATTCTTGCTGTTGATTACCTAACAAAATGGGCTGAAGTAGCTACTATTAAAGATTTTACATCATCTACAATTACACGATTTGTTCAACAACAAATCATAAATAGGTTTGGTGTGCCGTGTGCACTTATTTTAGACAATGGTACACACTTCACAGGTGCAACTTTTTGGAAGTTAATGTAACGCTTAGGGGTTGAGCATAAATTGACTACACCATACCACCCCCAAGCAAACGGTTATGCTGAGGTCACCAATAGGGAGATTACAAAGATATTGACAAGAACCATTAGCAAGTTTAGGTGAGACTGGAGCACTAAATTGAATGATGCTCTTTGGGCATACCGCTCCACATGGAAACTCCCTACAGGCTACTCTCCCTATGAGTTAGTGTACGGTAAATTACCAACGCTTCCAATTCAAACTGAACTTCGTACACTATCCACGACATGTGACCTCAACCTTGACCTTGATCTAGCACAGAAACAATGTTTAGTAACCCTTAACTTGCTAGATGAAAACTGATTAGCTGCCCTATCATCTAACGAATTACACAAGGCCTTCAATAAACAACGTCATGACCTAAGAGTTAGGAAAGTTAAATATCAGCCAGGAGATAAGGTTCTCTACTAGAATCCCACACATGTGCCACAACATAATAAATTTCAAACATTGTGGGAAGGACCTTATATTATTTATGCAACTTTTCCTTTAGGGGCCATGAAAATATACAAACCTGAGAGCCCAAATAAGAAACTTTTGGTTAA
>MNCI01000003.1:318873-354327 GCA_015680685.1 Gnetum montanum
ATATTGATTGCTAATGTTTGGTTTTTACCTTTGAATTATGATGTTGATATTAAGGTATGGTTCTTTTGGTAAAATAAGCAATGAGTCCATGCCATCCACTCATCCATACAACTCTATGGTCTTCTTTGGCTTGGAACTGTACAATCCCCTTTTTCTAAGTAAACTTATTAATAAATTGGTGGTTGGGTATTTTTCAAACCAAGGAAAGACTCCAAGGATGAAAAGGGTGTGACTTTAAGGGGATTCGATGCATTGGTGCTAGCCATTCTTTTGGGGTGCTTGGATGCTTTTTCTTGGTGTTTCCGCCATTCTGACATTGTTCAAATATTAGGAAGCTGAGTGAATAAAAATAAGTCTTTGCATGGCATGGTTCTCACACATAAACATAAAAAAAATAAAAAAAAAGAGAAAAATGTGAGAATTCAAAGCACACCCCTTAGACATAATAAAGCAATATGGGCTACAAGCGCTGGTTATGGCACTGGAAAGACATGTTACCCATGCCTAAAGGTTCCTTGTAACTAAGGCCTTTTCTCGCTTCCTACTTCTCCATCTCACTTCCTTGGGATGGTGGTCACTCCTTGTGAAAGCATTCTTGTTGCCTCAAGAGGATGGATTGGCCAAGTGTATTGATGCGAGGTCACTGAATGTGGTTGGTTTGAGTTTGGATTTGGGATGAATTTCTACTCAATTATCTTAACCATGAAATACATAAGGGGCTTTACACAACCTTGTTCTTGAGATTTCATTCTATTCTCTCCTCTCCATCTTTCTTCCCATTTTCCACCTTATTGTCGATTTTATCATTAGTCTGTTCTGGGTTGATGCATTTTTTTTCTTTGGTGAATTTTTGTGGGTAAGTTTTTAACTCTCGCTTCCAAATGACATTCCTAGAGCCTATAGACTCTTTGGTTTGTGGGTTTGTTAGGGCATAAAAGGCATGAGCCTATTTTGGGGGAGGACCCATTGGCATTCCTTTTTGGTGCAATTGTTAAGTTCTTTTCCTTAAACATTTCTTGCAATCAATTATCTCTTATTTCATCCCCATCCATGACATTCATTTTATTGGCATTGCCATTATTTTTTCCCATCTTTCTTGTTTCTCATATTTTTCCATCTTATAGCTACTGGAGGTTCACTCTTAGTCGTGGGGGCCCTGACACAAAATTTTCAATTTTCTCCATTTTACTATTCGCCTAACCCCTACACCTTGGGTAGTCACCTGTGATAAATCTCTGAACCAGTTTCTGCCATAATCACAACTCAGCCAATGCACTTCATATTAAGGCAAGGTATCAACTGCATTGTGGTTTATCTATCCTTACTCATTTGTGATTGTGTTTTGTGTGCAGATGGCGATCATACAAACAATGGATTGGGCTTGGAGGAAGCACTCAGGATGGACTAGAATTGGAGCATTTACAAAAGGAGCAAGTTTGGTGGCATGGCTATGGATAAACAATGGAAGACACAATCTTGGCATTAGTGGCAACACACTTCATCTTCTTTCTTTCTCTTTCTCTTCAAGTTGGTAAATAAGGCTTGGATGTCATGTATGTACAGCTGTTCACCACAATGGTCATGAACATTAATGTTGTAATATGCTTATTGATCCGTTCACTGGGCATGTTGAGTCTGTCATCCCATTCCACCATCAATTCTCAATTAGTCAATAATCCTATACCTTCCCAATATTTTGTAAGGAACTCGAGGACGAGTTTTCATTCAGTTGTGGGGGTATGATGGGAGCGGTTACTCTAGTAGTTATTCTAATTATTAGAGCAGTTACTATAGCAGTTTATTCTAATTATTAGAGAGGTTACTTTAGTGGTTGCTTTAATAGTTATTCTAATTATTAGAGAAGTTGCTCCCAAGCCTATAAATGCAGTGCCCAGGCACACAATTGGAAAGAAGTCTTTTGGCAATTAAGTAGTGAAACTCTTGAAGTCTATTTAAAAGTTAGAGTATTTTCTAAGTGCCTATAGCAGGAAGTCTAAGTGTGCATGGATCTTTATTCGAGCATTGTGTACCTAAGCACACCTTGTGTACGGCAATAAAGACGAGCTCTTTGATTCATCCTTGCAGCACTTGAGATTTGTTTTCTTACGCTTTTATTTTATTTTATTTTCTTATGCATTTTTTTTTATTTTATGCACTTTACATTTTTGTTATTAGCACAACAATTCATTTTGATCAATTAAAAATATCTTTAAATTACACTCAATACGGTCGCTTCGAGCATGTGTGTAACGCTTGGTAACCCAATAACGATTAGCATTTGATAATCCCAGCAGCATTGCACTGGTTCAGGATGTGTACGACAAGTGAGAATGGATGCTGGTGTTAGGATTAGTTAGAACTTAGTTAATGAATAGTTAAGTTAAATTATTCACTTAGTTATCTCCCTCTCCTTCCCTACTAGCGCAGGACATAAAAATATAAAAGCTATAAAAATCATATGCCTCAAGCTTACTTAACCATACAATCGTGACATATAGGTAAGCTTGGGAAGACAATGATTAACCAACCCGTCCTTGTTCCACAAGGGTGCATAAGCACTTAGTCCTTGGAATTTGACTAGATTGTGCGTGAAACGCTCGTATTCGTATGGTTGAGCGTAGAGGTACCTCGCCTATCATCAAATATGTTTTCAATAAAATTTTTTTAGTATTCCACATTTGACCATCACTTTTCCCAGCACTTGTATCTTAACTAACTTGCTTATGTATGTTGGATATAATGAGATATTCCATATGTCTTTAGCTATTGTATCCTTGGAAAAACCATTTGTTAATCTTTTATGTTTTAACTCCTTTGGAAAATTTGGTTCACTTGATTTTTGATATAGTTAATGAATTGACAAAGAGCTTTAACTTCCAAAGAGAGTAAGTCACATTCCAAAAGTTATATAGAATGAAGTATTTGTGCTTTTACTTTCAATTCATCTAATAAAATTAATTTTTGCACCCTTTAAATTGCTTACCAATTTTTTACATTAATACCTACCCCCATAGAATACACTCATACAACATTGTAGGATAACTGACACTAATTTTTTTTATAACCTTCAAGCATGTAATCCTAATGTTTTAGGTTTGTTTTCAATTATATATAGATCCTTGATTCCTCTTGCAATTCTCTCAGTGATACATTTATCTCTTTTGTAGTTACTCACATAGTGGAGACGCAAGAATCTAAAAGAGTTCACTATTTCTACATTTGCAAACCAAAATTGAGAATTATAATTTACTTTTGATACCCTTTATCATCAATTTTGTTTTCTCCACATTGACTTCTGAGCTAAATTACAAACAAAAATTTTATAAAATTTGCAACCTAATTTTCATATTTTTTTCTAAGGTAGAAATTAAGTTGGTGTCATGCATAAAAAAGTATATTTACTACATGGAATCCTATCTTAATAGCATCCTTATGGTTTCCTGTATATATCCAATAGAGAGACCAAAGTAAACTAGGGATAAAGGTTTGCTTCACTCCAATTTTACTCCAAAACTAAACATTATCCCTTAACTCATTATCTTTGAGTTATTTTATTGTCATCATCCCTTAACTCATTATCTTTGAGTTATTTTATTGTCATCAATTCTGTAGCAGTGCCTAATTTATTTAAGTGCAATCATATTTTTTTTATAAAATGTAGAATCGTATACTTTTACAAAGTCAACAAAGCAAATAAATAATTTCTTGGACTACAACCGGTGACTTTTGTTTCCGATGCGAAGACTTGTGAGTAAGCTGTAAGCTAACACCTCATTGATTAAATAAATAATTAATGTTGGGGTAGCTTTTTCATTTTTTAATTTAATAACAATTAAGAGAGCATACATTGAGAGGGGTTGCAACTATAGTCCAAGAAGATTTTGATATCAAAACCTTGTATAAGTTGTTTTTGTTTGTGTTGGTGCTAACGCTGGGCCATGATTGATAATGTTTGATCCCATGACAATTCAGAATTCTTAGTTTTAAATCCATACAAATTATTTTCTTACCCGGTTCGACTGTTAAATTTAACAGCATGCTTTCTCCAAAATCTTTTTTTTATTATTATAAATATTAGTTTTGAGCGGTTGAAAACAAATGTATGTGTGGATAAACAACAATCACTGGGTGACTACTATTATTGGGCGTAGGTTTCTTTAATGTTGTTATTTTAAGAGTAGGAAGTGGGATTGTTACGACCTGGAAGCAGAATAATACTAATGATAATAATCATAATATTACCACATTCTGCCTCAGCAATGACAGGTAAATGGGTGGCGGAATTACAGCAACGACTCACCGAATAAAAACAGTAACTGTTAACATTGCAGGCGTAAAAGCTGCCATAGCAAATGGGATCCTCATAGTTAACATATATGATATATTTGTTCCAAATAAGGAATGTTAGCTCTTGCAATAGAAACGACTTCGCTCTTGGAATGTAGATCATTAGTCTGTTCAATATTCCAGAAATGAAAACTACTAACATATTGCATTATATCAAAATTATACAACTTTATTCCACTATATAAAAATATTAAAATAGAAAAAGCATAGATTAAAAATATTAATAATATGCCAGTTTATCATAAATATATTTATTTTCTGAAATTGCACAAGAAAGTACAATGAGATAATTGTTGAATATATATCAAGGACACTCTAACTACACACCATATATTCTAAAATTTTGCAAAATTATCATTGCAATAATGAGTAGAAATACCCAAAATTGTAAAAGACAAGCAAACCATATTCAAAGAGCTTTAAGGATATTTTAATAAAAAATATAAAAATTGAATGGCTATGAATAAAAAGATCATTTAAAAACTTTGAAAGGTAGAAGTTAAGTTATTTTGCAAGGTTTTTACCATTTGAAGTAAGACTACTTTTATGAACATGAATTTATTATAGCATACCTATTTTAGAAATCTAATTGAACTTGGAAGCAAGTTAATAGAAATATATTTACTTTTCTTAATGAAATTTCCTGCAGCCCCAACAGGTATAGTTGACTTTGACTATCCATACTAAAGATTAATGGTTGTTTGAATAAATAATACGTTACCAAAGTTAACAAGGATTGGTTGGTATTACTATTTTTTTTTAAACCTAGCTTTAAGCCAATTATTTTAGTTCATTAATAAAGGTCAAGCTTTATAATTAAATAGTTAGAGGTCCTATGGCTCACATGTTATTGCCCTACTAGTAGTTCAAAAACTACTTGTTAGATAATCTTTTGAAGGAAAAAATAAAAATAAAAAATGAAGACAACCCCAACACTTGCAAATGAAGTTGAAGTTAAAGAACAATAAAAGTACTGGATCTTTTAGGAAATGTGGTTTCATGTTTTTTAAAATCTAGCTTTAGATTATTTGTGAGGTATAGAAGATACCGCTCAATTAACATTTAAATTTTAAAATCCAATAATGTTGAAGTTCTCTTACAATTGAGGATAAGCATTATGAGCTTTGTTGGATTATGCCTTAGGGTTTTAAAATTCAGCTTCAATTAACAGTTTCACACCAAATGAACGCTAAGACATATTCACCTTGATGGAAATAAATACTTCTAATATACAAAAATCCAAAGGTTTTTGTTTTGTTTTTGACTTTTGTGTTTTCATTTGAATGTTCACACATGTTTAAAAATGTTTTCACACTATGAACATAATTTTCATTTTTCATATTACAGATACAAGATCATGAGTTATACTCTACGTTTTTTCCATCTTGCCAAGTTGCCATCTTAATTTGAAGAACATATGTGAAATCTGCTATTGCTGGTAGTTGAGAAAAGCAAGTTGATTCAAAATGAGATACATTATTAGTTATAATTATTTGTGTGGATTATGTTTAATAAACATCGAGTATTTCTAATTCTTAGCCAACCAATGAAATTTGGAATGCTATATTTGTATTTTACTATAACTGAACCTTACCATAAAAAAATTCTTAGCCAACCAATGAAATTTAGAATGCTATATCTATATAATTGAACCTTACCATTAGAAAATTCTTAGCCAACCAATGAAATTTAAAATGCTATATTTGAATTATACTGTAACTGAACATTACCATCCGAAAATGAAAACATGTTGAATGTAACATTACCATCAGAAAATGGAAACATTCTGCACCATCAGAAAACGGAAACATTCTGCAGGTAACAGCGGTGGACATTTGGATTGGATATAAATTTTCAATGAACTTTGTATCTAGTATATGGCTTTCTGTCTTCACATACCCTCTTCCGATTATGTAAGTCTTTTGCATAGATCACAAGATCGGCCACATAGTGGCACAGAATGGCGAGCCGGAGGGCGAGGCAGAGCTGTTTATAAGTGATAATCCACTGAACGGAAGTCAACGTCAGCAGAAAATGTAGGCAAGTGTTTGCAAAGCGTGAAAATGGGGCATGGTCGAAGTAGTAGGGGACTGCCATGGGCTCCAGAACTTTCACCTATGCATTCAGGAATTTCACGTACATTATGGCCTGATCCAACATGAGCACCGTATGTAGCAGTGCACTTCCCACAGGAATGAATTTCTCGATTCGAGTAAGTTTCTATCGAATTTTTATACACCATGGTCATGCCGCTATGTTCTGTGGCTCAACTGATGCCTCAAGGAGACCAGAGAGACCTACGGCTGAGAAATGAAAGAAGAAAGTTTTTCACGGACTCTTTCAATAGTGTAGCATGTTGTTGCTGTTGCTACTAGAGGTTCCATCCTTCTGTCCTTCTGAGAAGGAGGCGTGGGACTATCATCTGGCACTGAAGATGTCGATAACATGTTAGGAAACTATGTTTCTAGATCATTCCCAGGATCGATGTTGCTTGTTTCTGGGAAATCACATTTTCTATCATTCCAGGGATCCAAGTTTAGGAAGCTAGTGTATGGGAAATTACATTCCAGATCATTCCAGGGATCGATGTAGAGCAAGTTGGTTTCTGGGAAATCACATTCGAGGAGGAGGAGAAGGTGGATAGGGCAATTCGTTTTGCAAATCTATTTGATCTACCGCGCCATGACTCCAACAGGTATGTTGACTTGACATTCTGTGTATTGCTGGCTTCCGTTCTATATCCTTCAGTTGAATTTCAGTGAAATTTCATGTTTGTATTGTTAGCTTCAACATGGAAGCAACCAGGAAAGCGACTGGTTTTCCAGGTTCTTTAGTTCTATGTTCTTAACAGAATTTGCAAGAAAGTAGAACAAAGAATGCTTCAAATGCAAGACTCAGGAGTAGTTACCAAAAATTCTTTTGTAACATTATAAATGAGATCCCAAGACTTGTCAGAATGAAGCAAAGCACAGAGCAGAACAGTACGTCTTTCAAGTAAATATAGTTTTAGTTACTTTGGCGTGTCTTTGGCCTCGTCTCTAACTTCCAACCGTCTGTTTACTTCTTTGAATATACAGTATGCTGTTGCAAAATCATTATTGCCAAAAATGGCTTTCATGAAGTAAACAATGTACGATAGCATGTGATGGACACACGAATGAGCATGTTTTCCGATTTAGGGAACATAAAATATCGTTTATATTGAAGCTCTATCATTTACCTTGAGCATCAACACCAAATTTCCCACCTTTGTGTTTAATTTTTCGATTTTAGGTCCTTTGCCTTCCTCTCCAACTCTGTACTTGTCCTCTTAAAGCTTCACCTTCTGCATATATATTGAAATACAACGTTTCAATCGACTTCAATATCTAATACTGTAAAGACCTAGAGGAAATGAAAGCAAGATAGATAACTAAGTATTTTCTCATTTCTTTCACCCTATCCTTCTTTGTTGGAAAATACCTTATGAACATCTTCATGAAGCGATATCAAGAACAGAACATTACCTTACCTCTTGCTATTATCTCTTTAGCTATGTCTCTCTCCAGAAGAAATGGGGTTGCTATCTTATTATTACCAGTGCTAGTGTTTATTCCCTTGTGTGGGATGCCTGAAATGTTGCATTTCGAGGTGGGGGAAGAAAATCTTAACGTTGCGTAGCTATTATTTTGGGAGTCATTAATTGGCTGAAGAGAGGTTTTATTTTGTCGGTTTTAACAAGAGAGCCACTCATGAACTGTAATCACACGTCTTTCCTTTCCCTGTAGCTGCTGCTATGTTCATGTTCTTGGTCGTTTCTTGACTAGTGTCGGTGCCGGGGGAGGAGAAACTGAAAGACAACTCGGGAACAGTGTACGCCTACATTGGAGTCATCAGTCATGTTATTCTGTCCTGCATGCATGCTACTTTAATTTGGAAATGCTCTGGCCGCTCTCTCATTCTTACAGCGCAGACCGAAAACTTTGGTAACGATCCTCCTACTGCACAGATTTCATTTATTTCCATCAAATTTATTTCATTCTATGTTTTCAATAAAGCATCATACAGCAACAAAACCGCAACAGCTAGAATTTCAAGGGTTGTCATTCTCATTATTGCAATCATAGAAGATGCACAAGAATGGCAATGGCTGAGAATGCCCAAGATTGATTAAAACAAGGGGCAGGCATTATTACACTCTTCAGAGCTTATGCTTGAAAATGAAAGCTCTGTGAAGGATAAGAACCTGTTGGGAAATACGGACCTCGGACCTGTAGCTGCACTTAAATGTAATATATATATCCCCTTCCCCGAGAACAATGTAATATATTAGCACAGGAATGTCTTTCCGTCAGTTTTGTGTCATCACTGTCATGAACAATTTCTTACATACTCATGCAAATTCATTGTCAAGATTGCCTTCCAAAAATAAAATGAAAATCTCTGTGAATTGGATTAAATATCTAGAATTAGTAAAGAATGATTTGTACGTAATTTGGAATATATGTTCAATAGTTCTTTAATTCCTATGCTGGAAAAGTTGATAAAATAGAAGGTTTTTAACAACAAAATATTCAAATTTAAAAATAAATAAATTTAAACCATGCAAAATGAAAAAAAATTCATTAAAACATATGTATAGGTATATTCTAAGATATATAATGCTTTGAAAAATTCACACAGGAATATAACAATTTTTATATTTCTTTATTTTTTTCTTAATTTTTAATATAACTTTGCCTACTAGTATTGAACCTATGACCTGGGTTACTAGGCCAAAACTTGTACCACTAGGCCAATACTTCATTGTAAATTTAGTTGTGAGGGAGGAGTAATTATAAATTTTGATAACTTTTGAAAATTTAAAATTAAGATAAATAAATATAAATATAATAGTTTAGGATGCTATAGAAGGAAAATTGTATTATATTAGCAATCTTATTTCATTTGTGAATGAAAACTTTTTATCTAATAAAGTATTTACTTATTGATGTTTTGGTCCTTAATACAAATGACACCTAAGAGGAGCCTAATGCAAAAGATTAGACACAAACTTGTAAAACAACAAGTAGAAACTAAATGAAGTAATAATGAACCTGAATTTCTAACGTACACAAAGATTGTCAAAAGTTTAGAAGACTAAGAGATCCCTAATTTAATAAGAAGAAGAATGTTCATTCCAAAATGATTCAAGAAGAAGGGCAAAGGATCTATGCCACATGGATTTTAATTCTTTAAAGTTAGTAATTTGTAATAATTTTTCTATGACATAATTTTTATACAAAAGCTAACCACTTCAAAATTTTGTTAAATACAACACTTGCAATTTTGTTATGTTGTTAATTTAGTCCCAGTTATTCCCTAATTTTTGTCATTAAAACTTCATCCATTTTGTACAGCTTGAGGATGAGTTTTTGATAAGTTGTGATAGTATGAAAAAATATTATATATCATATGTTAGTCAACTTAATAATAATATGATGTTTTATCTAGAAATGCTAGTATAGCCCTTATCTTTTTTTTTTCTGGAAAAAATCGAGCGAATTGTTATTCCCAAAAAGAAGGCTATACATTAGTATAGCGTAGGCCAGAGCTGCTGGCCCCACACCGACCGTGGACCCTAACCCTGGGTCCCCCGTGAACTGCAACCACCATGGGGCATCGCCACAAGTGGGTGGTATGCCCCATTTTCAAACCCTTAACCAGAGATTCTGACCAATCCGGGCATGTCCCAGCCGCCCCCCCCCACCCCCGCCTCCACGTTAGAGGCTTTTGGGGGGGTTGTGGTTGGAGCCCCGACTCTCCTCGGAGGTTTGAAGTCTTGGGACTTGCTCTCCTGGGCCTGCCACCAAGCAACGTCTATTTTCCTCAATTATCTGGGCAATGCCTGTCATGTGGTCTTTGATAACATTCTCGATCCATTGTAGCATATGGCTCTATGATTGCGGGGGCAGCGATGGATTCTCAGAATGTTGCCCCCCATGTTGTCTCTGGGTCTGTCATTTGCAGTCGACGCGTCACTCCGTGGGACCTGTCCCAGCCCATCCCGCATGCCTTCAGTATCTTTAGAGTCTCAGGGGGCCGTAGCCGTGGTCTCATCCGAGACCGTGGCACCCCTTGCCGGGAGACCATGTCTCGTCCAGCTCCGTTGATACTACTTCGCTGGTTGAGGCTGCGGCCGAAGTAGCGGGATTGGGGTACCAGCTTGCCAGAGGGCATAGATTACCCCAAGATGTCTGCTAGGGAACCGCCATTGGAGAGAATCCCAGAGGAATTGGGGGAGGTTGACGGGAGTCTCAACACGCATGCTCTAGAGGAACATGAAGTGTACCCCGTTGAGTTTGTGATGCGAGCTCGACTGAATGAAGCAACTCTCCACCAGCATCGCTGTAGTGCATCAGGCGGGTGGGAGGGCCATCCCCCAAATGTGACCACTGGCTATTCGGGGGATGGGACCACAGAAGAAATCGGCCACCGTGGCCTGGGACTATGTGATCGGGGGAATCTGGTCTCCCGTTGTAGGGGCACCAATCACCACGACCAAGGCATCCACAGTTACCAGAATTTGGCACCCACGGAACATGGTGACATCCCCATTCCAGTTTGCGTAAAATGGCTAGACGTCCAGCTCCAGGTCTGCCATGATGCGTTGCAGCACTTTGGTCCATCCCATCCGTGTAACCGAGTGCCAGAGCTCTGGCTGATTTTGGATGTTAGTAGCGGGCAGCTCGAGGTATGCACGCGTACCCATAACCACAGTAATTTCACCCTGGAGTCTGCAAAATCGGTAAGCCAATGCGGTAGGTGGCGGGAGATCTGTCCCTTTAAAGACCCGATTGTTTTTGGCCCGCTAGAGGGTCCACAATGCAGTGAGTGTCTGCGAATTTCCAGAGTAGTCGAGCAAGGGGAGGTTGGTTGTACGCCATAAGTGTCAGGCCATGTGGCATTCATGTAAGAAGTGGTGGAGCATCTCTGTGGATCGATTGCACATCGGACAAATGGTATCGATGAGCATGCCATGTACCCTCAGCCGTGGGCGAACGGGGAGTGCCTAGTGCAGGACCAGCCTCCCGAAGGTCTTGATTTTTTCTGGTAAGTGGCCTTTCCATAGATGTATCCATCAGGGGTTCACCAGGAATTGACGCTGGAGCAGCTATTGGGCGTGTAGGGTGACCTCATTTTCGTGTGTGAGCGTGCTAACGTGGGCGCAAAGTTGGCACCACACCAGGGAGTCCGACCCGGTAGCCACCCAGGGAGGATACTTTTGCAGTAGGATTTGCACCCACAGGGGGGGGGGAGGGGGGGGGCGCTCATTCGACGTTAGGGAGAATCAACAAAGAAGCCGTTGCCTGCCCATTGTAGCTTCCACTACAAACGGGAGAATGCTGACACCCCCTACCAGACAGGGGCGAGCGGTCTTTTCCTAGGACACCAGATGCATTTTCATCCACCCTTGCCCCCTGATCATACAAAATCCCAAATTATCACGTTAATTTTTTGAATGACTTTAGATGGTGGGATGGCCATAAAGGCCGCGAATCTCGCCGTGGCGGCCAGCACCGTCAACGCTAGCACGATTTTCCCTTTTTGGGACAGAAACCTATTCACCCAGTGTGTCATGCACTTTTGGAGTTTCATTATGAGCACCTACTAGGTGCATTGTCTGTGCCAGTTATGCATGGGGATGCCTAGTTACGTGTCCTCCGCGCCCCTCGGTAGAATCCCTAAAATCTGGATGACCTTGTTGCGGACACTGGGGTGGGTATGGGTGAGGCAGAGTGCAGACTTACCTGGATTGGGGGTTAGCCCCACTTCCCTCTTCATCCTGTCCAGCACCCTTAGAAGTACCTGGGCCTACGGTACAACGGCATGGGTAAAGATCATCGTGTCATGTGCGTAGTGGGCGATTAAGCATCGGATGCTATGGATGTCCAGCCCTTGGACGCCTTCCTCTATGCAGTAGGTTTGCATGAGGTCCATCACAAGGAGGAAGAGGAGTGGGGAGAGAGGATCTCCATGTCTAAGCCTGCGACCCATCCCTTGGAACCTCCAAAGGTGGCTGTCAATGTCTAGTGAGTACCGTCCGCCCTTTTGAACCTGAAGGCACAAATCCACGAATGGTTTTGTAAACCCTTTTTCCTGCAGCACCATCCTAAGGGTTGCCTAGCTTATGGAGTCGTAAGCTTTAGTGATGTCTAATTTGATGCAGAGCTCGGGGAATCTGGCAGTTTTGAGGGAGTGCTGGATTTCCTATAGGAGTAGTACCTGATCCTGGATATGATGACCTTTGACAAACCCAACCTAGTTTTGTCCCACCAGTCGTGGCATGAAGGGCCTCATCCTGGAAACCACCATCCGTGAGAATAGCCGTAGGAGTGAATTATAGACGCGAATGGAACAGAAATGCCTAGAGGATGTGGGGTTAACCATCTTTGGAAGTAGGACCACTCCGGAGCAGTTGATTTCCTTATGTACTTGTTGTCATGCGAGCATACGGTTGAAGGAGTCTAGTAGATTAGGCCTAAGTAAGTCTTCAAACTTGCAAAAAAATTTGATGGGCCATCCATCTGGCCTCGAGGCTTTATTCGCTAGCATGGCCTATAGTGTGGTATGGAGTTCGACGTGGGAGAAGGATTGCATGAGGTGCTGGTTGTCAGATGCAGTGAGGATCTATGGGATAGTGATTGATATGGGATCCGTGGGTTGCCATTGCTAAACCTGTTGCCAGTAGTGTAATAGGTTATCTGGGCTGGATGATGAGTGGGGTTTTTCCCCATGACTTAGGCCATGAAGCATTCATTGTAATTGATGGCAGGTCCTCCAATGTGCCTTAGCCACGACAAAGAAGAATTTCGTGTGACAGTCGTCGGCTTGGAGCCACTGTATACGAGCTCGTTGATGTCAGTATTCCTCCTCTTCATGTGCTAAGGTCTGCAACTCAGCTAAGAGGGTGAGTTCCTCTTGGGCGAGATCGACATCATGCTCTTGTTGGCCTTGGATGTTCTATAGTTGGGATTGCAATTGAGACTGATAGCCTTTGAAGTTGTACTTGTTCGCTGTGGAGAGGGCCTTGATTTGGTGTTTGAGGGCCCTGAGTCCATGCTTGAGGAAGTCACATGGCTCCTTCGTGTCATTGTACCCTTTCCAGATAGATTGGACCAACTCACCCAACCAAGGTTTGGTCAGCCAGGTTCGTTCGAATTTGAATGGCTGTGGAGCCCTAGACACTTCTGTCTCCAGGTGATAGATGATGGGCTGGTGATCTGAGGCCACCCGATCCTTCCCATAAGCATGGACTTCCTAATCTAACAAAAGTGCAATGCTGACCCACACCCTATTAATGCAGGATTACACCTTGGCTGCACCCTATCTTCTGTTGCTCTAGGTGTACCTAAAGCCTGCAATCTCTAGGTTTGTGAGGCTAGTGCATTGCAATAGTGCCAGGCACTCGGAAGTCCCCTAGGGCTCTGAAGCAGAAACCCTGGTCTTCTTCCAACTATAGAGCTGTTGATTAAAGTCCCCTATGAGGAGCCAGCGGGAGCCTCGGGGGATGAACCCTGCAACCTGGGGTAATTCCCTGATGCGGTCCTGCCACACATGGGCCCCGTAGACTTTGGTGACCCAGATGTCCGGTCCCGGCAGGTGCACCGTAATGCACCAGTCAGACGCATCGAGCAAAGATAAGTCCACCCTGGTGAGGACAGCGAGGCCTCCAACCCGTCCCTGACTAGGCACAAGGTGACTGCACCATCCCTCCCACTATAACACCTGAGTTTTCTCCTATCGTAATTTTGTCTCTTGGAGACACACTACATTGCACCCCTTGGTGCACACCATTCGGTTCAGGGTATGTCGTTTATACGGGGTACCCTATCCCCGGAAATTCCAAGAAAGTACCTTCATGGTGAAACAAATAAATGTCTGTTGTAAACCTCCCGGAGTGTAGGTTGCACTCCCAAGTCGATATATAGTTGCGTGGCCATGTGCTGGGTGTGGGTGTTGTCAGGACGTCCAACCTTGGGCAACGGCTGGGTGACCTCCATCCTCTTCTCTCGCGGCACCCCCAAAAACCTTTGGGGATTTTGGGCCACTCCGAACCCCTACTAGTGGTGATCTAGTCGATCAGTAGTGGTAGTGTCTTTTCCCCTTGCGACAAGCCCACCCCTTATCTTGGGGGTTTGGTGCGAGCCATTGCAGCTCGTCTAGGCTTCCTCATCAGTCCGGGCGCCCGCCCCAATCAGGGCACTGTAGGGAGCCTTCCCCATCATGCCTAGCCAGCCGTCCTGGCCACTAGCCATTGGTCCTCCACCGTGCGAGGCCCCTGATGGTCGCCCGGCCCACCATGGCAAAGGATGACCAGACCAGGCTCGGAGGTAGCCCGCACCTTACTCTGCGGAGGTAGCCACTAGTTGACTTAGTATGCCTACTAATGAATGAGTTTGGTTGCCTAGAAGTTAACACATAGATCCAAAAATGTGATAGCAAGTTGACAAAGTAAATACTAGTCACACTTAGCACTTTATATTCACTTTCACTTGTAGTTAGCTTTAGTTTAGATTATTTTCTATTTTAGTTAATATGGACCAAAAAATATCATCAATCATATACCTTAATTACATTTAATTGTACATGATGAACCCACCATGAATGCAATTGGGAAAATAGTGATCTACAATCAACCCATGCTACCCCTAATGTTTAAGCTATCCCTTCTATGAATTATGAAAAGGTTCATGTATACACTTGTACACTCATATGATTGGGTATGAAGCATTCTCACTACTCATAAAGACTCTTTATCAACACTTATTCAACTCCCTAATATATCATGCATAAATTCAAAAATAATTCATAAATAATTCAACAATCCTTGTAACGAATATGAAAATGCCATGTTAGCCATCCCTCATTGTCAAAAATGATATATTAGTACTAATATTTTATTACATCTATGATAAGTGGCTAGGTACCCGTACACTCAACCATACGAATACGAGCGTTCATGCATGATCTGATTGAACTTTACAGAAGGGCTAGTTGTGGTATCTAGATAGTTACTTGTTGATTGCAGTTCACTATCTTCCCACCTGGACTAGTATTTTCTTTGTCATGTATGGTTTAGTCCAGAGTGAGGTGTATGATGTGGTCCTAGACTAGTGCTACTCCTAGAGGCAATGGAAAGTAACTTTGTTTTAACTAAGAGGGAAGAGTGAAGAGAGTCTAAGCTAGCCTAAGTGCGATGAGCATCCATCCTTAATCATTTGTACACATCTTGGACCTCATGTACTACCACTAGGATTACCAAGTGCATGTCTTAGGTACGCTATTGGGATACCAAGTAGTCACACTTAAATGCTTGTGATTAAGTCATACTCATTCCACGTTTACTAACAGAGATAGGAAATGAGGGTAGAGAAATATTAATTACGAAAGCAAGAAATGACAATTAAAATTAAGTGAATGCTACAATGATGAAGTAATCTTGATCTTTATTGCCAGTCATGTGCATGTCCAGGTACGTCACACTCGAATAAAGGTTTCGTACAATTACAATCATCACATTGTGGGCATGCACTGGGGAAAAAAGGTTGAGAGGAAAAAATTTACAAAAAGATCCTACTCTAATACTAACTAACTATTACTTTCTCGTGCACCCAATTTTGTATTTATAGGCTCACAGAGGAACCACAATATTGCGTATTTGATATCGCTAGCTAGGCTACGATATCACATAGCCAATATCACGTACCTAATATTGAGGGTCTGATATTGGGGGTTCAATATCAGGACTCATCAGATATCAAGGGTTCAATAACAGGGGTCCAATAATAGGGGTCTAATATCAACACCTGGTTAACAAGGATCCAATATCAACACATGACAAACCATGATTCATCATACCCCCATGACTGAATAACTACTCATCCTCGAGTTAAACAAAATGAGAACGAGTTTAATTGATTACATAATGGATAGGTATGGGATTATTGACTAACTAGGAATTATTCATGCCAAGTGTGGGATTGAAAAAAATAAAATTGAGACACAGACATAGAATTACAAAACTTTGTTGAAACTCATGTGGTTCCAGGTGGTGGTGGTTCCTCCATGGGTGCCTTTCGTTTGTCCTGTGTGTCAAGCTTTTGAGATTGATATCATTGAAGAAGTGCTTGATGTTTCTTCTCTTCTATCCAAGGATTATGAGCCATCCATGTTGATGTTCCAATGTTTGATGAAGTTAGCACTTCCCATGGACACAGCAGTTGTGGGAACACTTGATTGGCATTGACATGCCATGTTGCAAATAGACATTGTTCCTCTTCATAGGTTGGGCCCTAACCTCTCCACCTTTTTCTTGGCTAGATCATGCAGTGACAGGAGTTCCATGATGGATGCTGAATGATTGTGCCTCTTTCTTCGCATGTTCTGCATGGGGTCCTTGCCTTCTTCCTTTCCCTGGGCATTTAGTTGCACCTTGAGAAGGTCCTCCTTGTTGTCCTCTTTTAGGGGCCATCTATAATCACACAAAGATCAATTGTTAGTAAGGTTATTGAAAGAAGTTCAATTATTTCATACCTTACCTATTGCCTTTAGTAACTGTTGAATTCTTTGCTTAGTGTGATTTTAGAGTTAGAAATTTTTTCAAGGAAGTTGCCCCAAAAGTTTAATGTTAGACCTGGTTTGTTTAGGTGACACATCAAAGGACACGTAATGGTTTTGGGGAATGTTTGATAAAATGATGACAAAGGAAAGAATAGATTTGGCAATCAAGTACTCAGAGGGTATAAAATGATGTGGTGGTGTGCAACAAGTACAAATTATGAAAGTCACGCAAGTGGATCCTCCCCAAAGTAGGTTCCAACTTATAATGCCCTTGTGTAACCACACCTTAAAATGTCCATAGGCACTAGAAGGGTTAAATGTAATCAACACTAGTTCCACAAAACACACACATGTAGATACCACCATGAGAAGATATAAATTCAATGCTACACAAGACACAAGTCACAAATACATGGACAACAAGATTAGGTGAATTGTAGAAGGGATTGCAGAGATTGGGACATGAGGTAACTGACCCAGGGCATAATAAATCTTGAGTTTAGGACATGATTAATGTGTCATTAGCCCATCAATCCAAAATCAAGACCAAGTCCATTTCTGCGATCAGTGACATTGCATTGCTTCATCCAATGATGGAAAACCATAAGAGCATCATGACAGCAAGGCATATGATCACTTGGAAATTTGTTCAAGGGAGGAGTGATTTGGAATTTCTTTGTGGCAATTTGATCTTGATCTTTTCTTTTTCTTTTTATGTGGCTGCTTTGACACACTCTTCTTGCTCTCTTTTTTTTTGCATTTTTTTGAATGCTTAATTCAGAGAAGCCACCTACCTTTAGGCATGGGTGCATGTCTTTCTAGTGGGACCCCCTAGAATAGCATTGGTTTTCTTGAGTGAGTGCCTTTATTACTCTTAATTCCATTTTTTGTTAGATTTACAAGGATCTTAGTACACCCAGGCTGCATGGTAACTCCTATAGATGTCACCAAAGAGAATCCACAAGTCCCCTTGATGTCACACCCTGGCCATTCCTACTTAGTCCATCCTTCTTCACTCTGGGCATAATGAACACAAAATTACTTTAAATTTTAATGATGTCAAGAATAGCATCGGACCCAGAGTAGAACCTCTTATTAATAGAATGGGTGGGTGGATGTGATGGGCTCACTGTCTAAATAATTAGTTACTTGAGATTTGATAACATGGAACAACACCTCAACCAATGGATCACATGAGTGTTTTATTCATAGATGAGATTACCCATAAAAAGATAAAAAGATAAAATAATAAATAAAAAGATGAAATAACAAATAAAAAACAAAACCAAAAAATTAAAAGATGAGAAACTAGAAAACAAAAAATTGTAAAATTAAAGAAATGGAAAAGACATTTATTAATTCTGCTTGTTAAAATGGGGGGTATCCCCCGTGACGAAACCTTTGAGCATGGCTAGAATTAATAAATGGAAGGTTTGGATCCAAGCATTTTGGAAATATTTGGACCTGGTCATATCCAACCCATTGGGTGTCTTTTGATGTGGTGGTTGGAATGTGCCCAAACTAGGGTTCACACACTTGATTAATGTTGACATAGTGGGACAAGTTATAAGATGTGGTTAATTGATAAGGAGTTGACCCACTATGGCACCTATGACCTTAAGATGGTATGCAAGGATTGGTATGTCTCCTTACGTGGTTATATTCATTGGGCCCCATAGTTGTTGGAGTTTTGATTAGTGGCCCTAAGAAGGTAACATGAGGTGTTGGATTCAAGAAAAAGGATGCACCATAGTGTTGAACTTGTGCTGAGTGGGAAGATGCAGTGGTCTCGGAACTTGTGCTGAGTGGGAAGATGTAGTGGTAATATTTTTGCAATCCATTTTATTTTGTTCATTTCCATCTTGACATCCATTTCATCGATGTCATAGTTGTCCCTTTTTATCTATCTTTCTTATTCCTTTCCTTTCTCCATTCTAACGCTACCGGAGGTTCGCGATTAGTCATGGGGGTACGGGGCCCAATTTTTTCAATTTTCTGCTAACCCCTACACCTTCAGTAGTCACCATTAATACATCTCCAGATCCGTAATCAACCATGCCACAACCCAGCCAATGGACCCTTACACCGAAGCAAGGTATCAATTGCATTGTGATTCATTTACCCTTGTTAATATAAGACTATGTTGTGTGTGCAGAGGGCAATCATATAACAACAGATTGGATCTAGAGGGAACACTTGGAATGGATTGATGCCGAAGCAGTTATGCAAGGAGCAAGATCAATGGTGTGCTTACGGATGGACAAAGAAAGGTGCAATCTTAGCATTGGTAGCAGCAAAACTTCTTTCTCTCTCTCTCTTTTAGTTGCCAAATGAGGCCTGATGTCAATGGAATAAGGTGTTCATCCTTGTTTTCATGAACACCAGTTTTGTTGTCTTGTAATGATGATCCGTTCACATGTCATCCCATTAGTTTCATTTAAGTCAATAATCCCATACCTTCTTGATATTATTGTAAGGAACTCGAGGACGAGTTTTCATTTAGTCATGGGGGTATGATGGGATGCGATATCACATGAGCTGCAATATTGCGTACGTGATATCGTGACCATCGCAATATCACATCCCTCGCGATATCGTGTATGCGATATCATGGTGCACCATCATATCTATAAATAAGAGACGGCTCTCCCTTGTTTCCTGATCCTAGGCTTAGACCATAGTGAAACTCTTGCAGATTGATCACTCCAGAGATAGAATATTTTCCATGTGCCCGTAGTAGGAGTCCTAAAGTGAATGGATCTTTATTCAAGCAAACATTGTACCTGAACACAAGTTTGTGTATGGCAATAAATACAAGCTTCTTGGATAAACCTTGCAGTTTATGGAATAGGATAATTAGGACTTATTTATTGTTATTTACTATTTTTCATTTACATGTTTTATTAGGAATTAAATCTTTCTCAATCCTTCTCTCCTAGTTAAGTGCCTCAGTACAAATGCTTCGAGCATGTACGTTATACATGGTGATCCCAACAATGACTAGCGTTTGGTAACCACAGTTGCATTGGTTCAAGGTGTGAATGATAAGTGGGAACGGATATTGATGCTAGGTTAATTTAGACTTAGTTAGTTAGTTAGAGTTAGTAATTAGTCTCTTCAACCCTTTACCTCAATAGCATAGGAGATAAAACATAAAAAGCTATAAAAATCATATAACTTGGACTTACTTAACCATACACCGTGACAACTACAAGTAAGTCTAGGAAGACAACGAATAATTAATATTAAGTGTTCCATGAGGCGTGTAGGCACTTAGTCTGTGGAGTTCGACCAGATCGCGTGTGATACACTCGTATTTGTATGGTTGAGTGTAGGGGTACCTCGCCACTCATCAGGAAGAAAGATGGAGAGGAGAGAATGGAATGGAATCCCAAGAACAAGGTTGTGTAAAGCCCCTTGTGTATTTCATGGTTAAGATGACTAAGTAGAACTTCATCCCAAATCCAGACTCAAACCAACCACATCCAATGACCTCACATCTATACACTTGGCCAGTCCATCCTCTTGAAGCAACAAGAATGTCTTCACAAAGAGTTACCACCATCTTGAGGAAAGTGAGATGGAGAAGCAGGAAGTGAGAAAGGGCTTTAGTTAAAGGGAACCTTCAAGCATGGGTAACATGTCTTTCTAGTTTCAAAACTAGTGCTTGTAGCCCATATTGCTTTATTATGTCTAAGGGGTGTGCTTTGAATTTTCACTTTTTTCATTTCTTTTTTTTTCTCTCTCTCTATTTTTCTTTTTTTTTTGCATGAGAACCAAACTATGCAAAGACTTATTTTTATTCACTTGGCTTCCTAATTTTTGAACAATGTTAGAATGGAAGAAAACCCAAGAAATAAGCATCCAAGAGAATGGCTAGCACAGATGCATCAAATCCCTTTGAAGTCACACCCTTTTCATCCTTTGAGTCTTTCCTTGGTTTGAAAAGTACCCATCCACCTATTCATTAATAAATTTACTTAGAAATAGTGGATTGTATAGTTCCAAGCCAAAGAAGACCATAGAGTTGTATGGATGAGTGGACGACGTGGACTCATTGCCTATTTTACCAAAAGAACCATACCTTAATATCAACATCATAATTCAAAGGTAAAAACCAAACATTAGCAATTAATATGATATAATTTAATCCACCATCATGAGCACTTATTAGATGATGAATAAAAGTAAATCAAGCAAACAAAGAAATAGGAAAAACATGAATGATGGTATAAACCAAAAATAAGAAAAGTTAAAAGAATGTGTAAAAAAAATCTATAAAACAAAAATTCAAAAGGAACTGAAGGGCTAGAATAGTTAGCATAGGTGGCCATCTCCCCCATAGCTAAGTTGGAAGGAGGAGATTCGAAATAGTGAGCAGGGTTGTCCATCAAGAGAGGTAGCATGTGTACTAGTTTTCCTAAGCTCATGAAAAGGTTTGGTTTGTTGCATGTTGACCAATAGTTTCTTGTCCAGGTTCTTAGGTTTGTATATTGTCATGGCCCCTGAAGGAAAAGTTGGATAAATAATATAAGGTCCTTCCCACAGTGTTTGAAATTTAGTATGTTGTGGCACCTGTATGGGATTCCAGTAGAGAACCTTATCTCCTGGTTGATATTTAACTTTCTTAATTCTTAGGTTATGACATTATTTATTAAAGGCCTTGTGCAATTTGTTAGATGACAGGGTAGCTAGTTGGTTTTCATCTAGCAAGTTAAGGGTTACGAACCATTGTTTTTGTGCTAGATCAAGGTCAAGGTTGAGGTGACATGCCATGGATAGTGTACGGAGCTCAGTTTGAATGGGAAGCATTGGTAATTTACCATACACTAACTCATAGGGAGAGTAGCTTGTAGGGAGTTCCATGTGGAGTGGTATGCCCAAAGAGCATTGCTTAATTTAGTGCTCCAGTCTCACCTAAACTTGCTAATAATTCTTGTCAATATTTTTGTAATCTCCCTGTTGGTGACTTTGGCTTGACCATTCACTTGGGGGTGGTGTGGTGTAGTCAATTTATACTTAACCCCTAAGAATTGCATTAATTTTTGAAAAGGTGCGCCTGTGAAGTGTGTACCATTGTTTGAAATAAGTGCACATGGCACACCAAACATGTTCACGATTTGTTGTTGAACAAATCTTGTAGCTATAGATGATGTACAATCTTTAATAGTAGCTAGTTCAGCCCATTTTGTTAGGTAATTAATAACAACAATAATATAAGCTTTTCCATTGGAAATTGGTGTAATTGGCCCCATAAAATCAATTCCCCAAATGTTGAAGGGTTCTAACAATTGGATCCATTGTTACGGACCCTCCATTCTAGCAGTCATTCCCCCATGACATTGACAACACTTGTAAGATTAATCGTAAGATCAAACTCTTGTAAGATTATAAGCCATCGTATGATATGAGGGCTTACCATTGGCTTATTCATGAGGAACATTATTGCACTATGATCTATATGTATATATACTTTATATCCCAATACATAGTGTCTAAAATTTTCTAGTGCAAACACTACAGCCATTAATTCTTTCTCTGTGGTAGTGTAGTTAAGTTGTGTACCAACGATACTTCTACTTGCATAGTGGATGTAATAAGGATACTTCTGGTCATCTAACTGTGTAAGTAAAGCTTCTAAATCATAGTTGGATGCGTAAGTCATGATATGGAATGTTTTGAACTAGTCAGGAGCTTGTAGAATGGGTGTTTCTACTAGCTTCTGTTTCAGAGTTTGGAAAGCTAATTCGCATTCCTTGGTCCACTTGAAAGGTATGTCCTTTTTCGTTAATTTCACAAATGGTTTGGCAACCTTTGAAAAGTTCTTAATAAATCTCCTCTAGTAGCCAATATGTCTAAGGAATGATTTAATATGTTTGACAGTTTTTAGTTGACAGGTAATTCCTTGGATTATTTTGATTTTTCTCGGGATCTACCTCTATCCCTGTGTGTGAGATTTTGTGTCCTAGTACTATGCCTTCTTGGAACATCAAATGGATTTTCTGCTAGTTGAGCCTGAAATTGGTTTCTACACATCTTTTTAACACTTACTCCAACTTGTCTAAGGCTTGATCAAAGTTTGCTCCATAAGTGGAGAAGTCATCCATAAAGACCTCCATGCCATTCCCTATCTGCTGTTGGAATATGCTTAGAACTAGTCGTTGAAATGTTGTAGGGGCATTGCACAAGCCAAACGACATCTATTTGTATGCGAATGTTCCCTAAGGATTGGTAAACATAGTCTTGACTTGGTCTTTTGGGACTATTTGTGTTTGGTTATATCTGCTATATCCATCCAAAAAACTGTAATAGCGATGCCCTGCGATGGTGTCTAAGACTTGGTCAACAAATGGCAATTGAAAGTGATCTTTGAGTGTTGCCATATTTAGTAGCTTGAAATCTATGCACACCCTCCATTTGCCTCCTTTTTAAGGTACAATAACTAAGGGGCTAACCCATCTGCTATTAGTAATGGGGTATATGAACCCAGCCTTGAGAAGTTGTTTGATTTCTTACTTAACTACTTGCTTCAGCTTAGGGTTCAATCATCTCTGTGGTTGTCTTCGAGGCTTCATGAAGGGGTCAGTGTAAATTCTATGTTGGCATATCCTAGGCTCGATTCTAGTTAATTCAGGATATGACCAAGCGAAGGCTTCTGACCATTTATTTATTACCTTTAGCAGTTCTTCTTTCTATTGAAGAGCAAGCTTAGCATTGATAATTATCAGTTTTCTGTTTTTAAGGAACATGTATTACATACTGGTGGGCAATGGTTTCAGCTTGTGGGGCTCCTGCTTAAATTTCTTAGGGATTTCCAACTTCCCCTAGTTGATATTTTCAAGGTTAAAACTTAGAAGTTGGCAGTGGACTTGCTCTAATGCGTCTATGCTATCGATGTAAGCACAAGTCAAACCCTCAGTTGATTCCATGCATATGAGTGAAATTCTTTCTTGATCAACTATCATCCATTGGGTATCTTCCTATTGTGTGGCTGTTGCATATAGGCATCTTTGAATGTTAATCACTTGTGCACACTGATTACATGAAGGCAATGCTAAACTTTGCACAAACCATGACCTTTTCACACAATTACACCCTGTGTCACTGTATGCGATGCATGAAATTTTCTTCTTCTTGATCTTTCTGAATGTATTTCTGTTTGATATTTCTAAGGAAAGATCATGGATTCCTAGGCATGTGTCGATGGTGCTTAGCCATGCCCTTCCCATTATGATTGGGAAGTCCCCCTTACCATTGTTTACTTGAATCACTAGGAAGTTAGCTAGGTACGACCACCCACAAATAGTGGTAATAATGTCTTCCAACAGTCCCAATGGGACAGTGATGGACTAGTCAGCTAAGTTTAGATAGATGTTGCTCTTTCTCAATGGAGGCAGGTTTCAGGCCTTGTACATTTCTTGAGAAATCAAATTTACACTAGAACCTAAATCCAAAAGAGCCTTACATGATGCATTTTCAGTGATTTGTAAGTATATCAGAGGACTCATAGGATCAGAGAATTTCCTAGGAAGGTGGCTAGCTTTGATCCAATGGGTGACAACATGTGTTAGCATGACCATATGTGTTGCAGTGTGGTGGTTGAGTTGAAGTTGGCTCCGAAGTTTTGATTGATATTGAGGCATCTAAGGAATTAGCCACTTGTGATTGCAAGGGCTTGGTTGGTTTTTTGGTTCTAAAGAAAGGTCTTTTCTTCATGTGGTTGTTGGAACCAATAGTAGGTTGAGAGTTAATAGCCCTTGTGGCATTATGTTGCTGTGGTTGGGTAGGGATTTCACCCTACATAGCTGGAGCAGGTGGTAGTGGAGCTATTGGTGGAAGAGATGTGGCCGGATTAGAAGGATGATATGCTTGTGGAATATTGCCTCTAGAAGAGGGATTTCCATAATACTTGCAGGCTTGGTAGTGAGGTTGAGGAGCGATGTGACCAGTAGAGTCATGTGGGGAGATTGGCTGCTTCACATAATATCCATATGGGTCAGGTTGCCGGTAAGGATACTATTGCCTTGGTGGTGGCATTCCCCATGATTGTGGGCATTGCCACTATTGATATTGCTCAATTAGTTGTGGTTGAGTTCCATTGGGGTAATATGTTAAGGGTTGGTGGAAGTTTCTTGGGTTACCTTGAAGGTAAGGTAACCTTCGGGGTGTTTGCCATTTGTTCAATCGTGGGTTGAGTGCATACATCCCAGATTCCTGTAGATGTGAGATTATAGGGAAACATCCCTTAGGATGGTCATATTGACATATCTAACATCCACTATCATTTTTTCTTTCCGAATCCACAACCTCTTCAATGATGACAACTTTGCCCTTACCCTTGCTACGTGCATGTTCAACTTCTATTTTTTTTCTTTTTTCATGATCACTACCTTGCTCTTTAGACTCCTCTACTATTTTAAGAATAGTTTGAAATCTATTGTCTAGGGAATCCCACATTTGGCCTACCTTTACTAAAACTTCTAATGTCATCTTTTGAATAGGAAAAGTTTTCCTATTCACCATCTCTTTGAGTGTTGACTCTTCTTCATCCTCAAAAAATCTTAATCCCCTCTTCCGAAGGGAAGGATCTCGGTTATACTCTTCTGCACTTTCTCTCTTCCGTAGCTCACTTTCTTCCTTAGCAACTTGCTCCAACAGTCTTTGGATATAATGGGACCTAAGCTCGGATAGTCTTCCTTGGGCATAAGTCCCAAGGGTTCTTCTTGTTTCATGCCTAAGCCCATCTATGAGATGGCGTAGTTGATCCCTTTGTGAATAACCATGGTCAAGACAATGATGTGACAATGCATAGTATCGGCCCATGACATCATCTAAGGGTTTATGTCCTCCTTATTTCTAGGCTTGGATTTTCTTTCACAAGTTAGAGACTCGGGAGTACGTTTGGTACTTATCATTAAATAATTCTAACATAGTACTCCACCTATGAATGGATTCCGATTCTAAAGACCGATACCAGCTTTCTGCTTCTTTAACTAGTGTCCATGGAAACAACTTAAGTTTTTGCCATTCGTTCTCTATATTTTTTAAGGCACACGAATCATGGAATTCTTGTAAGTGATTCTAAGGATCAGCATTGTATCCCCCTTCAAATCATAGGATATTGTTCATATTTAATCTCTTGATCCTACTATCTTTCTGGTGCCTTGTTGGAATTTTAAGAACATGAGTTTTGGCTAACATACTTCAAGTAGTGAGTAGGGGTTCATCGTGATCATCTCGTCCATGGTGTCTATGATGCCTACGTTGTTCCCTACTCTTCTTTCTTCTATGTCATGACTCTCTAGAGTGCCCTCATCCCCTTTCCTAGCTATTTTGTCTATGACTTCCACGTTGCCTACCTTTATCGCCATGGTCTTTTTCTTTATCACTACGTCCAGACACTGAAGGAGAGGATGAAGGTAAAGAAGAAGGAGGACCATCACCATGATAGTGTCTACCACCTTCTCTTCGATAATCTCAGCCTCGATCGCAATTACGATCAGAATGTCCATCTTTGTCATGTGTTCGTGTCCCTTTTTCAGACCATTTGTGCCTGTGGGTATCAGAACTTGGGTTATGAATTGTGGAATAAAGGTTTTGATACACAACCCCTAGGACAAAGTCAAGGGGAGGAGCATCGTTGTGTGGGTGACTGCCTAAAGTAGGTTCACCACCCTCATTTTTTCTTAAGACATGTGGGGCATCCTAGGACCACTTACCCTTCAAAGACTTACGATGTATCTCCTATTGCAATTCCCTTTGACATTGTACCTTTGTGGGATGGTATTCTCTCGAGTCATGATCTTGCACAACGTATTTTGCATGATAGTGTAGCATGCCAATTCATGTGAGAGCATGAAGAAGCATGCTTAGGATTGAATGATCGTGAGGTAACACTATGTTACCTTCTAAGTCTCACCAACGTAGTTTTTCATCTTGATGGAGGATAAAGGTAAAGTCTAGTATATACTTATTGGGATGAATATATACCACTCGAACTTGTTGAGGGATTGGCAGATCAACGTCATGTATATTACATTGTTGAATGTTTCTTGTTTCAAACCTAGGTGGTGAGGTACTTTTGTATGAAGGAGACATATTGGTTTGTTCAGTGTGCAATGTATTCTTGTTTATTATTTTCTCAACCAACCCTAAGGGTTCGTTCCAATGATGTGAATGATTTCCTATGTTCTAGTTAGCGCACAAACAACTAAGTCTCCAACAACGATGCCAATGATAAGCAGTGAGGTACCCCTACGCTCAACCATATGAATACGAGCGTTTCACACATGATCCTGTCGAATTCCAAGGACTAAGTGCTTATGCACCCTTGTGGAACAAGGATGGGTTGGTTGATCGTTGTCTTTCGAAGCTTACCCGTATGTCATGATTGTATGGTTAAGTAAGCTTGAGGCATATGATTTTTATAGCTTTTATGTTTTTTATGTCCTGCGCTAGTAGGGAAAGAGAGAGATAACTAAGTGACTAATTTAACTTAACTACTAATTAACTAGGCTTTAACTAATCCTAACACCAATATTCGTTCTCACTTGCCGTACACATCTTGAACCAGTGCAACACTACTGGGATTACCAAACGCTAATTGTTACTGGGTTACCAAGTGTTACACGCATGCTTGAAGTGATCATACTGAGTGTATTTTAACGATTTGCTTAATTGATCAAAATGAATTTCTATTCTAATAACAAAAATGTAAAGTGCATAAAATAAAATAAATGCATAAGAAAATAAAATAAAAGAAATGCGTAAGAAAACAAATCTCAAGTGCTGCAAGGATGAATCAAAGAGCTCATCTTTATTGTCGTACACAAGGTGTGCTCAGGTACATAATGCTCAAATAAGATTTTCCACACTTAGACCTCCTGCTACGGGCACTTAGAAAATACTCTAAATTTCAAACAGACTACCAGAGTTTCGATATTTGACTACTGAAAGACTTCTTTTCCCAATTGTGCGCTTGGGCACTGGATTTATAGGCTTGGGAGCAACTACTCTAATAATTAGAGTAACTGCTCTAATAATTAGAATAAATAGCTAGAGTAACTGCTCTAATAATTAGAATAAACCGCTAGAGTAACTACTCTAATAATTAGAATAAACTGCCAAAGTAACTGCTCTCATCATTTCTATTAGGTTTTTCCTTTTGCATTTAGGTTTTCCACTTTCCATATATAGTAACCTAATGTGAGAAGTTTTTATGCTTAAGAATCATTCAAAAGAAAAATAAAAAATTGGTAGATCACATCAAAAGTTATGTTGCTTTAACTATGCAAACATGTGATCTTGATGACACCTCAGAGATGATATCTACCTTAACTTCATTTGTAAGAGATTTTCATAGGACCTTAAAGGTCATTTACATGCTCAACTTCCTTAATCATCCTATGAATTCATTCATTTTACATTTTATATATCTTGTACAATACTTTCATTTTTTAACCAAAATTTAGTTTAGTTTTCTAATATAGATTTTGATTAATTTGATCCATAGCAAATAGCACAAGGTTATGATTAGAAAACGCTACCTTCTACATCATCAAGAGGGCGAGGTACATGAAATCCTTGAGTTGATGGTACTTCTCAAGGCATTAGGGAAATACAAATAAGTTATGATGACAAAATTATCCACACCATTAAAGCAAAGTATGTTAAAAAAGAGGAAGATATCATGTAGGGGGTGAAACATGGATATGTTGATGAAAAAAAATGTTCTATGGTATACTACTTTGTTTTTGCAAATAATTCACCAATTAATGTCTATGCTATGAAAATAGGGACCACACAAGTGCATAGCCATCATTCACCACCTTGGTAGAATTTTTTAAATATAAATTTTATATTTTATAATACAAATATTCTAGTACTTTTTCTTTTTGAAATAAGGATAGAGATTATTATTTTGATCTAGACTTGAGGCATTGTTATATGGTCATCTTTTTAGGAGTCCAATATTATTAAGGCTAGAAGTATTATGCTAGCTATATGTTTTGAAGTGTCTCCTACCGCCTTGTCCAAAGTTGTTTTCAATCTAGAACAAATCACAAGTTCAAACCATAAACTTCTAGCTAAATATCTATCATCTATAACTTTTAATATATCATATTAAGCCTAGATGCCCAAATAATGAATAATAAAATTAAAAAAATTTCAAAGTACATCGAATCATCTTAGATAGAGTATAAAGAAAAAGCCCAATGGTTGGACTAATAATCATGAATGGAAAATTTTGATATGTATACCATTTACAGATATTTGTAACTTGATGTGAGAATTTTGGATGCTTATAAAACATTAAAAAGAAAATGAAAAAATTTGGTTCAGAGAGAGAATAAACCATAGTAAATGACTTTAAACATTTGACCATTAGGTCACCACATATGTTGCAACCTTTTCCATGTACATTGTGACTTATGTTAAGATGGCAATATTTATTACAACTTATGCATTTTAAATTGCTACTATGGTAGAAGTTGCTATGAAGGTCATGATGCATGTTGAAGGTTAAAAACCTTTTCCATAGACATTGCCATTTCTAATAAGATTACAACATTCATTGCAACTTATACATTTAAGTTGCTACTATGCTAGAAGCCACTATGAAAGTCATGACGTATGATGAAAGGTGAAAACCTTTTCCATGGTGATGAGTGGCAAGGTACCCCTACACTCAACCATATGAATACGAGCGTTACACACACGATTCGGTCAAACTCCACAGACTAAGTGCCTACACGCCTCATGGAACACTTAAGGTTAATCATTCGTTGTCTTCCCAGACTTACTTGTATTTGTCACGGTTGTATGGTTAAGCAAGTCTGAGGTATATGATTTTTATATCTTTTCTATTTTATCTCCTATGCTAATGAGGTGAAGGGTGAAGAGACTAATTAANCGCGGTCGTACTGAATGCACTTAACTATGAGAGAAGGGTTGAGAGAGGTTTAATTAGCTAATAAATAATTTAAATGATAAATAATAAATAATAGTAATTAAAATCCTAATTAGCCTATTCCATGCACTGCAATGTTTATCCAAGAAGTTCGTCTTTATTTCCGTACACAAACTTGTGTTCAGGTACAATATTTGCTCGAATAAAGATCCGTTCACTTTGGAGCTCCTACTGCAAGCACATGGAAATTATTCTATCTCTAGAGAGTTAAAACTGCTAGAGTTTTGCTATGGTTTAGGCCTAAACTGAGAAATGAGGGAGAGTCTCCTCTTATTTATAGATTTGGCGGCACACTACGATATCGCATATGCGATATCGCATCCCATCATACCCCCATGACTGAATAAAAAATCATCCTCGAGTTCCTTACAAAATATTGGGAAGGTATGAGATTATTGACTGAAATGGAACTAATGGTGAATGGGATGACATGTGAACAAATCATCATTACAAGACAAGACAAAACTGGTGTTCACAACAACAAGAGTGAACACTTTATACATTTAACTTCATGCCTTATTTGGCAGCTGAGAAAGAGAGATAAAAAAAGAAGTTTTGCTACTGCCAACGCCAAGATTGCACCTTTCATTGTCTATCCATAAGCGCACCAACCATCTTGTTCCTTGCATAGCTACTTTAGCACTGATCCATTCCAAGTGTTTCCTCCAGATCCAATCCGTTGTTGTATGATTGCCATTTGCACACACAACACAGTCTTATATTAGCAAGGGTAAATGAATCATAATGTAACTAATACCTTGCTTTGGTGAAAGGTCCATTGGCTGAGTTGTGGTATGGCTGATGCAGATCTGGAGATATCATAGTGGTTACCGAAGGTGTAGGGGTTAGGAGAAAATTGAAAAAATTTGGGTCTAGACCCCCATGACTAAGAGCGAACCTTCGATAGCGATAGAATGGAGAAAGAATAAAGAACAAGAAAGATGGAGAAAAAGAGGCAACTATAACGTTGATGAAATGAATGTCAAGATGGAAATGAATAAAACAAAGTGGATTGCAAAAATGTTAAGGGAAAGAATTTAACTAGTGCACCAAATAGGAATGTTAGTGGCTCCTCCCCAATGTAGGCTCATGCCCTTAATGCCCTGACAAACCCACATTCAAAGAGTCTGTAGGCTCTGGGATTATCATTTGGGACAAGAGTTAAAGTATTAACCAAAAGAATTTACCAAAAATAAAATAATGCATCAACCAAAATATACACTAATGATACAACCGACAATGAGGTGAACAATGGAGAGAAGGATGGAGAGAAGAGAATGGAATGGAATTCCAAGAATAAGGTGGTGTACAACCCCTTGTGTAGTTAATGATTAATGTGACTTAGTAGATCCCATTCCAAGTTTGACCTCAAAAAAACCACATCCAGTGACTTTGCATTAATGTATTCGGCCAATCCATCTCCTTGAAGTAACAAGAATGCCTTCCCCAAAGAGCCACCACCATTCTAACGAAACGAAGGAGGAGAGAATGGGAAGCGATAAAGGCCTTAGTTAGAGGGAACATTTTTATTTTAGTTCCATAACTAGTGCTTGTAGCCCAAATGATTATTTTGTCTAAGGGGTGTGCTTTGAATTCTCATTGTTTTTTGTTGTTGTTTTATATGTTTATGTGTGAGAACCACACCATGCAAAGACTTTGTTATTTTTATATGCTCAACTTCCCAATAATTAAGTAATGTTGAAATGGTAAGAAAACTCAAGAAGAAAACATCCAAGCACCCAAGAGAATGGCCAACAAAAATGCATCAAGTTCCCTTGAAGTCACATCCTTTTCAATCCTTGAGTCCTTCTTTAGTTTGAGAAATGCCCAGTCATCAATTCGTTGATAGTTCTTATTTAAAAAGGGACTATACATTTCCAAGCCGAGAGAGACCATAGAAATTTGTGGATATATGGATGAAGTGGACTCATTGCCTGTCATATCAAAAGAACCATACCTTAGTATCAACATCATAATCTTAAAGGTAAAAACCAAACATTAGCAACCAATAGAAAAATAATTCATACCATCATTAAGAACACTTATTGGGTGACAAACTTACAAGGTGGATAACACACACAAGAAATGGAAAAGTATGAACAATGTTGTAAAACAAAAATAAGAAAAGTCAAAGAAATTTGTAAAAGAAAAATGTGCAAAACAAAAATGTGTATAAAAAAAACTTAAAAGAACTGAGGGCCTCGAATGATTAGCATAGGTGGCCATCTCCCCCATGACTGAATGGAAAGGGAGAGATCCAAAATAAGGAGCGTGGTCGTCCACTATTAGAGGTGTACTTTTCACTGACTATTCTTGGTTCATGGAAGGGTTTGGTTTGTTGCACATTGACCAGTAATTTCTTATCAGGGGTTTTAGGCTTGTATATTGTCATGGCTCCTGAGGGAAAGGTCATATGAATAATGTAGGGTCCTTCCCACAATGTTTGAAATTTCATACGTTGTGGTACATGCGTGGGGTTCCAGTAAAGGACCTTGTCTCCTGGCTGGTACTTAACCCTTCAAATTCTTAAGTCATGATGTTGTTTATTATGTGCCTTGTGCAACTCATTTGATGATAGAGCAACCAATCTATTCTTGTCTAACACATTTAGAGCTGCCAATATTTGTTTTTGTGCTAGGTCGAGGTCAAGGTGGAGGTCACATGCCATGGATAGTGGACGGAGCTCAATTTGTACTGGGATCTTTGGAAGTTTTCCGTATACTAACTCATAGGGAGAGTAGCCTGTAGGGAGTTTCCAAGTGGAGTGGTACGCCCAAAGAGTGTTGTTCAGTTTTGTGCTTGAATCTTGCCTAAATTGCTCATTTTTCTCGTTAATATTCTCGTAATCTCCCGATTAGCCTCGGCGTGGCCATTGGCTTGGAGGTGATAGGGTGTGGTCAATTTATGTTCAACCCCTAAGCATTGCATCAACTTGCGAAAGGTTGCACCTATAAAATGTGTTCCATTATTAGAGATGAGTGCATGCGGCACACCAAACCTATTTACGATTTTTTGTTGTACAAATCGTGTAGCCGTAGACGATGTGTAGTCTGTTACAGCAGCTTCTTCAGCCGATTTGGTTAAATAGTCAATAGCAAAAATGATATAAGCTTTCCCATTGGACATCGGTGTAATGGGCCCCATAAAATCTATTCCCCAAATTTTGAAGGGTTCCAAAGGTTGAATCCATTGTTGCAGATCCTCCATTCTAGTAGTCATTCCACCATCACGTTGACAGTGCTCACAGGATTGGAAAAATTGATGGGCATCCCGAAATAGCGTTGGCCAGTAATATCCTGCAAGCAGGATCTTAATGGCCGTTCGTCTCCCTACATAGTGGCCCCCACAAGGACCCTCATGAGCATCTTGGAGAACTCTTAATTGATCCTCATTAGGCACATACCATCAAACCAAGCCATCGGGATAGACTTTATAGAGTTATCCCTTGATTTCCATGAAGTACTTGGTTTTATGAAGAAACCGTTGCTTCTTCCTAAAGTCCAACCCCTGTGGTGTTTGTTGGAAAAGGAGATAAGTAAGATTGCTACTATACCAATTTGTTCCTATGGGTTGGTTATTTACTACATCAGAAAAGAGAGTTTCATTAGGAAAATGATCAGATACGACATATTCATCCTCTTTGCTGTCCCAGTGCAACTGAGATAAGTGGTCTAAAACTACATTCTTGGTGCCCTTTTGGTCTACTATTGTTAAGTCAAACTCCTGAAGGATTACCAACCAACATATAATATGAGGGCTAACCGTTGGCTTGTTCATGAGTAACCTAATTGCACTATGATCCGTATGAATATACACTTTGTAGCCTAACACATAGTGCCTAAATTTGTCCAGTGCAAACACTACAACCATCAACTCCTTTTCTGTAGTTATGTAGTTGAGTTGTGCACCAGTGATACTCTTACTTGCATAGTGGATGTAATAAGGATGTTTTTGTTCATCTAACTATGTTAGTACAGCTCCTAAGGC
Organism: Gnetum montanum; assembly: GCA_015680685.1. Classification (NCBI taxonomy): domain Eukaryota; kingdom Viridiplantae; phylum Streptophyta; class Gnetopsida; order Gnetales; family Gnetaceae; genus Gnetum; species Gnetum montanum. The sequence goes on from MNCI01000003.1 coordinate 352,760, forward strand.
ATAGTTGGATGCGTCGGTCATGATATGGAATGGTCTGGACCAGTTAGGGGCTTGTAGAATGGGAGTTTCCACAAGCCTTTATTTTAGAGTTTGAAATGCTCGTTCACATTCCCTGGTCCATTCGAATGGTGCATCCTTCTTCATTAATTCAACCAACAGTTTGGCAATTTTGGAGAAGTTCTCGATGAATCTCATATAGTAGCCAGTGTGTCCAAGGAATGACCAAATGTCTTTGATAGTTTCTGGTTGTCGGGTCATTCCTTGGATGACTTTAACCTTTTTCGGGTCCACCTCTATTCCTAAATGTGATATCTTATGTCCTAATACTACGCCCTCTTGAACCATCAAGTGGCTTTTCTTCCAGTTGAGCTTTAGGTTGGTTTCAACACATCATTTTAGCACTTGCTCTAATCGGTCTAGGGCTTGATCAAAGCTTGTCCCATAAGTGGAGAAGTCGTCCATAAAGACTTCCACTCCATTTTCTATTTGTTGTTGAAATATGCTTAGGACTAAACGTTGGAATGTGGCAGGGGCATTGCACAAGCCAAATGGCATTTGCTTATATGTGAACGTTCCCTAGGGACTAGTGAACATTGTTTTGGCTTGATCTTTTGGTGCTATTCATATTTGATTATACCCACTATAGCCATCCAGAAAACTATAATAGCGATGCCCCGCTATAGTGTCCAAGACTTGGTTGACGAATGACAATGGAAAATGATCTTTGAATGTTGCCATGTTCAGTAGCCTAAAATCTATACATACCCTCCATTTGCCTCCCTTCTTAGGCACGATTATTGGAGGACTAACCCATTCACTATCAGCAATGGGGTATATGAACCCAGCCTTGAGGAGTTGTTCTATCTCTTCTTTTACTACTTGTTTCAATTTTGGGTTCAATCGCCTCTGTGGTTGTTTTCGAGGCTTCATGGAGGGGTCCATGTAAATCCTATGCTAGCATATCCTAGGGTCTATTCCAATTAACTCGGGGTATGAACAGGCAAAGGCTTTTGACCATTTATTGATTACTTTCAATAGGCTTTCTTTTTTCTTGGGGACAATTTTTGCGTTGATAATTACCAGTTTTCCATTTTCAAGAGTCATATACTCTAGACTGGTGGGCAATGGTTTCAGATTGAGGGGCTCTTTTTTAAATTTCTCAAGAATTTCCAACTTCCCCCAGTTAATGTTTTCAAAGCTAAGGGCTGGAAGTTGACAATGAACTTGCTCTAGTGCGTCTTTGCTTTCAATGTAAGCACTAGTTATCCCCTTAGTTAGTCCCATGCATGTTATCGAGTTGCTCTCTTGATCAGCCATCATCCATCAGCCATTGGGTGTTTTCTTGTCGTGTGGCTGCTGCATATAGGCACTTTTGTATATCAATATCTTGTGCACACCGATTGCATGCAAGCAATGTTAAACTTCGCATCACCCATGATTTCTGCGCGTAATGGCACCCTATGTCANTGTAATGACACCCTATGTCACTATATGCGATGCATGGAACTCTCTTCCTCTCAATTTTCCCATATGTATTTGTCTTTGATATTTCTAGGGAAAGATTACGA
>MNCI01000003.1:357873-369671 GCA_015680685.1 Gnetum montanum
TGAATGTAATTGTACGACATTCTTTATTCAAGTGTGACGTACTTGGACATGCACATGACCAGCAATAAAGATTGAGATTACTTCCTCATTGCAGCATTCACTTTGTTGTTTATTTATTTATTTAATTGTTATTTACTGCTTTCCTAATTAGTTTCTCTCACCCTTATCTCCTAGAAACGCGGAATGAGTACGACTTGATTACGAGCATTTAAGTGTGACTACTTGGTAACCCAGTGGCGTACCTAGGATCTGCGCTTGGTAATCCCAGTGGTAGTCATGCACAAAGTCTAAGATGTGTACGAATAATCAAGGAACGGATGCTCATCGCACTTAGGCTAGATTAGATCTTCTTACCCTTTCCCTCCTAGCTTAGCTTAGTTAATATTATTTTCCACTGCCTTCAGGAGTAGCGTTAGAATTAGAAACACATCATACACCTCACTCTGGACTAAACCATTCGTGACAAATATAATACTAGTCCATGTGGGAAGACAACAAACTGTGACCTAAGGATAACTATTTAGGTGCCACAACTAGTCTGTCTGCGGAGTTCGACCGGATCGCGCGTGAGAACGCTCGTATTCGTATGGTTGAGTGTAGGGGTACCTCGCCACTCATCATCTAGAGAGGAAAAACTGCCAGAGTTTCGCTACGATTTAGGCCTAAACTGAGAAACAAGAGAGAGCTGCCTCTTATTTATAGATTTGGCGACACAGTGCGATATCGTGTACGCGATATCGCAGGGGAAGACGCGATATTGCGTAAGCGATATCGCGGGGGATGCGATATCACGACGGACGCGATATTGTGTACGTGATATCATGGCCTATGCGATATCACGTCCCATCACATGGACATTGTGACTTCTGTTAAGATTGCTACATTCATTGCTACTTATGCATGTTGTAGATTGAAAATGGAAGATTAGTTCTATGTTAGTAGAAATTGCCATGAAAGTCATGACATATGCCAAAGGCTGAAAATGGAAAGTCAATTCTTGGTTCATTTCTCCTGTGTTTTAGGGTCTTTTCTCAAGAATAGATTTTAGAAAATTTTAGGAAATGATAGAGTACATATTTTGTTGTCATTGATCTTTGAATAAATATTAAGGCTTTGTTGTATAAGAGAGAATGCATTATTATTACTAATGATTGTATTGGCATTGATAAATTTTATCTCCAAAAGATTTCTAACTTTACATATTTGATTTGTACATGGATCCTTTGCAACAAAAAACTTTTGATCTATAATAATACAAATTTTTTAATTGAAATTTCCTTTACATGGTGTGGCTAAAGACCACTAGCTTAGATATATACTTATTATATATATCTACAATTTGGTTGAGAGGATCTTTTTCTTCTTTAAATAATGAGGTCTTGTCATCAAATATTCTACAAGCTCTAGAAAATGAACCAGATTTCTAACTCAATCTTTTAGGATTTCTTCGGAAGGAAGAAGGTTAGTGCATTCTACCATCATAAAAATGGAAAGCTAACCTTTAGCAATATGCCAATCCAAATAAAGAGATCATCAAGGATGTGTAAGATGTGCAATAGGAAATTAATAATAAAATAGGTCCTATGGATGTAATACGACCACGAGACCTAGTATTGTAAACAAGCGGATTTTATGATTACGTGGAGAAAGTTTATCCCTGTATACAAAATCATAAACTTGTATACTTCAAAGTTTGACAAGGCCACACAACAAACAATGTAAGTCTAACTAAAGCAAACAACGTGACCCTTGTTTTATTACAAAATATGAAAGTACCTACCCCACAGAACCGCGTATGCATGCTGCACAAAACCGCGTATGCATGCCTGCCGCACAAATACAATTGGCGTTAGTTTTTGAAATCCACATGGCTCCGACATACAGGATCACAAGTGTATAGATGAGGTCAAGGAGTTGCATACTTTGTTAAATAATCAACATGGCATAAAATTAAGATTATCAAATTGTAGTAGAAGAAATCAATTTATGATGGTTAATTGGGCTGAGATTTGGAATTTCGTTTTCGAGTGGGAAGTTAAATGTTTAGGGTCAAAAGATTTTGAAGAGAACTGAAAAGCATGTGGATGCTTAGAGCATTAAGAAAGAAAATACTTGAGCATGAGATACTATAAAACTTCTTCATTTTTTCAGTTATTCGACCTAAAATCTTGTATTTGTGCACAATTTGAGTCAGGGTTGGAAATTGAGCCTTTGCATTAAATGAGAAATAACATGTTTTCATCAGGAAACACAAACATTTAATATTTCAGTCACTTAAGAGGAGAAAGGATCATTGTAAAAAAAGATATATGTAGCTTTCTACCAGCATTACCATCTTATTTGCCCCTGCACTATTTTATGTTTGAAAAGTAAAATGGTAAAGAGGGGTTTAAAAGACTCACCTCATTTACTTTGTCCAGATGATCCCCTCACAGCTATTTTCTGACAGGAAAGAATAGTTGCTATAGTTTGTATTTATTTTTATACAAAATTTAGATATCTTTCAACAATTTATTTCTTTTACTGAATTTTGCTTGTGATCTATCCTGCGCTATAAATGAGTGGTACCTATGTCTTGAGATTCGCAAATCTCATAAAATTTTTACTAACAGATGGGGAGCACAAAGAGAAATGCATAAGATTCTATCCAGAAATTTTTAATTTAATTTAATTTAAAAAAATATTTAATAGAAATAAAATGTTAAAAAACTAAAAAATATATAATCTAAATATTTTATTATTTTGTAATTCAGGTCCCACTCAGCTATGCCCCGGAGATTCGCAATTAGATAAATTTTCACGAACTGTTCGTGTTGGATTTGGATTCGGGAACACGTACAGAAGCGCATTAAATTCACAATGGGTACATATTTCATAATTTCCAATGAAATTTTGTCTGTACATATACATTGAAATGGTCCCTTGCGTTGCCTCATATTATTATTGCCTTGTTCTCGATGTCTGCATTGTGCATTAAAATCATACTTATCTTCTCCTGCTCGGAATCTTCCCAGAAACTTCATTTCATTGTTAAGTGGCCAGCAAGCAATCAAGATTCATGGCATCGGCATGACACAGACCACAGAAAACAGGGAGTACGAATGGGCTACTTTGGTAACCGAAGGCCAGGTTTGGGTCATACGGAAATCAAGTTTGGAACGGGGCGTGCCAGGTAAACATTGCAGTTGCATAGATTAGCCTTTGGGAGCGTCAAAGGTTCCGCCACGACTCACGCATTCACGCGTGTTTATTGGTCATTGCTGGTTCTTGCTCTTTTTCTCATATCTCTGCTGAGAAAAGAAAAAACAAAACAGCGTCATGGGTCATGGGTCATGAACACCATGACGAATGGATGCTTGTTCAACTTTTTTTCAAAATCTGGGTCAATGAAGCCCACCAGCACATGGCCAATGGCCATGGCCATTGCAGGCTCACAATGCTCTGTTTTTACTTTCTCCTTCATCATGACTAGGTGAGGTGAGTTACTAGGCTGTGTCTAGTCTAGTTAAGTTGTGTCTTCTTATAATGTGGCTGTCTTCAACATGGCCCTATGACACTACTCACATCGTTGTTAAACAAAAGTATTAGTACACGTGATTTGTTATAATTTTGTTTAGTACACGTGATTTGTTATAAATTTAGTTGAGGCTTGAGGCTTAATTTCATTTTTAAAAAGATTGGATTGAGTAACAAAAGAGTTTCATTTTATTGCTGTCATTTTGGTTGTTGCAAAAATTATATGTTTAGGCAGATAATGGCTCCTGAGTAAGGAAATGGATTCGATGCTCTCCATACCTTTGCAAATTATCTTGCTTCAGTGTAATGGTGATATTGCAATCTTTTGTGAAATTTTTAAGCTTTAACAATATTTTGGATTTACATTGTACTTGGATTAACAAAAGGGCTGCACTCTTTTGATGCATAGATCCCGTCTTTACATATGGTTGCGTACGTAAACGCAAATTGAATCACGAATTCTTAATTCCTTGCTTTCAAGAATCATTTGATGCATAGAGGGAGACTAATTCATGCACAAGTTCCATGAACCATGCGTACTTGGGAAAGTATAATGGCAAGCATTATCCGGACGCCATGTTGCAGGCCAAAAAAAATTTAAAAGAAAGAAAAACGTTTTGAGCGTAGTTTTCGGGATTTCAGTTCTTCATTATAAACTGCAACAGCACAATAGCAGACTCCGCTCAAAGAGAGACATATACAACAGATTCTGGATTATCAGAGAGACATACCAAAGAGATATCTGAAGAGAAAAGGGAGATACAGAACAGCATGGATAGCTATCGTTTTGTGACAAAGAACAATAAGCTTATCTTCTCAGAAGTACTGAAAGATAAACATTCCCGAGAGTTCGGAAAAATTTATGGGATACCTGAAGCTCTCTGTTTCTTGCAGTATGAAAGCATTGTAGGTTGGAATGATGAGATACCTTTTAAGGTTACAGATGGAGACGACGACGACGACGACGATTGTGACTATGGCATTCTGCCAGATTATGCGCCTGCTGCTTCTGCTGCCAATTTTCATTCTTTCCATTCCACTGTGATTTTGTGATGGGTTTCTTTTGGGATTCTATTTATTAGGTGTCATGCCACATGATTGCAGCCTTTTTATTCTCATTGTCTTGGTGTGGAAATAAATGGTAATTACTCCGTGTATGCATGTGAGTTGTCACCAGTTTCTTGTGAGACGGTTCCACAATCAAGGTCATGCTTGATCATTTTTATTTTCATTTTCATTATCATTATTAATGGCAGGCATTGTCTTTTGTTTTTTTAATTTCTAGGTGTTGTCTTTTGGACCCTGCTGTATTGTTTAACACCCCTATGGGAAATATCGGATGATGGATTTTTTTGAGAATGCAAGGTTACGGTTAGTTTAAATTCTTATAAATATTTGAGAGTTTTACCTAAGATAGATAACCCTTTGGCTAGGTGCATATACGAAGAGCCAAGCTCATTAAAGGCATCTAACCTCAAATAAATTATGTAGCCACTTTATTACAGTTTCTTTTAACATTCTTTGATTTGTAATATCTTTATATTTATCAAACTATACAACTGTAATAATTTTGAAAAATATTTATTCTACAAAAAGTTGTTGCCAACTATAATGATTTGAACAGAAGTCTTGATTTTAATTTCTGGACCTGGACGAACATTAGAAGTCACGGGTGCCGTCCAGGAAAAACTCGCTGAGACAAGGCATTTGAAAATATGTGCTTCATGATTGTCCCCAGTGCACACTTTTTCATTTGTTAACATTTATACTGGATAAAGTATTACTGCTTTTAATTATGAAATGCAAGATTCTGTACAAGGACCTATGAGGTTATGGGTGTAGTTGGAGCGTGTGTTCTAAGACAGGGACTTGTCTTTTAAGGCTTATACTTAATGGGTTTGCACGAAACAAAAATACAGTGAACCGACATTTCTTATAATGTAAGGAAAACAACCTCAGCGAAGCATCCATCATAGCTCGTCCTACCATGCATCATGCTATATCATATGTGTGGGTTTTGGTTAGGTTTGGAATATATATGGCATAATTATGGGTACGGGCAATGATTTATTGTAGGGACGTGGATTGCAATGTATTTTTTTTAGCCTTTTGAGCTCTCACAAAGGGAATTTGAATAAATAAGTATGAACGTGAAAATGCCTACATGCATGGGAATTCCTTGCCAACGTGTATCAAAATCCCTTTGGAGTGTAGCATCTTGTGATCGGACATACATAACTTAAGTGTTAATGTTCATTTATTTTCATAGAAAAGCCTCAAAAGCTTTTATATTAATTAAAAGCAAAAGATAACAAAATCGGCTACAAAGGTCCTAAGCGTAATAATCAATTTGTGGGCTCATAAAATTAAAATGTTATTTACATGGTAGCTTGATAAGCAATTTTGATACATAGTAAGTGAAATTAGGTGATGCATCAGAAGTAGTGAGGGTGCTCATGACAAGGTGGTCAGAATCTGGATAAATGCTATTGAATTCAGCATGTCCCCCTCCCATGGGTCTATGGGTCTATTGGCAGGCATTGTCTATAGCAATTGTAGGCAAGGGCATCATCAAGGTGGAGGTCTAGTCGTCAAGGAAGGTAAGGCTAGGGAGGAAATTAGTTGCATGGGACAAGTAATAGGAGTCAAGAGGCTCTATCATTCCATTACAAATTCAAAATCATTTATGCTAAGCACTAATCCTTTGGCATTTGAGTGGGAAAGGGTAGGGGATGTCAAGGTTGACAAAGCACATAGGAGAAGGTTGGCATTTGAGTGGGCAAGGGTAGGGGATCTCAAGGTTGAAAAAGCACATAGGAGCAGGTCCATGACTTAGTGGTTGAGAGAATAACACCCCACTACTTAAAGCTAGGGTAGAAAGGCATTACTTAGAAAATGAATTACAAGATAATAAAAACTAAAAAGATGTGAAGAAAATTTTCAAGTAAGTAATAGGTAGCTATAAAAATATGTGCAAAGAGACACACACATTAAAAAATAAATTAAATATACAAATTGCAAGGCTAGTAGCCCCTTATGTACAAAACCTAATCTATTCACAAATAACAATTCGTAGCACTTAATGCCCAAGCCAAAAACATAAAATCAAATAATATTATAATAGTACAAATCTATTTTTGCAAGTTGTTCTAATGTGAAAACACCAATGAAAGCTCAGTTAGAAGCCAATGTCATTGTCTAGATTTGTCAACAAATGATATTGAAGCTAATGATCATGCAAACCACCATAGAGCTGAACATGGATAAAAGAAAAAACTTACTAAAATTTTATGTTTGATGTAATGATAAGATTGTTCAAATAATTGTTGATAATGTTAACTTTGATAATCTAGTTTCTAGATATATGATAGAACAATTGCATTTACCTATTAAAGCACATCCAAAACCATACATGGTTAGTTGGTTGGATCAAAATACCAACCATAGAATTCTTCACTAGTGCATGATAAAGTTTAAAATGGGTTTATATTTTATAAAATGCTTTGTGATGTAATCTCCATGGATGCTTGCTCCATAATTTTGAGAAAACCATGGCAATATGATAGACATGCTTTGATTGATTTATGGTTGAACATTGTAACTGTGAAGAAAGATGGTCTATATTTTAGGCTACATAATGATAAGCTCAAGAAAGGTGTAATACCACCATTACCTTCATCCCCACCACCTCCAAAGAGATGTCACATGGTGATGAGTGGCGAGATACCCTTACACTCAACCATAGGAATACGAGCGTGGCACGTGCGATCCGGTCGAACTCCGCAGACTAAGTGCCTACATGCCCATGGAACACTTAGGGTTAATCATTCGTTGTCTTCCCAGACTTGTAATTGTGACGGTGCATGGTTAAGTAAGTCCAAGGTATATGATCTTTATAGTCTTTTTATGTTTTTGTCTCCTATGCTAACAAGGTGAAGGGTTGAGAAACTAATTACTAACTCTAACTAATGAACTAAGTCTAAATTACCTAGTGTCAGCATTCGTTCCCACTTACCGTAGACACCCTGAACCGATGCAACTGTGGCTACCAAATGCTAATCGTTGCTGGGATCACCACGCGTAATGCATGTGCTCGAAGTGGTCGTACTAAGGCACTTAACTAGGAGGAAAGGGTTGAGAGAATCTAATCTAGCCTAAGTGCGATGAGCATTTGTTCCTTGATTATCCGTACACATCCTTAAATGCTCATAATCAAGTCGTACTCATTCTACATTACTAGGAGATAAGGGTGAGAGAGAAAGCAATAAATAACATGAAATAAAATCCTATTCCATGCACTGCAAGGTTTATCCAGGAAGTTCGTCTTTATTGCCGTACACAACTTGTGTTCAGGTACAATGTTGCTCGTATAAAGATCCGTTCACTTTAGGACTCCTATTGCGAGCACATGGAAAATATTCTATCTCTAGAGTGATCAATCTACCAGAGTTTCTCTAGTATTTAGCCTAGGATGAGGAAACAAGGGAGAGTTGCCTCTTATTTATAGATATGACGGAAAACCGCGATATCGCGTATGCGATATCGTAGGGGACGATGCAATATCGTGTACACGATATCGCGTACGCAATATCGCATGGGATGCGATATTACGACTACTGTGATATCGTGTATGCGATATCGTGGCCCATGCGATATCGCGTCTCATCATACCCCCATGACTGAATGAAAATGCATCCTCGAGTTCCTTACAAAATATTGGGAAGGTATGGGATTATTAACTGAATGGAACTACTGGGATGACTTTGTGAACGAATCATCATTAGAAGACTTGATGAAATTGGTGTTCATGACAACAAGGGTGAACACCTTATTACATTAACATTAGGCCTTAGTTGGCAGCTGAGAGAGAAGAGAGAAAGAAGTGTTGCTGTTNACGACGAAACAAGGAGAAGAGAGTGGGAAGCGAGAAGGGCCTTAGTTAGAGGGAACATTTTTGGTTCCATAACTAGTGCTTGTAGCCCAATGGATTATTTNGTTGATTGCTAATGTTTGGTTTTTACCTTTCAGTCATGATGTGGAAACTAAGGTATGCTTCTTTTGATATGGCAGGCAATGAGTTCACTTCATCCATCCATCCACAAAGCCTATAGTCTCTCTTGGCTTCGAACTGTACAGTCCCTCATAATAAGAACTTTAACGAATCGGTGACTAAGCACTTCTCAAACTAAGGAAGGACTCAAGGTTTGAAAATGGTGTGANGTTAGTCACTGATTCGTTAAAGTTCTTATTATGAGGGACTGTACAGTTCGAAGCCAAGAGAGACTATAGGCTTTGTGGATGGATGGATGAAGTGAACTCATTGCCTGCCATATCAAAAGAAGCATACCTTAGTTTCCACATCATGACTGAAAGGTAAAAACCAAACATTAGCAATCAACATGAAAACAGTTCACACCATCATTCCAAACACTTATTGGGTGACAAACTTATAGGGTGGATAACACACGCACACAAAAAATGGAAAAGTATAACGATGTTGAAAAACAAAAATAAGAAAAGTTAAAGAAAGTTGTAAAACAAAAACAAGAAGAGTTAAACAAATTTGTAAAAAAAAACAAGAAAGGTTAAAAAAATTTGTAAAACAAAAACGTGTAAGACAAAAACATGTAAAAAAATGTGTAAGAAAAAAACTTGTAAAACAAAAATATGTAAAACAAAAACTTAAAAAGAATTGGGGGCCCCCATATGATTAGCATAGGTGGCCATCTCCCCCATGACTGANTCCCATATGATTAGCATAGGTGGCCATCTCCCCCATGACTGAATTGCAAGGGAGAGATCCAAAATAATGAACGTCTATTTGAATTTCGTAGAAGTGCCCAACTCCTCCCAATTGATGATCTTAGGTTGAGGGGTGGGAGTTGGCGACACTCATATTCCAACATGTCTATGCCTTCATTATTGGCATGGTTTGTCTCCTCAGTTCGTTTCATGCATATTTGTTTGCTCTTTCGAGTAGCTGTCAACCACAGGGTATCTACTACTTGTTGGGTGGTTGCTACATACAGGCATATTTGTTTCAAAGTATCAAGGGCATACCTGTTGCATGGAGGCATTTCCTCCATTTCATCACCCGATGAATCACTGTATGTGATGCATGGGACTTTCTTCTTCTTGATCTTTCCATAAATATTTTCCTTAGATATCTCCAAGGAAAGATCGCGGATCCTAAGGCATGCGTCTATTATGCTTAGCCATGCCATTCCCATTATAATTAAGAAGTCCCTGTTGTTGCTGTTAACTTCTATCACTAGGAAGTCAGCTAGGTAGGACTAACCACACACAGTGGTAACAATGTCCTCCATCAATCCCAAGGGAATGGTGATGGATTGGTTTGCCAGCTCTAGTTGGATGTTGCTCTTCTTATGTTAGGGTAGGTTCCAGGCTTGATACATCTCTCGTGATATTAAATTAACTCCAGAACCTGAGTCAAGAAGAGCCTTATGTGGTTCATTCCTGAGGATTTGTAAATAGATTAAGGGGCTTCCAGGATCAGTTAGTTTCTGGGAAGGTGGCCTACCTTGATCCAGTTGGTTATGGTATGCGTTAACATAACCATATGCGTTAAGATCTGTTGGACTGAAGGGTGCTCCAAAGTGTTAGATGGTGGAGGAGTGTACCTAGACTCAACCGCTTGTTGTGAGAGCTTGTTTGGGCTTTTGGTTCTGAAGAAAGGTCTTCTCTAAATCCCTCTGTCAGAACCAGAAGCGGGTTGAATGTTTACAGCTCTCGTAGCATTACGTTGCTACAGTTGAGTGGGGAGTTACCCTTGCATTTTTGGAGTAGGTTGTATGGGAACTATAGGTGGAAGAGGTGTGGATGGAGTTAGAGGATGGTAAGTATGTGGGGTGCCTCCCGGAGGAGAAGGAGTTCTCCTAAAGTACTCTTGAACTTGGTAGTGATGTTGGGGAGTTGTGTGACTCATAGAGTCACTTGGAGAAACCGACTGCTACACATAATAGCCATAAGGATCAGGTTGCCGGTAAGGGTATTGTTGTTTCGGTGGTGGCATCCCCCATGACTGTGGGTATTGTCACTGCTGATGCTATCTGATGGGTTGTGGTGGAGTTCCACTTAGATAGTACGTTAGTGGTTGGTGGAACTGCCTTGGGTTACCTTGAGGATAAGGTAACCTTCGAGGTGTTTGCCGTTGGTTGAGTCTTGGGTTAAGTGCATACACCCCAAACTCCTGTAGATGTGAGATGATTGGAAAACATCCCTTAGGATGGTCATAGTGGCAGATCTCACATCCACCGTCATTGTCTGTGTCTGATTCCACAACCACATCAAAGATAGTAATTTTCCCTTTACCCTTGTTATGTGCAGGGCCTAAATCCCTCCACTTTGTCTTACCTTTATCACTACTTCATTCCTCCTTAGATTCTTCTACAATTTTCAAGATAGTTTCAAGTCTGGAGTCTAAGGAATCCCACAATTGATCCATCTTAGCTGATACTTCCATTGTTAATTTTTGAATCAGCAAGGTTTTTCTATTCACCAACTCTTCGAGTGGTGACTCATCCTCTTCATCGCAAAATTTCACTCCCTTCTTCCAAAGGGAGGAATCATGGTTGTATTCTTCCATACTCTTTCTTTTTCGTAGTTCACCTTCTTCTTTTGCTACTTGTTCCAAAAAGCGATGAACTTCATGGGCTCTAAGTTCTGATAGTCTCCCTTGGGCATAAGTCCCAAGGGTTCTTATAGTCTCATGCCTTAGCCCATCTACAATGTGGTGAAGGTGATCCCATTGAGCGTACCCATGGCCTAGGCAATGATGTAACAATGTGTAGTAGCGGGCCATGGTAGCATCCAAGGGTTCATGAATACCTTGCTTCCATCCTTGGATCTACTTACGCAAGTTGAATACTCTGGAGTACGTATGATACTTATCATTGAAGAGTTCTAACATCATACTCCACCTCCTAATGGTCTCCAGTTCTAAGGACTGGTACCAACTCTCTGCTTCCTTGGTGAGTGTCCTAGGAAACAGCTTAAGTTTTTGCCACTTGTTTTCTATGTTTTGCAAGGTGCAGGCATCATGGAATGCCTGTAAATGATGTTGCGGATCAGCGTTGTATCCCCCCTCAAAGCGTGGGATGTTATTCATATCTAAACACTTGATCCGACTATCTTTTAAATGCCTTGTTGGTATCCTAATTGCCTCTGTTATATCAAGCATACTTTGGGTTGCAAGTAGGGGCTCATCATGATCATCTCTTTCATGACGCCTGTGATGTCTTCGTTGTTCCCTACTTTTCCTT